>CAXITT010000105.1:1524400-1541566 GCA_964033795.1 Lymnaea stagnalis | reverse complement strand
ACAAGAACTCATTCTTTAACTAGCAGCTACTCACTTAACTAATCACTGTTAACAAGAACTCATTCTTTAACTAGCAGCTACTCACTTAACTAATCACTGTTAACTAGAACTCATCACTTAACTAGCAGCTACTCACTTAACTAATCACTGTTAACAAGAACTCATCACTTAACTAGCAGCTACTCCCTTAACTAATCACTGTTAACTAGAACTCATCACATAACTAGCAGCTACTAACTTAACTAATCATTGTTAACTAGAACTCATCACTTAACTATCAGCTACTCACTTAACTAGTCACAATAAAATTAGAACTCATCACTTAACTAGCAGCTACACACTTAACTAATCATAGTTAACAAGAACTCATCACTTAACTAGCAGCTACTCACTTAACTAATCACTGTTAACTAGAACTCATCACTTATTTAGCAGCTACTAACTTAACTAATCACTGTTAACTAGAACTCATCACTTAACTAGCAGGTACTCGCTTAACTAAAAACTGTTAACTAGAACTCATCACTTAACTAGCTAGAAGCTACACACTTTTCTTATCATAGTTAACAAGAACTCGTCACTTAACTAGAAGCTACTAACTTAACTAATCACTGTTATATAGAACTCATCACTTAACTAGCAGCTACTCGCTTAACTAATAACTGTTAACTAGAACTCATCACTTAACTAGCAGTTACACACTTAACTAATAATAGTTAACTAGAACTCGTCACTTTACTAGCATCTACTCACTTAAATAATCACTGTTTACAAGAACTCATCACTTAACTAGCAGCTACTCACTTAACTAATCACTGTTAACTAGAACTAATCACTAAACTAGCAGGTACTCACTTAACTAATCACTGTTAACTAGAACTCATCACTTAACTAGCATCTTTTCACTTAACTAATCACTGTTAACTAGAACTCATCATTTAACTAGCAGCTACTCACTTAACTAATCACTGTTAACTAGAACTCATCACTTAACTAGAAATTACTCACTTAACTAATCATTGTTAACTAGAACTCATCACTTAACTAGCAGCTACTCACTTAACTAATCACTTTTAACGAGAACTCATCACTTAACTAGCAGCTACTCACTTAACTAGTCACAGTAAATTAGAACTCATCACTTAACTAGCAGCTACACACTTAACTAATAATAGTTAACTAGAACTCATCACTTAACTATCAGCTACTCATTTAACTAATCACTGTTAACTAGAACTCATCACTTAACTAGCAGCTACTCACTTAACGAATCACAGTAAACTACAACTCATCACTTAACTAGCAGCTAAACACTTAACCAATCACTGTTAACTATATCTCATCACTTAACTATCAGCTACTCACTTAACTAATCACTGTTAACTAGACTCATTACTTAACTAGCAGCTACTCACTTAACTAATCACTGTTAACAGAACTCATCACTTAACTAGCAGCTAAGCTCTTAAATAATCACTGTTAATTAGAACTAATCACTTAAGTAGCAGCTACACACTTAACTAATCATAGTTAACTAGAACTCATCACTTAACTAGCATCTACTCACTTAACTAATCACTTTAGTTCTAGTTAACAGTGATTAGTTAAGTGAGTAGCTGCTGGTTAGGTGATGAGTTCTACTTAACAGTGATTAGTTAAGTGAGTAGATGCTAGTTAAGTGATGAGTTCTAGTTAACTATGATTAGTTAAGTGTGTTGCTGCTAGTTAAGTGATGAGTTCTAGTTAAGAGTGATTAGCTAAGCGAGTAGCTGCTAGTTAAGTGATGAGTTCTAGTTAACAGTGATTAGTTAAGTCAGTAGCTGCTAGTTAAGTGATGAGTTCTAGTAAAAAGTGATTAGTTAAGTGAGTAGCTGCTAGTTAAGTGATGAGTTCTAGTTAACAGTGATTAGTTAAGTGAGGAGCTGCTAGTTAAGTGATGAGTTCTAGTTAACACTGATAAGTTAAGTGAGTAGCTGCTAGTTAAGTGATGAGTTCTAGTTAACAGTTATTAGTTAAGTGAGTAGATGCTAGTTAAGTGATGAGTTCTAATTAAATATTATTAGTTAAGTGTGTAGCTGCTAGTGAAGTGATGAGTTCTAGTTTACTGTGATTAGTTAAGTGAGTAGCTGCTAGTTAAGTGATGAGTTCTAGTTAACAGTGATTAGTTAATTTAGTAGCTGCTAGTTAAGTGATGAGTTCTAGTTAACAGTGATTAGTTAAGTGAGTAATTGCTAGTTAACTGATGATTTCTAGTTAACAGTTATTCGATCAGTGAGTAGCTGCTAGTTAAGTGATGAGTTCTAGCTAACAGTGATTATATAAGTGAGTAGCTGCTAGTTAAGTGATGAGTTCTAGTTAACAGTGATTAGTTAAGTGAGTAGCTGCTAGTTAAGTGATGAGTTCTAGTTAACAGTGATTAGTTAAGTTAGTAGCTGCTAGTTAAGTGATGAGTTCTAGTTAACATTGATTTGTTAAGTGAGTAGCTGTTAGTTAAGTGATGAGTTTTAGTTAACAGTGATTAGTTAAGTGAGTAGCTGCTAGTTAAGTGATGAGTTATAGTTAACAGTGATTAGTTAAGTGAGTAGCGGCTAGTTAAGTGATGAGTTCTAGTTAACAGTGATTAGTGAAGTGAGTAGCTGCTAGTTAAGTGATGAGTTCTAGTTAACAGTGATTAGTTAATTTAGTAGCTGCTAGTTAAGTGATGAGTTCTAATTAAATATTATTAGTTAAGTGTGTAGCTGCTAGTTAAGTGATGAGTTCTAGTTTACTGTGATTAGTTAAGTGAGTAGCTGCTAGTTAAGTGATGCGTTCTAGTTAACAGTGATTAGTTAAGTGAGTAGCTGCTAGTTAAGTGATGAGTTCCTGTTAACAGTGATTAGCAAAGTGAGTAGCTGCTAGTTAATTGATGAGTTTTAGTTAACAGTGATTAGTTAAGTGAGTAGCTGCTAGTTAAGTGATGAGTTCTAGTTAACAGTGATTAGTTAAGTGAGTAGCTGCTAGTTAAGTGATGAGTTCTAGTTAACAGTGATTAGTTAAGTGAGTAGCTGCTAGTTAAGTGATGAGTTCTAGTTAACAGTGATTAGTTAAGTGAGTAGCTGCTAGTTAAGTGATGAGTTCTAGTTAACAGTGATTAGTTAAGTGATTAATTGCTATTTAAGTTATGAGTTCTAGTTAACAGTGATTAGTTGAGTGAGTAGCTGCTAGTTAAGTGATGAGTTCTAGTTAAAAGTGATTAGTTAAGTGAGTAGATGCTAGTTAAGTGATGAGTTCTAGTTAACTATGATTAGTTAAGTGTGTAGCTGCTAGTTAAGTGATGAGTTCTAGTTTACTGTGATTAGTTAAGTTAGTAGCTGCTAGTTAAGTGATGAGTTCTAGTTTACTGTGATTAGTTAAGTGAGTAGCTGCTAGTTAAGTGATGAGTTCTGGATAACAGTTATTAGTTAAGTGAGTAGCTGCTAATTAAGTGATGAGTTCTAGTTAACATTGATTAGTTAAGTGAGTAGCTGCTAGTTAAGTGATGAGTTTTAGTTAAAAGTGATTAGTTAAGTGAGTAGCTGCTAGTTAAGTGATGAGTTCTAGTTAACAGTGATTAGTTAAGTGAGTAGCTGCTAGTTAAGTGATGAGTTCTAGTTAACACTGATTAGTTAAGTGAGTAGATGCTAGTTAAGTGATGAGTTCTAGTTAACTATGATTAGTTAAGTGTGAATCTGCTAGTTAAGTGATGAGTTCTAGTTAACAGTGATTTGATAAGCGAGTAGCTGCTAGTAAAGTGATGAGTTATAGTTAACAGTGATTAGTTAATTGAGTAGCTGCTAGTTAAGTGATGAGTTCTAGTTAACACTGATTAGTTAAGTGAGTAGCTGCTAGTTAAGTGATGAGTTCTAGTTAACAGTGATTAGTTAAGTGAGTAGCTGCTAGTTAAGTGATGAGTTTTAGTTAACAGTGATTAGTTAAGTGAGTAGCTGCTAGTTAAGTGCTGAGTTCTAGTTAACAGTGATTAGTTAAGTGTGTAGCTGCTAGTTAAGTGATGAGTTCTAGTGAAAAGTGAAAAGTTAAGTGAGTAGCTGCAAGTTAAGTGATGAGTTCTAGTTAACAGTGATTAGTTAAGTGATTAATTGATAGTTAAGTGATGAATTCTAGTTAACGGTGATTAGTTAAGTGAGTAGCTGCTAGTTAAGTGATGAGTTCTAGTTAACAGTGATTAGTTAAGTGAGTAGCTGCTAGTTAAGTGATGAGTTCTAGTTAACAGTGATTAGTTAAGTGAGTAGCTGCTAGTTAAGTGATGAGTTCTAGTTAACAGTGATTAGTTAAGTGAGTAGCTGCTAGTTAAGTGATGAGTTCTAGTTAACAGTGATTAGTTAAGTGAGTAGCTGCTAGTTAAGTGATGAGTTCTAGTTAACAGTGATTAGTTAAGTGAGTAGCTGCTAGTTAAGTGATGAGTTCTAGTTAACAGTGATTAGTTAAGTGAGTAGCTGCTAGTTAAGTGATGAGTTCTAGTTAACAGTGATTAGTTAAGTGAGTAGCTGCTAGTTAAGTGATGAGTTCTAGTTAACAGTGATTAGTTAAGTGAGTAGCTGCTAGTTAAGTGATGAGTTCTAGTTAACAGTGATTAGTTAAGTGAGTAGCTGCTAGTTAAGTGATGAGTTCTAGTTAACAGTGATTAGTTAAGTGAGTAGCTGCTAGTTAAGTGATGAGTTCTAGTTAACAGTGATTAGTTAAGTGAGTAGCTGCTAGTTAAGTGATGAGTTCTAGTTAACAGTGATTAGTTAAGTGAGTAGCTGCTAGTTAAGTGATGAGTTCTAGTTAACAGTGATTAGTTAAGTGAGTAGCTGCTAGTTAAGTGATGAGTTCTAGTTAACAGTGATTAGTTAAGTGAGTAGCTGCTAGTTAAGTGATGAGTTCTAGTTAACAGTGATTAGTTAAGTGAGTAGCTGCTAGTTAAGTGATGAGTTCTAGTTAACAGTGATTAGTTAAGTGAGTAGCTGCTAGTTAAGTGATGAGTTCTAGTTAACAGTGATTTGTTAAGTGAGTAGCTGCTAGTTGAGTGATGAGTTCTAGTTTACTGTGATTAGTTAAGTGAGTAGCTGCTAGTTAAGTGATGAGTTCTAGTTAACAGTGATTAGTTAAGTGAGTAGCTGCTAGTTAAGTGATGAGTTCTAGTTAACAGTGATTAAATAAGTGAGTAGCTGCTAGTTAAGTGATAAGTTCTAGTTAATAGTGATTAATTAACTGAGTAATTGCTAGTTAAGTGATGAGTTCTAGTTAACATTGATTATTTAAGTGAGTAGCTGCTAGTTAAGTGATGAGTTCTAGTTAACAGTGATTAGTTAAGTGAGTAGATGCTAGTTAAGTGATGAGTTCTAGTTAACTATGATTAGTTAAGTGTGTAGATGCTAGTTAAGTGATGAGTTCTAGTTTACTGTGATTAGTTTAGTGAGTAGCTGCTAGTTAAGTGATGAGTTCTAGTTAACAGTGATTAGTTAAGTGAGTAGCTGCTAGTTAAGTGATGTGTTCTAGTTAACAGTTATTAGTTAAGTGAGTAGCTGCTAATTAAGTGATGAGTTCTAGTTAACAGTGATTAGTTAAGTGAGTAATTGCTAGTTAAGTGATGAGTTCTAGTTAACAGTGATTAGATAAGTGAGTAGCTGCTAGTTAAGTGATGAGTTTTAGTTAACCGTGATTAGTTAAGTGAGTAGCTGCTAGTTAAGTGATGAGTTCTAGTTAACAGTGATTAGTTAAGTGAGTAGCTGCTAGTTAACTGATGAGTTCTAGTTAACACTGATTAGTTAAGTGAGTAGCTGCTAGTTAAGTGATAAGTTCTAGTAAACTATGATTAGTTAAGTGAGTAGCTGCTAGTTAAGTGATGAGTTCTAGTTAACAGTGATTAGTTAAGTGAGTAGCTGCTAGTTAAGTGATGAGTTCTAGTTAACAGTGATTAGTTAAGTGAGTAGCTGCTATGTGAGTAGCTGCTAGTTAAGTGATGAGTTCTAGTTAACAGTGATTAGTTAAGTGAGTAGCTGCTAGTTAAGTGATGAGTTCTAGTTAACAGTGATTAGTTAAGTGAGTAGCTGCTAGTTAAGTGATGAGTTCTAGTTAACAGTGATTAGTAAAGTGAGTAGCTGCTAGTTAAGTGATGAGTTCTAGTTAACAGTTATTAGTTAAGTGAGTAGCTGCTAGTTAAGTGATGAGTTCTAGTTAACAGTGATTTGTTAAGTGAGTAATTGATATTTAAGTGATGAGTTCTATTTAACAGTGATTAGTTAAGTGAGTAGCTGCTAGTTAAGTGATGAGTTCTAGTTAACAGTGATTAGTTAAGTGAGTAGCTGCTAGTTAAGTGATGTGTTCTAGTTAACAGTTATTAGTTAAGTGAGTAGCTGCTAATTAAGTGATGAGTTCTAGTTAACAGTGATTAGTTAAGTGAGTAATTGCTAGTTAAGTGATGAGTTCTAGTTAACAGTGATTAGTTAAGTGAGTAGATGCTAGTTAAGTGATGAGTTTTTGTTAACTATGATTAGTTAAGTGTGTAGCTGCTAGTTAAGTGATGAGTTCTAGTTAACAGTGATTAGTTAAGTGAGTAGCTGCTAGTTAAGTGATGAGTTCTAGTTAACAGTGATTAGTTAAGTGATTAATTGCTATTTAAGTTATGAGTTCTAGTTAACAGTGATTAGTTGAGTGAGTAGCTGCTAGTTAAGTGATGAGTTCTAGTTAACAGTGATTAGTTAAGTGTGTAGCTGCTAGTTAAGTGATGAGTTCTAGTTTACTGTGATTAGTGAAGTGAGTAGCTGCTAGTTAAGTGATGAGTTCTAGTTAACAGTGATTAGTTGAGTGAGTAATTGCTATTTAAGTTATGAGTTCTAGTTAACAGTGATTAGTTAAGTGAGTAGCTGCTAGTTAAGTGATGAGTTCTAGTTAACAGTGATTAGTTAAGTGAGTAGCTGCTAATTAAGTGATGAGATCTAGTTAACAGTGGTTAGTTAAGTGAGTAGCTGCTAGTTAAGTGATGAGTTCTAGTTAACAGTGATTTGTTAAGTGAGTAATTGCTATTTAAGTGATGAGTTCTAGTTAACAGTGATTAGTTAAGTGAGTAGCTGCTAGTTAAGTGATGAGTTCTAGTTAACAGTGATTAGTTAAGTGAGTAGCTGCTAGTTAAGTGATGAGTTCTAGTTAACAGTGATTAGTTAAGTGAGTAGCTGCTAGTTAAGTGATGAGTTCTAGTTAACAGTGATTAGTTAAGTGAGTAGCTGCTAGTTAAGTGATGAGTTCTAGTTAACAGTGATTAGTTAAGTGAGTAATTGCTAGTTAAGTGATGAGTTCTAGTTAATAAATATTAGTTGAGTGAGTAGCTGCTAGTTAAGTGATGAGTTCTAGTTAAAAGTGATTAGTTAAGTGAGTAGATGCTAGTTAAGTGATGAGTTCTATTTAACTATGATTAGTTAAGTGTTTAGCTGCTAGTTAAATGATGAGTTCTAGTTTACTGTGATTAGTTAAGTGAGTAGCTGCTAGTTAAGTGATGAGTTCTAGTTAACAGTGATTAGTTAAGTGAGTAGCTGCTAATTAAGTGATGAGTTCTAGTTAACATTGATTAGTTAAGTGAGTAATTGCTAGTTAAGTGATGAAGTCTAGTTAACAGTGATTAGATAAGTGAGTAGCTGCTAGTTAAGTGATGAGTTTTAGTTAAAAGTGATTAGTTAAGTGAGTAGCTGCTAGTTAAGCGATGAGTTCTAGTTAAAAGTGATTAGTTAAGTGAGTAGATGCTAGTTAAGTGATGAGTTCTAGTTGACAGTGATTAGTTAAGTGAGTAGATGCTAGTTAAGTGGTTATTTCTCGTTAACTATGATTAGTTAAGTGTGTAGCTGCTAGTTAAATGATGAGTTCTAGTTTACTGTGAATAGTTAAGTGAGTAGCTGCTAGTTAAGTGATGAGTTCTAGATAACAGTTATTAGTTAAGTGAGTAGCTGCTAATTAAGTGATGAGTTCTAGTTAACTTTCATTAGTTAAGTGAGTAGCTGCTAGTTAAGTGATGAGTTCTAGTTAACAGTGATTAGATAAAAGAGTAGCTGCTAGTTAAGTTATGAGTTTTAGTTAACAGTGATTAGTTAAGTGAGTAGCTGCTAGTTAAGTGATGAGTTCTAGTTTACTGTGATTAGTTAAGTGAGTAGCTGCTAGTTAAGTGATGAGTTCTAGTTAACACTGATTAGTTAAGTAAGTAGATGCTAGTTAAGTGATGAGTTCTAGTTAACTATGATTAGTTAAGTGTGAAGCTGCTAGTTAAGTGATGAGTTCTAGTTAACAGTGATTAGTTGAGTAGCTGCTAGTTAAGCGATGCGTTCTAGATAACAGTGATTAGTTAAGTGAATAGCTGCTGTTTAAGCGATGAGTTCTAGTTAACAGTGATTAGTTAAGATAATAGCTTCTAGTTAAGCGATGAGTTCTAGTTAAGTTTGAATATTTAAGTGAATAGCTGCTAGTTAAGAGATGAGTTTTAGATAACAGTGATTAGTTAAGTGAATAGCTGCTAGTTAAGCAATGCGTTCTAGATAACAGTGATTAGTTAGGTGAATAGCGGCTAGTTAAGCGTTGAGTTCTAGTTAACAGTATATTATGTGAGTAGCTGTAAGTTAAGCGATGAATTCTAGTTAAAAGTGACTAGCTAAGTGAATAGCTGCTAGTTAAGCGATGAGTTCGAGTTAAGTGTGAATAGTTAAGTGAATAGCTGTTAGTTGAGCGATGAGATCTAGTTAAAAGTGATTAGTTAAGAGAATAGCTGCTGGTTAAGTGATGAGTTCTTGTTAACAGAGATAAGTTAAGTGAGTTGCTGCTCGTTTAGTGATGAGTTTTAGTTAACAGTGATTAGTTAAGTGAAAAGCTACTAGTTTAGCGATGATTTCTAGTTAAAAGTGATTAGTTAAGTTAATAGCTGCTAGTTAAGCGGTGAATTCTAGTTAACAGTGATTAGTTAAGTGAATAGCTGCTAATTAAGCGATGAATTCTAGTTAACAGTGATTACTTAAGTAAATACCTGCTAGTTAAGCGATGAGTTATAGTTAACAGTGATTAGTTAAGTGAATAGCTGCTAGTTAAGCGATGAATTCTAGTTAACAGTGATTAGTTAAGTGAATAGCTGCTAGTTAAGCTATGAGTTCTAGTTAACGTTGATTAGTTATTTGAAAGATGCTAGTTAAGCGATGAGTTCTAGATAACAGTGATTAGTTATGTGAGTAGCTGCTAGTTAAGTGATGAGTTCTAGTTAACAGTGATTAGTTAAGTGAATAGCTGCTAGTTAAGCGATGAGTTCTAGTTAACAGTGATTAGTTAAGTGAATAGCTGCTAGGTAAGCGATGAGTTCTAGTTAACAGTGATTAGCTAAGTGAGTAGCTGCTAGTTAAGCGATGAGCTCTAGTTAACAGTGATTAGTTAAGTGAATAGCTGCTAGTTAAGCGATGAGTTCTAGTTAACACTGATTAGTTATGTGAATAGTTGCTATCACTCCCAATCAATTTTGCCATCTCTCAAAAATCACTTTTTCCATCACTTCTAAATACTGTTGCCATCACTCCCAAATAATTTTGCCATCACTCGCAAATAATTTTGCCATCACTCCCAATCCAATAACTGTTGCAATAAATCCCACTTACTGTTGCAATCACTTACTTTTACTGTTGCCATTACTCCTAAACACCTTTGCAATCACTCCTAATCACAGTTTCCATTACTGCCAATCATTAATGCAATCAACGCCATTTACTGTTGGAATTTTTCCCAATCGCTGTTCCCATTACTCCTCATCATGTTTGACATCACTCCAAAACACTGTTGCATCACTCCAAAACAATGTTGTCATCACTCCCATTCACTGTTGACACCATTCCTATACACTGTTTCCCGCACTAGTAATAACTGTTGCCAACAACTAATGAGTGATAAGTTCACATTATAGCCTATATAATGATAATAATAACGTTTTTTTTGAAAATAACGCTTCATCCCCAAAGGCTTGAAGCGTTGTACAAAGTCAACCATATTCAAATAGAAATGGAAAATATATATATTATATTACACTGAAATATAAAACGCAACATTACAAAAACTACATACGAGAAAACCAATTCTAAATCTTTCATCCCTTGCAAAAATAAACACCACAGGCCAATATACATCTAGGAGATTAATAGCCAGCTAGAAAGACGGTAGACAACATCACCCTAGCAGGTTTGTTAAATAGATGTGTTTTAGCATGGTCAAATTTGAGGTTGTATCGAGGAGCGTAGCTGGAAGACCCACCATAAGAGGATTACAGTAGTCCATGCGTGGTACCACCGGCTCCCGAAACAATTATTCTTCGGAGAACTCACAATAGGCAAGCGCTCCCAAGGAGGCCAAAAAAAGCGTTACAAAGACTCACTGAAAGTGGCACTAAAGGCCTTGAGCATAAACCCTAATCAATGGGTGCAGACAGCCCAGGACAGAGTCAGGTGGAGAGCTGCTGTCAAGAAGGGGGCTAAATCCCATGAAGCTAATAGAATAACCACAGCTGAGACACGCAGGCTTGTCCGAAAGAGCAGCATTAGGTCATCGTCTGAAGCAACTATTCCATGCCCACGGTGTCATAGATTATTCCGAGCAAGGATCGGTCTAGCAAGCCACCTACGAGCTCACCGTAATCCCAACCCCCCCCCCCGCCCCTAACCGGATGATTCGATGGTCCTAGTCGACTTCGACGGACGAACAACAAGTCCATGCGTGGTAGCACGAATGCAGACATCATTCTCATTGTTGCATCAAACGTTAAGTAAGGTCTGACATGACTAATTCTGCGCAGCTCCAGAAAAATCGCCTTGAAAAGCATGTTAATGTGATTTTCCATAGTTAGTGTTCTATCCAAGTAGACACTCAGGTTTGGCACTGTTTGAGCAAACTCAAACTGTATAACTGAGAGAGTAAGAAATGGTGTGTTATTTACAGATTTTATCTTTGGAGCCGTAGCAATGGGAATCCCCACAAGACAACTACGTTCTTCCATTGACAGTAGAACCATCTCAATCCCAAGAACTAAAACTAAGACCATCGGTGAACGCTCCTTCTGCTTCCATGGGCCCACGTTCTGGAACCAGCTCTCCTTCCATATACGTCATAGTGAAACCTCGTCCATTTTCAAAAAGTCCCTTAAAACTCATTTGTTTAGGTCCGCCTATGACCTGTGATGCACCCTACTTGCCCTACCTCATTTTCTGTTTCGGGTTGATCCTGAAGTGTCAAAGTGTCCTCGTTTTATAGCCATTTTCATTGTTTCTATAGAATAGTAGTTACTATCCTAGTGTCTCATTTGTATTTACTTAGTTTACATGTTTTAATAATTGCAAAGCGCTTAGAGCTTTATGATAAGCGCTATATAAAAACGCCTAAATAAATAAATAAATCAGCTCAGTCTTTTTATCGTTCAGTGGGAGCTTGCCATTTCCATCCAGTGCTTGACTCCACTGTTTTCTGTGTCATACTAAAAAAGCTGAGGGAACTGAGAGGGGATCTTGGACTGCTGAAGTTGGGTATCATCCAAAAACAAAATATAGCATGTCAAACAGCTTGATCGCTGCACCCAGGGGCTCAACGTACATCGTGAAAAGCACCGGGCCTAGGACCGAGTCCTGGGGTACTCCAAATTCGATAATAGATTGCTTCAAGGTCAAGCCGTTTGCGATAACTGATTGGACCCGATTTTTCAGATATGAGTGGAACCACCTCAATTGGTATCGGTAAAACCGAACGTTTTTTTTTTTGCAGACGCAGGAGAAGTATGTCATAGTCAAGCGTAACGAACGAAGTATGGTGTAATCAAGCGTAACGAACGCTGCCAATAGATAAAGTAACGACAAAGAGGATACATTGCCTTCACCACAAGGCGACAGAAGTCACGAAAGTAAGTGTAGGAAATTGTAGGAAAAAGTAGGAAAGTGTAGGTAAATGAAGGAAGATGTAGAAAAGTCTAGGAATTTCGAAGCAAGTGTAGGAATTTTTAGAAAAGTGTAGTAACTTGTAGGAAATTGTATGAAGATGTAGGAAAGTGTAGGAAGTTGTAGGAAAATGTAGAAAGATGAAGAGAAGTGTAGGAAGTTGTAGGAAAATGTAGAAAGGTGAAGAGAAGTGTAGGAAGTTGTAGGAAAATGTAGAAAGATGAAGAGAAGTGTAGGAAGTTGTAGGAAAATGTAGAAAGATGAAGAGAAGTGTAGGAAGTTGTAGGAAAATGTAGAAAGATGAAGAGAAGTGTAGGAAGTTGTAGGAAAATGTAGAAAGATGAAGAGAAGTGTAGGAAGTTGTAGGAAAATGTAGAAAGATGAAGAGAAGTGTAGGAAGTTGTAGGAAAATGTAGAAAGATGAAGAGAAGTGTAGGAAGTTGTAGGAAAATGTAGAAAGATGAAGAGAAGTGTAGGAAGTTGTAGGAAAATGTAGAAAGATGAAGAGAAGTGTAGGAAGTTGTAGGAAAATGTAGAAAGATGAAGAGAAGTGTAGGAAGTTGTAGGAAAATGTAGAAAGATGAAGAGAAGTGTAGGAAGTTGATGGAAGTTTAGGAATTTGTTGAAAAGTGTATAAAGATGTGGACAAGTGTAGTAAGATGTAGGGTAGTTTCGGAAGTTGTAGGGAAAAGTAAGAATTTGTAGGGAATCATATGATGTAGGAAAGTGTGGAAAGTTTTAGGTATTTGTAGAAAGCTGTATGAAAGTGTAGGAAGTTGTAGGTAAATGTAGAAAGATGTAGAGATATGGAGAAAGTTGAAGGGATGTGTAGAAATTTTAATGAAAGTGTAGGAACGTGTAGGAAATTGTATGGAGATGTAGAAAATTGAAGAAAGATGTAGGAAAGTGTAGTAAGATGTAAGATTGTTTAGAAAGCTGTAGGGAAGCGTATATGTTTACGTGTATATAGTGCGTATAATGTGTATAGATTTCGCGTAGATTGCGTGTTGATTGCATGTAATTTGCGCGTATATTTCGACTATTTTGCGCGTAGCTTGCGCGTAGATTGTTCGTAGATTGTGTGTGTTGATTGCGCGTGGATTGCGCGTAGAATGCGCGTAGATTCCGTGTATATTGTTCATAAATTGTGTGTGTCGATTGCGCGTAGATAGTGAGTAGATCAAACTTGCGAGTAGATTGAGCGTAAATTGCGCGTAGATTGTGCATATAATGCACGTAAATTTTGATTTTACTGCGCGTAGACTGCATACATTGCACGTAGATTGGGCATAATTTGCAAGTTAAATTGCACGTAGATTACGTGTAGATTGCGCAAATATTGCGCGTAGATTAAGCTAGGATTGTGCTTAGATTGTGTCTGTTGATTGCGCGTACACTGCGCGTACATTTCGCGTAGATTACGTGTAGTTTGCGCGTATATTGTGCATATATTGCCAGTAGATTGTGATTGATGATTTCGAGTAGATTGCCCGTAGATTGCGCGTATATTTCGCAAAGATTGCTTGCACATTTCAAAAACTTTGCGTCTAGATTGCGCGTAAATTGTCAGTATAATGTGTCTGTTGATTGCGGGTAGATCGCGCGTTGATTGCGCGTAGATTAAGCGTAGATGAAGCGTATATAACGCATAACTTTTGCATATATTGCGCATAAATTGAGCGTATATTAAGAATATATTGCGCGTAGATAGCGCGCAGATTGCGCGTAATATTATATTGTGCGTATATTTTGCATTTATTGCGCGCAGATTACGCGTTGGTTGCGCGTAGTTTTCGCGTATATTGCGCATATATTTCAGGTAGATTGCGCGAATATTGCAGGTACATTGCACATAGGCTGTGCGTAGATTGTGACTGTTGATTCTGCGTAGATTGCGCGTAGTTTGCACTTAAAATGCGCATTCTTTTGCAAATAGAGTGCGCGTAGTAAGGGCGTCGGTTGCGCATTAAATTGCGCGTAGATTGCGCGTAGATTGCACATATATTACGCATGTATTTCGCGTAGATTTCACTTAGATAGCGCATAGATTTCGCGTATATTGTGTGTTTATTTTAAATATATTGCACATAGATTGCGCGCAGATTGCACATAGATTGCACGTTGATTTAGAATATATTGTAAGTAGATTACGCGTTAAATTGCGCGTAGGTTTTGCTTAGATTGCGCGAAGTTTGATCGTAGATTGCGTGTAGAAATTGCACGTAGATTGCATGTAGATTGCGTGTAGTTTGTGCGTTAAATTGCTCGTAGATTGTATATAGATAGCGTGAAGATTGATCGTTAATTGCGCGTAGATATTACTTAGATTGCACATAGAATGCGCGTAGATTGCACGTACATTAAGCATAGATTGCGCGTAGATTGTGCGTTAAATGGCGCGTAGATTGCTTGTAGATAGCGCGAAGTTTGCGTGTAAGTTGCGTTAGATTGTTCGTAGAATGTGTCTGTTTATTGTGCGTAGATTCTATATTATTCTATATTAAAAATATTATAAAATTCTATATTATTCAAACAATTGTTCAAACACACAAATCTACTAACACACAAATTTACAAACACACACATCTACAAAAACATACATTTACAAACTCATAAATCTACAAACACACACATCTACAAACAAAAAATCCACAAAGCCACATTGAGCTTTATATTTATACATATAGATTTTAAAAACAGCTTTTATCTACGGAAAATTCTTTGTATTCCATGTCAGGACAAAGTGCTCAACGCACTGCAACGTGCTCCGTTTTCTTGCTCTTTGAGAAGGTCTTATTTTTTACGCTGTAATAACAGCCATTTTACTTATCTTCATAAACATTCCTTTTGTTGCTCTTTACAAACATCACTTTTGTTCTTTTCAAACATTGATTTTTTGGTTCTTTACAAACATCATTTTTCTTGCTCTCTACAAACATACCTTTTCTTGCACTTTACATACCTCATTTTTCTTACTCCATACCGACATCCCTGTTCGACATCTTTACAAACATCTCTTTTCTTGCTCTATAAAAACATCAATTTCCTTGCTCTTTACTGACATCTCTTTTCTTGTTCTCTCCAAACAACCCTTTTCTTGCTCATTACAAACGTCCCATACCTTGAACTTTACCAGCATCACTTTTGTTTTTCCACCTAACCAACATCCTTTTTCTTGCTCTCTACAAACATACCTGTTCTTGCACTTTACCTACCTCATTTTTCTTACTCCTTACCAACATCCCTGTTTGACACGTTTACAACGATCTCTTTACAATCATTCTTGCACTTAGTTAAAATCTCTCTTTACAAACATCTCTTTTCTTGCCTCTTACAAAAATCTTGTTTATTGCTCTTTACAAACATCTCTTTTCTTGCTCTATACCAACATCCATTTTCTTGCTCTTTACTGACATCTCTTTTCTTGCTCTCTCCAAACAACCCTTTTCTTGCACTTTACAAGCATCATTTTTTACTCCTTACCTACAATCCTTTTCTTGCTCTCTACAAACACCTATTTTCTTTCACTTTACCAAAATAACGTTGCTTGCTCCTCACCAACATTCATTTTCTTGCTTTTTTCTAACATCCCTTTCTTGCACTTTAAAAGATTTTTTTTTGCCCCTTATCAAAATTCCTTTTCTTGCAATTTAACACAAAAAAATGTTGCTTGCTGCTTACCAAGATCTGTTTTCTTGCTCTCTCTACAAACATCCCATCTCTTTCACTTGAACAACATCATTTTATTTGTGTTGCTCCTCCTTCGTAACATCCATTTTTTTTTTGCTGTTTACAAACATTACTTTTTCTTGCTCTTTACAAACAACTCTTTTCTTGCTCTTTAAAAAATCTCTTTTCTTGCTCTCTACAAACATCCGCTTTCTTGCGTTTTCACTTTACCAAAACAATTTTCTTGCTCCTTCCCAACATCTCTTTTCTTGCACTTTACAAAAATAACGTTGCTTGCGGCTTACCAACATTCATTTTCTTGCTTTTGACAAACATCTCTTTTACTGCACTTTACCAACATCAAGTTTTTTGCACTTTAACAACCTCATTTTGCTCCTTACAAACAACTCTTTTCTTGCTCTTTACCAACATCTCTTTTCTTGCTCTCTAAAAACATTATCCTTCCTTGCACTTTACCAACATCATTTTCCTTGCTCCTCACCAACATCCCTTTTCTTGCTCTTTACAAACATCCCTTTCCTTGCACTTTAGCAGCATCTCTTTTCTTGCACTTTATCAAAATCACTTCCCTTGCTCTTTATCAATATCCTTTTTCTTACACTTAACTGACACACTTTTCTTGCTCTCTAATAACGTCCCTATTCTTGCACTTGACCAACACCACTTTACATGCTGTTGACTAACATCTCATACTTCCGGCTAGCAACAAGATGGCGGCCTTTCAAAGTTTTGAATACAGAAATTGTACACAAATCAAGAAGAAACTGTGAAATGATTATCATAATTACAAAATTCAATTTCAGGGAAGTCAAAGTTATCTTGAGCTTGAGACTACGCCTTACAGGCATGTATAGAATCAAGCTCTGGATCATATTTTAGTTTTATATGTGTTCCTGTTTTCTTTGCGTAGTCGGCCATCTTAGCTGTCATCAAAATCATTGCTCATGAATGCTAATGATACGCTTGGCGACACACCCCGGCTGATGTACTCACGCGATCGATTACTGTCAATTAATGTCAAACGCATACTCTTGTCTGCTAATTTGGTGTATCGACTGAAAGAACTCTCCATTGGTCAAGGCCTGCCCCGTAAGAGTATCCATAATAGTGGTGGGCGGAAAGTTGGCGCACGACGAAAGAAGAAGCGTTTTTATCGAGCAGGTCGTCGGAAACAGCGTCCACTGAAGTACCACCATGGCGAAAGCAATGTCAACACTATCGTCTGTGTAGATCGTCATGTAAAGCTTTTAAACAAGGCTGTCAGTAACGACGGAAATCAGCCACATACTGTGTCCTCCATCACGACCATTCCCTATCTGTCAATACTAAGAGCACGGCCGGTGGCTCATGATTTCACATCGCCCGTCGTGACGAGATCAAATTTAATTGTCGTTGACCGCCAGCCTGCTGTGAAGCCGCAATCACGGCATTTCGGAGTGCTATATTTTAACTCCCAGTCCTGCAGGAATAAGACGGCCGAGGTGTGTGATCTTGTCTTGGAGAGCAGGGCCGACCTTGTGTTCATTAC
>CAXITT010000105.1:1492071-1523366 GCA_964033795.1 Lymnaea stagnalis | reverse complement strand
TTTTTTTTTTTTTTTTTGTTTTTTTTTTTTTTTTTTTTTTTTTTTTTTTTTTTTTTTTTTTTTTTTTTTTTTTTTTTTTTTATAAAAATATTTTTTTTTTTTTTTTTTTTTTTTTTTTTTGGTACGCGTTTAAAAAAAATTCGATTTCCTAATTCATCAAATTAAAATAGATTATGTCTATTAAGATAAAAATGTTTTAACTTATAGCGAAGACGCAATTTAAGAAAGTTATAGTAGTTTGAAATTCCAAATTAAAATTTCAATCTACTAATTAAGTTCAATACTCGAAAGGGTTGTCGAGTCGGTGGAGGTAACTGCGCGTCGCGCAGTGCCCAGTTCTCATCTGAGTGATAAGGCTTTGTTCTCCACGACTAAGGTCCCACCAGGGGTCGCCTTTACTCGGCCACTGAATTTTCTGGTAAAGCTGACGACCAGTGGCCGCCGTGTCCCACCTTCTGTGCCATTTCTCCTTGAAATGGTCTTTGACCCAAGCCGTGACTCCCAGCTGAGTCATGGGTTTGTCTGATTGAGGTAGGGCCGCGCCTTCTTGGGCTAAGAAATCCGCCCTGTCAGGAAGCGACGCCTCCCAGTGCGAAGCGATAATGTAAGACTACCTTAGAGCCATGTCAACATTATTTTCCAGTTAATGCATAATGGCTGTGTTGCTTATGGTTGAAATGGCTAGAAAGACTTTGCTATTGTATGCTTGTACTTAGTTTTTGTCGTGTTGCGTTTGTTTTAAATGTGGTAAACTATAGATTTGTTTTTTGTTGACTTTGTACCGCGCTTCGAGCCTTTGGGGATGAAGCGTGTTTTTGAAATGAACTTTATTATTATTATTTATTATACAACTATGCATTCAAATATTGAGCTCATTTTACACTATTGATTTTTCCCTCCGACTTAAGCAACGCAGTCAATCAGTAGCCACCTTAAATTTACTATTCCCTACAGTTTCTCAATTATATTTAGTCAATCACATTGCAAATGTATTAATAGTGTTGTTCTAAAATAGAATTCGATAGAACCATTTCTGTAATGGGCTTTTGTCATGTAAACCCCTGTACTAACACTCAAAAGTTCAAACAGATTAAATGCACTTCAAATGTGGAGAGCAGACAACGCTTTGTCATAAATTTACCAACAGCCTGGACCGCCTTCAGTTTACACAAGTATTAAGTGATTGACTTACAAGATAGGCGGTAGAAAATAAAAGTTTACGACAACATCTTTACGTGAATTCTTAATGTTCCCCTACACACTGACCTACATACACATACTCAAGTACACCACACACGTTAAAACGCACACACAAACATATACATATAAAACATTGGCTATATATTTTTTTAATTTATGTATTTTTATACATGCATTTTTTATTGATGTATTGATAAGTATTACGGCTGGTAGGTTATGTTTATTTTCCCTATGGAACAATTGTTTCAAGGTATTTTTTTAAAAAGTATTTTCAAATATTTACCTTTATAATGTTGTTTGCTTAGTCCCTGAAATGTAATATTGCATACAACAAAGAATGTAAGATCCCCAACACCTGGTTTGTCAGAAGAGGCGTAGAGAAGGTGATGCAGAGGGGGCGATCCGCAACCGAGCTACACGGTTTTTCTTTAAATGGAGGGGCGACATGTTCGCTCATCCACTGACATTTTTTCGTGGAATTTCTGGTAGCAGAGATCTTGGCCCACCCAGGGGGACACTTAACCAAAATACCCCACTTAATTGTCGAGATGCAATCATTTGATGATTACCATATATTAACTTTAAAAATCTAAACTCTTTTCACAAACATCCAGGCTTCTGTGATACTGTGTTGAGAGTGTACGAGGGTTGGCATATCGGGCGGATAAGGGACACTTAGCTCTAAGGGGAATAGATGTTCGAGGGCACCGTCAAATGTTGCATCCTGTTAATGAGAAATGAAGGAAATGAGTAAAACAAAATATGTTCAAATCTGAAAAAAGGAACGCAACAAAACAACAAACATGTCGGCAAGAGGTCTTCGTCAGCGAAAAAACATCAGATTTTTTTTTTCTATAAATGTATCACTTATGATCTGAGAAGTAGCATCCGAGAGGGCAGCAAAAGAATTGTGACAGAAAATTTCTAGTTGAAAAACCTAAAACCTAATAACCTAGTGCAGCTTATGTTTGTGAGCAAATATGTTCAAAAAAGAAGAACGTGAAGTAACTACAATGAACGATTTTGGCTGATGAACATTTGAAAGCGATTCTCTTGATTGGATGCAGCAATTCCAAACCAAACATTGATTAAATCTTGAAAGCCAAACGTCAGTTTCATAAAATCTCTCTAACCTTTATTTGCTGCTTAGTTTGTAAGACTCGGATATGTGCGCGTTAGGTTTGATGTAACTATCTTTTTGTTAACGTAGCCTCCTTTCATAACTTTTTTAGTAAAAGAATCATTTGGTTGTCTTATTTTTTTCAGCATTGCACGGCACTCTCCGTTGATTAACAAGGGATACTAAACGTATTAAAGACAGACAAATCGTAGAAATCTTAGAGACTAGCAATATGTTCATCATTTGATAAGATTCTTTCCGGGAACAAAATAAAATGTCAAAGTTTCAGATTTTTGTTGGATTATCGGTCATTTTTTCTTGGCTGATTTCTTGTCAACAGCCGAAACGAATTACAGTAAAATGCCAAGTTGCTGAAATCATTAATAACATCATTGGGAATCTAATACCGATCATTGGGAATCTAATACCAATCATTGGGATTCTAATACCTAATACCGATCATTGGGAATCTAATACCAATCATTGGGATTCTAATACCAATCATTGGGAAGCTAATACCTATCACTGAGAAGCAAATACCAATCACTGGGAAGCTAATACCTATCATTGGGAAGGTACCAATCAAAGAAAAGCCAATGACAATTATTGGGAATCAGTTACACATAATTGGGAAGCATATACCAATCATTAGGAGGCTAATACCAATTATTTGGAAGCTAATGCCAATCATTTGAAAGCCACTAACAATCATTGGGACGCCAATACCAATCATTGGCACTCTAATAACAATCATTGGAAAGCTAATACCACTTGACCACCCCCAACTATTGGGGGAAGAAGGTCATTTACCACTTGACCACCCCAACCTTTGGGGAAAAGAGATCATTTACCACATGACCTCCCCAACAGTTGGGGGAATGAGATCATTAACCACTTTACCGCTTGTGGGTGGAAATGATTTTCACTTTAACTCCTCATCGGTTGGAGGAAAGATATCACTTATCCCATGACCACTCCATCCATTGGAGAAAGGAGTTTATTTACCAATTTTAACCCCAACTTTTGACGGAAGTAGATCATTTAACATTTGACCACCAGAACCTTGGGGAGAATGAGATCATTTAACATTTGACCACCAGAACCTTGGGGAGAATGAGATCATTTAACATTTGACCACCAGAACCTTGGGGAGAATGAGATCATTTAACATTTGACCACCAGAACCTTGTGGAGAATGAGATCATTTAACATTTGACCACCAGAACCTTGGGGAGAATGAGATCATTTAACATTTGACCACCAGAACCTTAGGGAGAATGAGATCATTTAACATTTGACCACCAGAACCTTGGGGAGAATGAGATCATTTAACATTTGACCACCAGAACCTTGGGGAGAATGAGATCATTTAACATTTGACCACCAGAACCTTGGTGAGAATGAGATCATTTAACACTTTACCACCCCACCCTATTTGGGGAAGAAGATTATTTACCACATGACCTTCCCAAAAGTTGGGGGAAGGAGATTATTTACCACCTCAGCCATTGGGTAATGAGATCATTTACCACTTTACCAACCGAGGGTTGAGGGAAGAAGACCTTTAATCACTTTACCATCCCAGCAGTTGGGTTAAGAAGATCTATAATCACTTTACCATCCCAGCAGTTGGGTTAAGAAGATCTATAATCACTTTACCATCCCAGCAGTTGGGTTAAGAAGATTTATAATCACTTTACCATCCCAGCAGTTGGGTTAAGAAGATCTATAATCACTTTACCATCCCAGCAGTTGGGTTCAGAAGATCTATAATCACTTTACCATCCCAGCAGTTGGGTTAAGAAGATCTATAATCACTTTACCATCCCAGCAGTTGGGTTAAGAAGATCTATAATCACTTTACCATCCCAGCAGTTGGGTTAAGAAGATCTATAATCACTTTACCATCCCAGCAGTTTGGTTAAGAAGATCATTTACCACTTTACGGCCCCAACCATTTGGGGAAGGAGATTATTTACAATGTTACCACCCCAGCCGGTGTGGGAACTAGATTATTTATGACTTGCCGAACACTAATATTGAGGGAAGGAGATTATTTACCACTAGACCACCCTAACCATTTTGGGAAGCAGATCATTTAACTCTTTTCAACAAGGAACCGTTTGGGGAAGGAGAACATTGCTCAAATTTTCAGCCCAACTGCCAACTTTCTGGAATAGGAGTATATTTCATAGAAAGTAGATTTCTTTACAATTTGTTTGAACATTGGTGAGACAAAATTAATTAAACTCCACCTATAAGACAACACTGCCACCTTAACAGCCACTTATGCCAAATCGTCACAAAAATAACAAAGACCACACACCAGAGATAAAATGGTATGGTGTATTCAGTCAGTAATCTCATATTAAAATTGCATGAATTTCAATTGCTTCTACGATATGTGTGTGAGAAAATTTATTTAAAAATTCTTTGTGCACATACTATGATGCATCTAATTCTATTTTAAAAAATCCAGCCTTATTTTCATCAATTGGAAAAAAATGTTAAAGAACAATATTTGTGGATTGACACGCAGGTAATTATGATATTTAAATGATACATTGTAGGATTATAACTGAACAGTTCATTTCGACAGTCTTTTGTTTGAAAAAAAAAAATTATTATAATGTAATTTTTTTTTAAAACTTGTTTTCATAATAATGTCAATCCATTTTAACTAAATTATTATCATTAAATTATGCTTAATTTTTCTGCAAACCCAATTACTAATTAACAGAATTACAATAAGAACCTTTTACCTTGTAAAGAGACTTCTGTGTTGATTAGCTTTGTGAGTTTTGTCTTCAAGTGACTTATATTACACATGTATTATAGATGATATTAATTTTTTACCAGAGCATTGTGAGATAATATCTAGTAGCCTAACCAGGGCCGGCTCAAGGCGGATATCATCAAACACGGCAAAATTTGTTAAAATAAAAAAAATAAAAAAAAAAAAATAAAAAATTAAAATTCTGAATTCTTCCCACAATTTTCCAGAGGGCAACAATTTCCTATTTTCACCCAATCTAAAAACCAGGGGCATTAATTCAAGCCNCCCGGATTGATTGGATAAAAAAAAAATTAAAAAAAAAAAGACAAAAAATTGATTAAAGAAAAAAGAAAATAAAGAGAAAGTAACTAAGCTGATTTCCTGTCCTTTCGTTCACCATAAAAAAACGCTAAAGTAAATTAAAACTATATTAAAACATTACTAAAAATTGTTTGCCCCCCCCCCTGGAAAGTTAATCGATTTTTTGCCGCCCCCCCCCCCCTAGAATGTTTTCTGCGGGCGCCCATGATTCAACCTATTATTGCATTAATTATAAATATAAAAAAATGTAAACCCTTTTAAAATGTAAAATCATATTTATATAGCTCATATAAGGAGAATGGTATAGGAGCGCATACGGGATTTTCGTAGGCCTACTGACATTAATTTACACATATTGATCATCTTGGGTCTTGGGAAATTTTTGACGAAATCTTGGGAATTTTTTAAAAATTAAATGGCAGCCCTGGTAACGCCTCGCTTTTAGAAAAATGAGAAGATAACTCTTAAATTGTTATATACTCGGACCCGATCTCAATTTTTTTCCGGGTGTCATTTCCCCCCCCCCCCCCTCCGAAGACCGCTGCCTGAAATAAACACTGGTCTCCAATGGTGTAGGAAAACGATGGGGGTATCTAATCCTAGTTACGCCACTGCTTGGCTGGAAGATTAAATGCATGATTTTAATCAGACTTAAATGATCTGGGGTCATTTTGTCGCCGCCGGAAGTACTATTTATTATCTTATTTTAAGTATAAATTATTGTAAACTCATATTTTTATTATCGCAAGATAGCAATTTTATGTGGAAAAGAAATTGGAACCATGAAAAAAATGAATACTCTTCGAAATAGTGAACACGATTCCGTGGACCTTCTTTTGAAAGATATTTTTGCATGGGCAGATTGTAACATTAGCAATGGCAATAGCAATTACAAGTTGCCTAGGCCTAGGCGCCCTAGGCCTAGACATTCACAATTATTTGTTGAAACTTTTCTCAAGAAAATGACGCACCATCTTGGTCAACATTCAATACCTGCTTTGGATTACATGAATGGAAATGAATTTAATACAAAAATAGAGAAAAAATCATTAAATTCAATTACTTCAGTAAAATGTTTCTTTTTCGCAACATTCATATGGACAATAGTTTTATTGCTGCTGTGCCTCTGCTTTGTGATTGTTGTTTCACTATCACTAATTTGTGTGATTCAGACTGGGTATGAAGAAAAAGAAAGCTTTTTTTTATCAGTTCAAGTTCTAAATTACATTTTAAGGCCCATCACTTCAAAAGAATTCAATATTTCTTCTCACTTGATGAATCTAAATTCCTATCTAATGAGACTGTTTAGACTAATATCACTTAATTTTAAATTCAACAAATGGATGGAGCCATACCCCTTGCGAGGTTTAGATGACAGAGGTAAGTCTGCTTAATTGTTTTTTGCTTTTTTTTAAAACTAGTTTATTTTACTATTATAAACATATTATTACAGGACCCGTACAGTTTTTATACAATACATGTCAATACAAAAAAACCTTAATAAACTGTTACAAAAATTTTACAAAATTAAACAGAAGCATGTCATGATCATTTGGTCAATGTAAATAATTTATTAATTATAATTAGTTAGAAGTTTTTTTTTATCCTATATTATATAACTATAAAGATATTTTTTAAAAAAATAAAACAACTCAACCTCTGATCACCCAAGTCTAATGTTCCTTCCATGCATGCCTGGACATCTAATGTGCAGGTTTTGCACAAGAGAGGAATATTTATCACTAAAAAATGTTCATCAAACCACAATGGGGTGATCTTATATAGGCCTATCTTATAACTACCTCTGGCATTTAATTAAACAATAGCAAAACTATTTTTGGTGCTTGCATTGACTAATAAGTCTTATTCCAAAAATAACTTATTTCTTGCTCCCAAATCCATCCTCGCACTCATCTCCCCCTCCGCCCAAAATGTTAACACAAAACAAAAATGGATACATATCTCTCAACACCAACTGTATGAAGAGTGGCAGGCAGGATTAAACAAATGCCATTTTTGTGTCTATCATGCAGTTGTGCTATTGTTTAATTAAATGCCAGAGGTAGTTACTGTTCTTTTTAAGTTTCACAAAACCCTAAATAAACTTCTATCTTTGTTTTTTAGAATTTTTTTTGCTATTCTGTATTATTGCTTTTGTTGTCCATAACTGGATCGCAACCTGGTATTTGGTAAATGCTGCTATACACTAAACTAATTTACATATAACCAATCTGCTGTTGGCAAAACCCATCATTATAGTATGCACCAACTTGAAGTATCAACAAATGTAAAAATTGTTGTGATTCTTATGACACATTAAACTATATACATATACAAATCTTTTGAAATTTCAGTTCCCAGAAACATTATGTGTGCAGTAAGCAATCCACTTTATGTCAGCTTTCTTGAATACATGTGTACTATGTGTGATGGTATAGAGTACATATTGACTCCAAAATTTGGAACAAAGCCGCAGGCATTATCCCAAGACCTTTTCATAACTGATTGGCCTGTCATTTTTAGGGTAAGAAATCATTAGTCCAGTTTAACACCAAATACCTTTTAATATAAGTTTTAATAGTGTTTGTGTTTATTGAAAGCTTGGGCAGACCTATAATTTCTCCAAATGTGGGAATATTTATTTATTATATGACTATATACCTAACATTTTAGCTTTGTCCCATTGTTGAATTATTTGGTTTGCATTTAAAGCACTCAAAAGGAAGAGAGAAGTGGTGCCCATCACCACCACTGAGTTTCCTTGGATCTGCCTGTCAATAAAAATGTATTATGATAATTGTTGAGTTGTGCAGATTTTTTCCTTGACATTCTTGTCCCTATTAGTATTGGAATTATAATAACTTATATATAATGAGTTAAAATGTCTAACTCATTTTACAGCTTTTTCCCTATGCTTACAGTCTCATTTTCTATGCTTACTGACTCATTTCTAATCTTACAGTCTAATTTCCTTGGATTACTGTCTCATTTCCTTGACTTACTGTCTCAGTTCCTTAGCTTACTGTCTTATTTCCTATTCTAACAGACTGTCTTATTTCTTATGCTTACAGTCTCATCTCTTTGGCTTACTGTCTTATTTCCTTGGCTTACTGTCTCATTTCCTATTCTAACAGACTGTCTCATTTCTTATACTTACTGTCTCATTTCCTATGAATACGGTCTCATTTCCTATTCTAACAGACTGTCTCATTTCCTGTTGCTTACTGTCTAATTTCCTATGCTTATTGTCTCATTTCATTGGCTTACAATCTCATTTCCTATGCTTGAACGTTTGTTTAAATTATATATAGATCTGTTCATTGTATCTATTGATGCTATTTTACAGGGTTGGGCAAACAAAGTGAGTCTACAGGAGCTTAGAGTTTCTATAGCTGAAAATAGCAAGATCCTACAACTAGAAGGGTTTGCCACTAACTTCATTTCCAGTCTGGAATACTTGACAAAGATTGAACATTTGGGAAATGAAAAAGTTATCTTTAGACTGCAAGCAGATGAATTTACTCATGTCATTTGGTAAGATAATTGGTTGGTCCATTTTGATGATAATGACTGCATTAAGCAAAGATTAAATTAAAATACCTGTATACATTCATTTTGTCTCTATGATTTGCATTAAAAAAATTATTACCTGTCACCACCTGTACTGAAATTACTTAGTATAAATTTTGTGAAATTTATAATCTTTTTTGTTTCAAAGTTCCAAGCTTGAATTCTAGGATTTAAACTGTTCTCTTGATGCTTGGGTCTATTGTTGGTATTCTCTTGATGCTTGGGTCTATTATTGGTATTTTCTTAATGCTTGGAGTCTATTCTTGGTATTCTCTTGATGCTTGGTTCTATTGTTGTTATTTTCTTGATGCTTGGGTCTATTGTTGGTATTTTCTTGATGCTTGGGTCTATTGTTGGTATTCTCTTGATGCTTGGTTCTATTGTTGGTATTTTCTTAATGCTTTGGTCTATTGTTGGAATTCTCTTTATGTGTGGGCCTATTGTTGGTTTTCCCTAAATGCTTGGATCTATTGTTGGTATTTTCTTGATGCTTGGGTCTATTGTTGGTATTCTCTTGATGCTTGGGTCTATTATTGGTATTTTCTTGATGTTTGGGTCTATTCTTGGTATTTTCTTGATGCTTGGGTCTATTCGTTGGGGTTACAAGAAATTTGATTGAAAGAAATTTCTTTGACGGTAAATTGATGGACGGAAATTTGAACAAACAGAAATTTGTTCGAATCTTATTTTCACACGTTAAAATTTTTGTCAAATTTCTTTTTTGAACGCACTATATTATATAGTAAAACAAAATAATGCGTTCACAACGAAATTTCAAGCAATATTTTAAAAGAAAAAAATATTTGACCAAATTTCCGTTTAATCAAATTACCGTCGATCACTTTACCGTCGTCGAAATTTCTTTCAATCAAATTTCCAGATATGCTAGTGTTGGTATTCTCTTGATACTTGAGTCTATTCTTGGTATTCTCTTAATGCTTGGGTCTATTCTTAGTATTCTCTTGATGCTTGGGTCTATTTTTGGTATTTTCTTAATGTTTGGGTCTATTCTTGGTATTCTCTTGATGCTTGGGTCTATTTTTGGTATTTTCTTAATGTTTGGGTCTATTCTTAGTATTCTCTTGATGCTTGGGTCTACTTTTGGTATTTTCTTAATGTTTGGGTCTATTTTTGGTATTTTCTTAATGTTTGGGTCTATTCTTGGTATTCTCTTGATGCTTGGGTCTATTTTTGGTATTTTCTTAATGTTTGGGTCTATTCTTGGTATTCTCTTGATGCTTGGGTCTATTCTTGGTATTCTCTTGATGCTTTGGTCTATTGTTGGTATTCTCTTTATGTGATGGCCTATTTGTTGGTATTCTCTTAATGCTTGGGTCTATTGTTGGTATTCTCTTGATGCTTGGGTATAACCTTGGTATTCTCTTGATGCTCGGGTCTATTGTTGGTATTCTCTTGATGCTTGGGTCTATTATTAATATTCTTTTGCATTGTATGAGGGACTTAATCCAAAGTCTGAACGTATTTGTGCATTGTATGAGGGACTTAATCCAAAGTCTGAACGTATTTGTGCATTGTATGAGGGACTTAATCCAAAGTCTGAACGTATGGTCCAAGAAATGTCTTGTTATCCAAAATTCAAAAATCCCCCCCCCCAATTAATTCTTATTGCAGTTACATGTGTTTTCACCATAATTACGTAATAATGTCATTATAATTACATGTGGCAATGCTTACTTCAGTTACAAGTCTATTGAATTTGATTTTTTAATGAAATGTGGCCATTAGAGGCTTCATGTCCACATTGGGGGGCTAAATGGTTACATTGTGGGGGCTACATGGCAACGTTGTGGGGGCTACATGGTGACATTTTGGGGGCTACATGGCCACATGGGGGGGCTACATGGGGGGGGGCTACATGGCAACATTGGGAGGGCTACATGGCAACATTGTGGGGGCTACATGGCCACATGGGGGAGCTACATGGCCACATGGAGGGCTACATGGCAATATGGTGGGGCTACATGGCAACATTGTGGGGGCTACATGACCACATTGTGNGTGGGGGGGGGGGGGGTGGCTGCATGGTCAGATTGTCAGGGCTTTATGGCCACATTGGGGGGACTTCATAGCCACATTTCTGGGCTTCATGATCAAATTTTGAGGGCTGCATGATCACACTGGGGGCTTCATGGCCACATTGGGAGGCTTTGTGACCATATTGGGAGACTACATGGTCACATTCTCAGGGCTTCATGACAACATTTGTGGGATTACACTTCATGATCACATTGTGAGGACTTGATGGCCACATTAAAAGGGGGGGGGGGTGTTAATGTCCACATTTTGGGAGCTTAATAGCCACATTGCTAAAAACAAAAGTAATTATGTAGATTTGTATAAAACTTTTTTTACTAAATTTGTTTACAGGACATCTGAGCACTATAGAACTTCTTATATCTTAAGGAAATTGTTTCCACGTCCTCAACTAATTCCACAAGATACTCCTGTATCTCTAAGAAGCATTTTACTTGTGAATGGTCAAAGTGCTCCATCATTTAGAATGGTAAGACATTTGTGGTGAAATTTATTCAATGTTGGAAAGTGCTGGCACATTTTTATTGAAGTATTTTACTATTTAATTCAATCAAACTATTAATACATTAAGTTTCCTCATTCTCACACACAAAATACTGAGAGGAATCACATTGACAACTTGATGTAAGGAAGTATACCTAAGAGGAATCAGATTGACAACTTGATGTTAGGAAGTATACCTAAGAGGAATCAGATTGACAATTTTTTAGAAGTATACATGGGATGAATGATTGACAACATGATGAAAGAAAGTATACAGTAGAGGAATCACATTGGCAACTTGCTAGAAAGTGTACATGTCATGTGATGAAAACTAACTAGAAAGTGTACATGCCATGTGATGAAAACTAACTAGAAAGTGTACATGTCATGTGATGAAAACTAACTAGAAAGTGTACATGCCATGTGATGAAAACTAACTAGAAAGTGTATATGCCATGTGATGAAAACTAACTAGAAAGTGAACATGTCATGTGATGAAAACTAACTAGAAAGTGTACATGTCATGTGATGAAAACTAACTAGAAAGTGTACATGCCATGTGATGAAAACTAACTAGAAAGTGTATATGCCATGTGATGAAAACTAACTAGAAAGTGTACATGTCATGTGATGAAAACTAACTAGAAAGTGTACATGTCATGTGATGAAAACTAACTAGAAAGTGTACATGCCATGTGATGAAAACTAACTAGAAAGTGTACATGCCATGTGATGAAAACTAACTAGAAAGTGTACATGCCATGTGATGAAAACTAACTAGAAAGTGTACATGCCATGTGATGAAAACTAACTAGAAAGTGTACATGCCATGTGATGAAAACTAACTAGAAAGTGTACATGCCATGTGATGAAAACTTGCAAGAAAGTGTACATGCCATGTGATGAAAACTTGCAAGAAAGTGTACATGCCATGTGATGAAAACTTGCTAGAAAGTGTACATGCCATGTGATGAAAACTTGCTAGAAAGTGTACATGCCATGTGATGAAAACTTGCTAGAAAGTGTACATGCCATGTGATGAAAACTTGCTAGAGAGTGTACATGCCATGTGATAGAATGTTCACATATTTTTAACTTGTGTACTTCTTGTACAGAATTTGGTTTGTGGTTTTCCATCTTTTTATTGAAAGCATGCAAAATAGTGCCATAAATAGTGTCTTCCATAAGAACCACTGTGTTATTCTTTTTGTTAATCAGTGTTGTTGAAAAAGAAGCTTAAAACCATTAGTCAGTGCAAGCGGACCTTTGAATATTGCTGTATCTTAAAATCCATTGGTCCGTGCAAATTAATCTTTGACTAGTGCAGTATCTTAAAATGACAATTTGTCACAGCCAAAAGCGATGAATTAAAAAGTGCTAGAAAGCATCACTAGAACAATTTCACAGACTTAATGTCTTATATCTACTTTTGAACCTTTCATTCACACTCTTAAAAACTTAGATCTACATATAAACCTATCAATGTCTTAAGAATTGATCCCCAGAAGTGGCTTTGAGAATGTTTTAGTCCTTAAATAGAACACAGCCCTAAAATCAACTCCATCTTAAACAATTTCTTATCTCTGCAGCCTGTTGGTAGGAAAGGGTTAATGCTGTATACACAGAGTAGTGGATCAAGATATCTTGTGCTGAAGCCAAAGGAACATTGTATTACTGCATGTCAAACACTCACTGCTAGACTTACAGCCGGTGATATCAGTAAGTTAGAAAGAGAAACAATTTTTCATTGTAAAAAAATTTAATTGACCTGGCTTTACACATCATTTAAAATAATAAAATCTTTATTTATTCCGTTCATCAATAGTACCAATTCAGCTTACAATTTTTTTTAAAAAGTGGTCCATTTCAACTTAGAATTTAATTCTAAATTGCCTTCGGAATTTGCTAAACATTTAAATTTAGGGTGGAGTGCTTTTTTTCTGGTTGATCATTATCCCAAATGTCATTTATATATGGTGAACGATCTTTCTCTTTCTGCGCCCCCAAACAATGGAATTCTTTGCCACTACACATCCGCAATATAACAACCACACAGGCCTTTAAAACTGCACTCAAAACACATCTATTTAAACTATACTACTCTGACTGATTCTCCTCCTATAAACCGATAAACGTACCTGGGTTTCCTTGTAAAAATGTCTGGTGTGGGTGGATGAATATACCTATGGTGTTGTTTTGCTTATATGTTGTTTTTATTTCATTTATGTATTTTATTTTAATATTATGATTATGCCTCTTTGCTATATTTATGTACAGCGCGGTGAGCCCAGCCCTAGGCCGGGGTACCGCGCTATATAAGACCACTTATTATTATTATTCATTTATGTATTTTATTTTAATATTATGATTATGCCTCTTTGCTATATTTATGTACAGCGCGGTGAGCCCAGCCCTAGGCCGGGGTACCGCGCTATATAAGACCACTTATTATTATTATTATTATTATTTCATTTAGGGTAGAGTGTCTATTTTCTGATTGATCATTATCCCAAATGTCATTTCATTTAAGGTAGAGTGTCTATTTTCTGATTGATCTATCATTGCAAATGTCAGTGGATTTAGGGTAGGTTTCAATTGTCCTGAGCTTAATAACTTCCACAAGTTGGGATCTTCTTTCTTTTCACATGAAAACTCCAGCAGTAGGAAGGTTTACTGAGGGCAGTGGACTCCTTATTGTCGAGGTGTTACAATCACAATATAAATCACAAACACCAGTGTTACAATCACAACATCAATCACAAATGCCAGTGTTACAATCTCGATATTACCACAGTTCAAAAGCTTCGCTCTCTAGGGGGTAATTCAATTACTTAACAAACCATTGATTCATGTCAAATGTCTCTTATATTAAGCAAACAACTCTGAAATTCTAACAGTCCAATATATCACTACTCCATCACTGCTATCCAAAACCATAAAATATCACAATGTCATTTTCCATACTCAAATATGTCACAAAAACCCAAACACATAGAAACAGTTTAACAAATACTCTCAATACCCAACATCCATGCACAAAAGAACGAACTAATCATTAACATTGACCATTTTCAAGAACATTGACCAAGTTCATTTACATTGATTAAATCTATTAACATTGACTAAGTTCATTCAATTATTAGGTCAAATTGATTTTTAGATATATTGATAACACTATGTTTTCCAGGAGCACTAAGCTTTCAAAATGTCTTCAACAAAAATTATAGCAACAAAGTTTCTACATTAATCTCAACAGCAAAACATGTTCACTAAAACAAACCAACCATACCAATACAACATGTTCACTAAACAAACAAACCATTCCAATCAAACATGTTCACCAAACAAACCAACCATTCCAATCAAACATGTTCACTAAACAAACCAACCATTCCAATCAAACATGTTCACCAAACAAACCAACCATTCCAATCAAACATGTTCACTAAACAAACCAACCATTCCAATCAAACATGTTCACTAAACAAACCAACCATTCCAATCAAACATGTTCACCAAACAAACCAACCATTCCAATAAAAAATGTTCACCAAACAAACCAACCATTCCAATCAAACATGTTCACTAAACAAACCAACCATTCCAATAAAACATGTACACTAAACAAACCAATCATTCCAATAAAACATGTTCACTAAACAAACCAACCATTCCAATAAAACATGTTCACTAAACAAACCAACCATTCCAATCAAACATGTTCACTAAACAAACCAACCATTCCAATAAAACATGTTCACCAAACAAACCAACCATTCCAATAAAACATGTTCACTAAAACAAACCAATCATTCCAATAAAACATGTTCACTAAACAAACCAACCATTCCAATAAAACATGTTCACTAAACAAACCAACCATTCCAATAAAACATGTTCACCAAACAAACCAATCATTCCAATAAAACATGTTCACTAAACAAACCAACCATCCCAATCAAACATGTTCACTAAAAAAACAACCATTCCAATAAAACATGTTCACTAAACAAACCAACCATTCCAATAAAACATGTTATCTAAACAAACCAATCATTCCAATCAAACATGTTCACTAAACAAACCAACCATTCCAATAAAACATGTTCACTAAACAAACCAACCATTCCAATAAAACATGTTCACTAAACAAACCAACCATTCCAATCAAACATGTTCACCAAACAAACAAACCATTCCAATAAAACATGTTCACTAAACAAACCAACCATTACAATAAAACATGTTCACTAAACAAGCCAACCATTCCAATAAAACATGTTCACTAAACAAACCAACTATTCCAAAAAATTAAAAAAAGAGCACTTTATGAAACTTTTGGTTATCTAAGTCTTGCCTAGAGGAACCAAGTGGCTCTTTCATCTTGTAATAAGTGAGGCAGTGTGTGGTCTTGCCTAGAGGATTTGGTGATAAGTGAGACAGTGTGTTGTCTTGCCTGGAGGAATCAGGTGGCTCTTCATCTTGTGATAAGTGAGGCAGTGTGTGGTCTTGCCAAGAGGACCTGGTGATAAGTAAGGCAGTGTGTGGTCTTGCCAAGAGGACCTGGTGATAAGTGAGGCAGTGTGTGGTCTTGCCAAGAGGACCTGGTGATAAGTAAGGCAGTGTGTGGTCCTGCCAAGAGGACCTGGTGATAAGTGAGGCAGTGTGTGATCTTGCCAAGAGGACCTGGTGATAAGTAAGGCAGTGTGTGGTCTTGCCAAGAGGACCTGGTGATAAGTAAGGCAGTGTGTGGTCTTGCCAAGAGGACCTGGTGATAAGTGAGGCAGTGTGTGGTCTTGCCAAGAGGACCTGGTGATAAGTGAGGCAGTGTGTGGTCTTGCCAAGAGGACCTGGTGATAAGTGAGGCAGTGTGTGGTCTTGCCAAGAGGACCTGGTGATAAGTGAGGCAGTGTGTGGTCTTGCCAAGAGGACCTGGTGATAAGTAAGGCAGTGTGTGGTCTTGCCAAGAGGACCTGGTGATAAGTAAGGCAGTGTGTGGTCCTGCCAAGAGGACCTGGTGATAAGTGAGGCAGTGTGTGGTCCTGCCAAGAGGACCTGGTGATAAGTAAGGCAGTGTGTGGTCTTTCGCTTTTATAATTAGGTTAGGTTTATGGTTAAGGAGTGAGATTATCAACATCTGATTTTGGAATCACTCAGCCTGAACCCAATTCCAGCCTGGAACTTTGAATCACTCATAGGGGCAAACTTGCGAGACTCAGGACATTCATATTATATGGTACCAATTGACATTCATGTGATGTCAGTGGACATTCATGTGATATCAGTGGACATTTATGTCATTTGTTGCCACTGAACATGCATGTCATTTTGGTCCACCCTGCTTTGCACTAACCCTAGCAAGGCCACTGGCCATGTCATTTTGGTCCACCCTGCTTTGCACTAACCCTTGCAAGGCCACTGGCCATGTCATTTTGGTCAACCCTGCTTTGCACCAACCCTAGCAAGGCCACTGGCCATGTCATTTTGGTCCACCCTTCTTGCACTAACCCTTGCAAGGCCACTGGCCATGTCATTTTGGTCAACCCTGCTTTGCACTAACCCTAGCAAGGCCACTGGCCATGTCATTTTGGTCAACCCTGCTTTGCACTAACCCTTGCAAGGCCACTGGCCATGTCATTGAAACATTAGTTCTTTATTGTTACTATTCTTGAAGTGATACAAGACAGGACAATGTTTAGGTAAATGTCATGAAGATGTTGTCTGAATCTGATGGTTATCCTCCAGTTCAAATGATTGGGTATGGATAGTACAACTAGTGCGGAAGAAACTATCATGTGCCCTGGGGGAGTTTTAATGGCATAATGTCAAGTCTTACAAATGACAATGCCCTAAAATGTTAAGTTTTTGAGGGTTTCAAGACCTTGACTTTTACAGCTGGTAAAACATCTACTAAAATAATCATGCACATTTTCAACAAGGTCAGTTGACTAGGAAAAATATAAAGATTCTTCTTTCTGACCACTCCCTTCCATTTGAAATGTAAGAAGGAAATGTAAGAATGAAATGTAAGGTCTCTATTTGTCTTAGCCCAGGGTTTGGCAACCTTGTTTTAATGAAGAGCCTTATTTATAATATTTTATATTTTACGAAATAATTATGAAAGCCACAAGCATTATAACAGAATGTATTTCTTGAAAGAGCCAGAAGCAGCTCCATCGCTGACCATTTTTGGCTGGGATGTGCATCTCCACTGTCCTAACCATTATTGGCTGGGATGTACAGCTCCATTGCTGACCACCTGTCCTAACCATTATTGGCTGGGATGTGCAGCTCCATCGCTGACCACTGCCCTAACCATTATTGGCCGGGATGTGCAGCTCCATTGCTGACCACTGCCCTAACCATTATTGGCTGGGATGTACAGCTCCATCGGTGACCACTGTTCTAACCATTACTGGCTGGGATGTGCAGCTCCATTGCTGACCACTGCCCTAACCATTATTGGCTGGGATGTGCAGCTCCATTGCTGACCACCTGTCCTAACCATTATTGGCTGGGATGTGCAGCTCCATCGCTGACCACTGTCCTAACCATTATTGGCTGGGATGTGCAGCTCCATCGCTGACCACTGTCCTAACCATTATTGGCTGGGATGTGCAGCTCCATCGCTGACCACTGCCCTAACCATTATTGGCTGGGATGTGCAGCTCCATCGCTGATCACTGTCCTAACCATTATTGGCTGGGATGTGCAGCTCCATCGCTGACCACTGCCCTAACCATTATTGGCTGGGATGTGCAGCTCCATCGCTGACCACTGTCCTAACCATTATTGGCTGGGATGTACAGCTCCATCGCTGACCACTGCCCTAACCATTATTGGCTGGGATGTGTGAATTAATGCTTAAAATGTCTTAACCAAGCTAATGTGCCCCGTGGCCATCAGAGCAGCCACTGTAAATGACTATTTGTTTATTCCATGACATGTCTGGCCATCAGAGCAGCCACCGTAAATGACTATTTGTTTATTCCATGACATGATTGTTCAAAATATTAATGATATGTGATGTGCAGCTAAATTTGTCCTATGTTTATTTAACTTATCTAAGCAAACCTTACCAACTGATAAATACATCTATTAAAGGAGACATAGAATATTTGACCCCGGAAAAGCCTCCTACACTAAAGATGGTATAACTGCTTTCCTCCCTTTGGCATTTGGGGGAAGAATAGTTTAGTTTAGTTTTAGTTTAAAATATTTTTAAATATACTTAAATCTTTTTTCACCATATCTTATTGTATTTTTCAGTGTTGGTCAATCAGACTGTGTGGGAAGTGTTTTCCTTTTCAAGTGGAACTTTGACAAGCATTTCATTGGTCAGATATTTGGATGAACTTTGACAAGCATTGCATTGGTCAGATATTTGGATGAACTTTGACAAGCATTGCGTTGGTCAGATATTTGGATGAACTTTGACAAGCATTTCATTGGTCAGATATTTGGATGAACTTTGACAAGCATTTCATTGGTCAGATATTTGGATGAACTTTGACAAGCATTGCGTTGGTCAGATATTTGGATGAACTTTGACAAGCATTGCATTGGTCAGATATTTGGATAAACATTGACAAGCATTGGTCAGATATTTTGATTAGAGTTTGACAAAAATGTTTAAATATACATAAGAATATGTGGATCAAATATTTAAAGTTTAAACTTAAGATGCTAAAGGACTGCTGATTAGCAATAACAGCTTAAGAAATTCAAGGTCATTTGAACATATATGGTGATTAAGTCCCATTAAACCTCATTGTTAGACAATCAGAGCAGTGAGCCTACAACTAAATAGTTGGTGTTGACATGGTAAAAGTTTTTCACAAAGCAGCATTTGTTTGGCTTAGTAAGTTCATTTGAAAATACAGTAATGTGTCAAATGTTAGCCTGAATTCATTTGGTATTTCTTTGCCATATGGAGTATTCAGTCATGGACAACATCATGTTGCAATTTCAAGTACTGAGTCCTTTCACCAGGTCAAGGTAAAAGTCTAAGCAACTAAAACAAGTATTCGCCAAATAATTAAACTTCGTAGCCTTTATCATTATGAGCCAATAAAATGTTGACACCTGGGCTTAGAACAGGTGCTGCATCTAATACATATGTATCATATTATTGTTTATATATTACTGACCATCTGTGAAGGGAGTTATTACGTGGGACAAGGCATATATTCTCATCACATATGTTTATCACATATCATCACAGAAATAAAGGACCTCCATTCGTAATGGATTGAAATTAAAAATAGTGCACCTTAGAAAATAAATGATGTCAATTTACTGAAAAGTTGCAGGATCTTGTTGACATTGAACTCGCTGATGGAGCCATGATAGGGGCATGATAGTGCTGTGATAGCGCCGTGATAGCGCCATGATAGGGCCATGGCTGTGATAGCGCCGTGATAGGGCAATGATAGTGCCGTGATAGCGCCATGATAGTGCTGTGATAGCGCCATGATAGGGCCATGCTAGTGCTGTGATAGTGCCATGAGAAAACAAAGGGAAACAGTAGCTAAAGAGATACCGGTACAGCTATCAAATATCATTTGGTCCAAACTGTCCATTAACTACATTGGGATGAGAAAATGTTGCCTGCCTTAACTTCAAAGGAACTTGTTGATCGCTTTGCTGTTCTGTTGTCCGGAAAAATGAAGTTGTTGGGTGCCAAGTGGAAATGGACAACCCAAGGTGACTTCAGTGTTTGATTTTATACAGGAATGGAACCTTGCTGATTGCATTAAAAGGATATGCTTTAGCACTACATATAGCAACACTGGGGTTCCTGCTAGCACTACAGATAGCTACACTAGAGTTCATGCTAATGCTACAGCTAGCTATGCTGGAGTTCATGTTAGCATGACTGCCCACTGCCAGGTGAGGAATATGGATCTGGACATTGACCATCTCATTAGCTATAAGCAGACCAATGCTTACCATTGATTATGGAATTGGAAATCTCATTAGCATGAGCAGAGCTATGCTTACCATTGATTATGGAATTGGAAATCTCATTAGCATGAGCGGAGCTATGCTTACCATTGAATATGGAACTGGAAATTGACTATCTCATTAGCAATGAGCAAGCCAATGCTTACCATTGATTATGGAATTGGACATTGACCATCTCATTAGCAATAAGCGGACCTATGCTTACCATTGAATGTAGAACTGGACACTGACCATCTCATTAGCAATATTGAATAAGCTGACCCATGGTTACCATTAAAACACTAACAAGTTTTTGTTGATTATAATTGTTCTTCATTTAAAATATTGTTTTTTTGTTTTTTTTACAACAAATATGTGTGCAAAGGAATTTGTAGATATCTTTTAAAACCATATACAGGTCCCCCCCCCCCCCCCCTACAGTGTCGCTCTCTGTTTAAACTTTTTGAGGACCTCTAAGGTATTGCAAACTATTCCACAATTACTATGATGTGTTAAGTTGCTAGAGCTAAGCACGCCTCTTCATCCCTTGATAAAATGAAGGGTTCATAATTTGATTAACAATAAAACATTTACTACCGGATACTTAAAACATTTCAAGACAACACATTCATTTACATACATTTTTTTTCCAAAAACTTGTGACATGGACTGACCAAAGACATTGACCTAGTTCATATTGACTGGCCAAAGACATTGGCCTAGTTCATATGGACTGGCCAAAGACATTGACCTAGTTCATATGGACTGACCAAAGACATTGGCTTAGTTCATATGGACTGGCCAAAGACATTGACCTAGTTCATATGGACTAGCCAAAGACATTGGCCCAGTTCATATGGAATTACATAAGGCATTGACCTAGTTCATATGGACTGACAAAAGACATTGACCTAGTTCATATGGACTGACAAAAGACATTGACCTAGGTCATAAAAGACATGGGCCAAGATCAACAAACATGTGACATGGACTGATCAAAGACATTGACCTAGTTCATAAAACATATGACATGGACCAACCAGACATTGAACTAGTTCATGCAAACTGTTCTATTCATAGCATTTATTGAATAAAACTATTTTAATCCAAAAAATGAAAAGTGCAGCAAAAGAGAGACTGAATGTTGTATGATCAAAATAAGATGACGTTGTCTCAGAGAAATGCCTAAATGTAAGGTACATCCTATCAGTTGGCACACAGAAATGTCAAAATTTAAGGTATATTCTATCAGTCATCACGTTGTGTTTCAATTAGTTGTTTATTTCAGCAGTTAGTTTCAACTTTTTACATGCAACAATTGTTGGTTTTTAAATCCAATTTAGTCCTTGGTCAATTTGTTCAAGATGTTTTAAAAAGTCTGTGCAAATCAAACAACTGCAAGTCATCTTTTACTATATCCAATTCAGTCCTTGGTCAATTTGTTCAAGATGTGTTCAATCAAACAATTGCAAGTCATCTTTTACTATACCCTGTAAGGTAAGTGCTAGACAAAAATGCCTCGATAAATAAATAAATAATATCATCAGTGAACTTAAATTAATTTTAAAGATTTTTATCATGTACTCTGCGTCCATAGAAAGGGTTCTTAACAATTTATCACTGAAGTAAACCTTCTTGATTTCTTAACATTTACTGTACCCTTCATAACACAAAAAGTTAATAAAAGTGTTACTTGACCTGATTTTTATGAGTCTTCTCGCATTATCTATTGACTTAAAAAATGCTGGGATCAATTAGGAAAAGTCACAACTTTCAAAATAGTGGAAATAACTGGTTTACAGGTGTTATTTTTGGTGTTGCAATGAGTGAGTTAAACACCCACACCCCCCCCCCCCACAGATAATGTTCAAATCTTCACAAAATTCTATTTTGCAAATACAATAGTTAAAAAGAATTATGTTGATTTTAGATATCTGCAACAAGCATCTATGATACACCTACACATTTTCCCAGGACTTATATACCTATACATTTTCCCAGTTACCCAAGAAGTTAAACAGAGTTTAAACTTATGATACAACTGCTTATATGCCTGTGTTTTATTTTCCTTAATATTTTACTTTAGGTTCAATGTCACTAATTTGTTTTCTTAGTTCTACAGTTCTCTTTGTAGTGTACAAAGCATTTGTATCATAAGTTTAAACTCTGTTCTTTTCCTCACACCACAGATTGGGAAACTTTGCTCTTATAACTTATAGCTCATACTTGTACACTGAGTTAATGTTAATGTATAAAATCTAATTCTACAAATAAAATCTATTTCTAAGTACACACTGAATTAGGACAAGTGGACTTGCACAATTCATTTATTTAGAGTTAGAGAAATTAGAGTTTTGTCATCATAATCAACAGAACTTATTTTATTCATAGATAAATGATGATATCTTTGTCATTCACTCAGAACCAGTAAACACATCAGTGTCTTTAACTCCCTCAGAAACAATAAAAACACCAGTTCTTTTAAGTCACTCACTCAGAAACAGTAAAAATACCAGTTCTTTTAAGACACTCGCTCAGAAACACTAAAAACACCAATTCTTTTAAGACACTCACTCAGAAACACTAAAATCACCAGTTCTTTTAAGACACTCGCTCAGAAACAGTAAAAACACCAGTTCTTTTAAGACACTCGCTCAGAAACAGTAAAAACACCAGTTCTTTTAAGACACTCACTCAGAAACACTAAAAACACCAGTTCTTTTAAGACACTCACTCAGAAACACTAAAATCACCAGTTCTTTTAAGACACTCGCTCAGAAACAGTAAAAACACCAGTTCTTTTAAGACACTCGCTCAGAAACAGTAAAAACACCAGTTCTTTTAAGACACTCACTCAGAAACACTAAAAACACCAGTTCTTTTAAGACACTCACTCAGAAACAGTGAAACACACTAGAGCCATTAACATACTCAGAAACAGTAAACACACCAGTTCTTTTAACACATATTCGGACACAGTAAACACACCAATGCCTCAAACACATTCACTTAAAACAGTAAACACACAAGTGCCATTAAATTAGCACACTCAGAAACAGTAAACACACCAGTGCCTTTAACACTCTCACACAGAAACTGTAAACACGCCAGCATTGCTTGTAAAGCAAATAAACTATGGTTGCTTGTAAAGCAAATAAACATCCTCAAACAATTTTATATTCAGTGTACAGATGTAGTCCTGTGACCTATGCATTAGATGACACAGACCTGTGCCCTATGCATTAGATGACACAGTCCTGTGACCTATGCATTAGATGACACATTCATGTGACCTATGCATTAGATGACACAGTCATGTGACCTATTCATTACATGGAACAAACAACATAGTGACTTTCAATACAGTCATGGTTACTTTAAAAATTTCAACAAATCTATTTGACAAATACTTTTTCACTTTTAATTCTAAAATTGATCATTCAAAATATATTTTTACTTAATGTAACAACAATGTAGAAACATGTTATCTTTGTCTAGCAGCTTTCTAGAATGGTGTCATCAAAGTTGATAGGTGTGCCCCAGGATTTTCAAATATAAATGAAGGAAGAAAAGTAAAAAATAGTATTTGTTTGCCATTTGAATATTACCTTTGGTCATTATTCTCACTGAGATTGCCTCATTTTGTGTTTTAATTTGAAAGATTTGTCACTGGACTTAACAAGTAACTAGTAAGGTAGTATATGGCACAATTTAAAAAATATAATTAAAAGGTGAAGACCATCTTACACAAATTACATTATTGTATTTATAAAAGGATTTATTCACTTAACTAAATCAAAATATAGCATCAAAATTAGCAGTACCTTAACAATGGCAATGTCATCAAGTTTAATAATGGCTCATTTCTAGTAAATATATGCACTGACTGTCAAATGATGCTATATGCAATAGCACTGTCAAATGATGCTTTTACAATTCAATATGAAACTGCCATTAAAAAAAGATCAGAATTGTTATCAAAGGATGAATTATGACTCAGCTGGATACAAAATGTTGTGGTGACACCGGTAATGTAAGCCGGGAACAATTACTATTAGTATTTAATAGTATTATGGTAGCCGGGAAAAATTACTATTAGTATTATGGTATTCTATACTTAATGCACTGGGCAAAAAGTATGTATTTTAATTTTATGCAAAGTCTTGAGAAACAAAAGCCAGAGTTTTGTGTATAATTTGTTTAAAAAGTAGCACAAGACAAGGACATGAAAAAATGCTTCTTTATTTTGGCCGTATTGAAAGGTCTCATGAATTGATCAAACAGTACATTCAGTACAATTCGATTTCCCCCAAATAAAATTGTGTTGACATTATTTTAGCTGGCATAATGCATCTACCAAGAAACAAACCCATCCTACGGCAACTCGTTGTGAGTCCAAGATTCTCACATTTGTTGACATAGACAAGTACAAACAAGTCACTTTGTTCATTGAACATTTAGACAAAACCATAAACAGCAACTGTAAATTTAAGACATGTTGCATTTGTCTCAATAGACATGAGGCATCTGTAACTATAAACAGGCTTCAGTGTCTATAGACAGCAAGCAACCGTGGTCTGAATCTCTACCATTGACTTATTTACTCATATCTAACCCTAACCTGGTAAGTTTTGAAACTGTTCACTTTGCACACAATTGCTCACTAAGTAACAGCAGAAAATGAGGATTCATAAAGGCGCAGTTTGAGAATCTCTGTTAAATCCAAATTCTCCAACAGGATTTTTCCAAAGTTTGATAAAAAAGATAAATAGTTTCCAGATCATATGAGGCACCGCTCAAAGTAAACATTTCCTATATGTCCTCCCCTCATTGACTTTGCCACATTTTGCTCAAATAGTCGTCTGTTGGTTTGTAGCACTTCAGCCGCCTCTTTGTTAAGTGGATCCTCTGGATTAGGCTCCTGGATGGAAATAAAAACAATTGTTTTACATGTTGTATACATCTAAGATATAAGTGATATTTATAGAGATTTAGTGTATTATAATATTTAATGGACATCTAGCAGATAGCATTAAGCAGAGAGAATTGCTTTGTCTATTTTTCAATTTTAAATTTAAAAGTAAATTTGTGGTCCAGCACACAAGACAGTTGCCACTACTGAACCTTTTGGTCACTAGGAGATATGGCCAGCACTGGATGATATGGCCAGCACTGAGTGATATGGCCAACACTAGATGATATGGCCCGCACTGAGTGATATGGCCAGCACTGAGTGATATGGCCAGCACTGAGTGATATGGCCAACACTGGATGATATGGCCAACACTGAGTGATATGGCCAACACTGGATTATATGACCAGCACTGAGTGATATGGCCAGCACTGAGTGATATGGCCAACACTGGATGATATGGCCAGTACAGTGATATGGCCAACACTGGATGATATGGCAAACACTGGATGATATGGCAAACACTGGATGATATGGCCAACACTAGATGATATGGCCAGCACTGAGTGAAATGGCCAACTGTGGATGATATGGCCAACACTGGATGATATGGCCAGCACTGAGTGATATGGCCAACAATGGATGATATGGCCAACACTGGATGATATGGCCAGCACTGAGTGATATGGCCAACACTGGATGATATGACCAGCACTGAGTGATATGACCAGCACTGAGTGATATAGCCAACACTGTATGATATGACCAGCACTGAGGGATATATGGCCAACACTGGATGATATGGCCAGCACTGAGTGATATGGCCAACTGTGGATGATATGGCCAACACTGGATGATATGGCCAGCACTGAGTGATATGGCCAACAATGGATGATATGGCCAACACTGGATGATATGGCCAGCACTGAGTGATATGGCCAACTCTGGATGATATGACCAGCACTGAGTGATATGACCAGCACTGAGTGATATAGCCAACACTGGATGATATGACCAGCACTGAGTGATAAGGCCAACAATGGATGATATGGCCAACACTGGATGATATGGCCAGCACTGAGTGATATGACCAGCACTGAGTGATATAGCCAGCACTGGATGATATAGCCAACACCGTGGGATATGGCAAACATTTTTGGACTTTAGACTTAGAAATCTGGATCCAGGTGATATGGCCAACCCAAAGTTATGTTAGGCGGGCACTGGGGATATGGCCAACCAAAAGTTATGTTAGGCGGGCACTAGGAGATATGGCCAGCAATTGGGGATATAGCCAACATTAGGACCCTTACATTGGGGTTGCCTCAGACCATCTGAAAATAAATATTTATGAAGTAGCAATGAAAATAATTTTATGGTTGCGGGTTACCACAATATGAAGAACTGTATTAGAGGGCCGCAGCATTTGAAAGGTTGAGAACATAGAAAAGGAGTAAAACAAAGAAAGGTTAAACTTAAACCAATAAAAAGGAAGGCAACAAAACAACGAATGTGTCGGCAGGAAGCCTTTGTCAGCGAACAAACAACAGTAAAAAACAGAATAAAATTTTTCAAATAGCAATTAGCTGAGAAGTAGTATCCGACAGAAAGTGGGTGAGAGATTAAATAGGGAGGAGGGAAAGAAAAGAGGAGAAGTAAGTCCGCTGCGATAGGTCGTGATGAGGAGGGGCGGAGCTATGCTCATGCCATGTTGTGTCAATGTGCCATAGGTCAGGATAAATTTGTGTTCCAAATTCATGCGCCTGGATGTGTTCGTGCTAGTCACGATCGTGGTTAGGGCTCAGTCCGCCTTGCACTGGTGGTCGCCTGGATTGATGTGTTTAAAGACGAGACACTGTTAGTCTTGCGCAATATTACAGAGGTGTTCAGTAAACCTGTCAAAGAGTCAGCGTCCTGTTTCCTCTATGAAGGACTTCTGGCAGCGGGTGCAAAAAATGGAGTAGACAACATTATGGCTAAGTCTTCTTCTTCTATATATTAAGGGCCAACGATCAATTTATTGATCATTTTGGCTCTTATGCACGTAGAGGGGATTTGCAATGTTTCTGTGCCTGGTGTTGACGAAAATATTTCAGTGATTGCAAGTGCCACTTTGTGAAGAATCATTCACTGTGGGTTTGAAGGCTTGGGGCAATAGACACAAATAATAGACACAAATGTGTCTAGTGTTGTCGCCTCAACTGTTCCTTTTGAAAGCTTGTTCCAGTCCCCGATTGCCTTGGGCAGGAATGAGCAGTTCCTATACTGGCTTCTTGCTGGTATGAGCCGGAATTGCCTGTCATGGCCTCGTCGCTGTCTATGGGGGAGAGGGACGAGTTTTTTTTAAGACTGGAGCAGTGGACCAGCCCATTATTTATCTTGTACATCATGGAGAGCCTGGATTGTCATCGTCGTTCCTCCAATGGTGACCAGCCTAGTGTTTCCAACATGCCGCCAGCACTAGAGCTATTAAAGTAGCGGTTCAGGACAAAGCGTGCTGCCCGTCGCTGGACCGCCTCCAACCTGTCAATGCTCTTCTGGGTAAATGGGTCCCAGGCTGAAAATGCATAATCTAAAACCGGACGGACAAGGCTTTATAGCCTCTTTCTTTCACACAGGAGTTGCCAATCTTTAGATTACGCCTGAAGAACACCAGGGTCTTGTTTGCTTGGTTACATACATTGTTAATATGCTCGTCCCAGGGGACCTCTGTTTGAATGGTAACACCCAGGTACTTTAAGGAAGTAACTGGCTCAAGTATATGGCCATGCAGCTCCTACTGGTAGTGTAGAGGAGTACAACTTCTAGAGACTGATAGTGTCTGGCACTTGGCAGAGTGAAATTCCATGTCCCAGCTCACCTCCCACTCAGCTAACAGATTGAGATCCTGTTGTAGCTGGTCCTGGTCAGATCTGTTGGCCATCGTCATATACACCGCTGTGTCATCTGCGAACAGTCTTGCTTGGGATGTCAGTTTCTTGGGTAGGTCATTAATGTATGCTGGGAACAAACAGGGGCCTAGCACTGATCCCTGGGGGACTCCTGACTTCACATCAACAAAGGGGGAGCTTGTACCGTCCACCAATGTTCCCTTTAAGCTGCGCGTTTAAGCTGCGCGGCTGCGCAGCTATCTCACAGACGCAGCGCAGCAAATTTGAGTATCCGCGCAGCAAATTTCCATGCAAGTGCATGTATGTGTTTGTGGGCTGTAAAATTTTGCACACAAAAAATTTGATGCTGTATAAAACTTTACACACAACGGTATGATTTTGCACACGAACAAGCAAACCTTTGAGGGAATATTGCCGTCCACCACTACTGCGTGGCATCGTTGGCTGAGGAAGTTAGAGTTCCATGTTATAGTGGTGCCTTGGATCCCATATCTCTGGAGTTTGTGTAGAAGAAAACTATGATTCACACGAAGTCCATCACCAGTAAGTCTGCTTGTGGTTCTCCTGATTGGTCATCAAGTCTTCCACAAATTCAAGGAGCTGGGTCTCAAATGATCTATTGACCCGGAAGCCATGTTGACAGTCATTGAGTATATGTTAGCTTTCAAGATGCTTCATGAAAGTGCTTACGATTAAGTGCTCCATCAGTCTGCAGACCACGCTGTTGAGGGATATCAGACGATAGTTGGCAGGGTTGGAATGCTCCCCTTTCTTGTAGATTGGAGTGACATGCGCTGTTCAAAGTACACTTTTAGTACACAGGAAACCATCGCATATGTGAAAACTGTCCTTAGGGAAGCATATTGTTGCAACGGCTGCGTCCACACGGCTTTGTCCCAAAGTGGGAGGGGGCAGCATTGATGCAACTGCGCACAAGGAGGTCTCTCATTTTTTATCACGTCTGAAAACAATGAGGTGGGGAAGAGAAAATCTCCCATGTTTCAGATTCTGTGAGGAATATAGAATGGTTTTTAAGGAAAACGTGTTTTGCTATTAGATTGTGAGGGTGATAAGTGATAATAAGTTTAGTCCTGTCAAGACGAAGCCTGAAGGCATCAGCAGGGGTTATATTCTTAAACCTTTGAAGGGCTGATGAAAGTACTGTCTCCGGGTGAGACCTCCACCGGAAAAAGTATATCATCTCAAGTGCTTTGTCCCAAAAGTCATCCTCCGACCGACAAAGTCGACGAAGACAAATTAATTGAGAAAAAGGAATAGACTCTTACAGGATTTCGGATGAGAACCACTGTTATAGTTGAAAGCAATAAATAGAAAGTGCTAAGAATAAACTATTTTGTTTAGTTTATGATACCATTATTATTGTCAAGACAATCTTTGTAAAACAAACGTAGATCTGTAACTCTTGCTTTATCAAGGAGAAGTACTTGTAAAAAAATTGTAAGAAATTTAGATATAGATAAGCCATTGCTCACACAACAAATATGCTCAAATGTGCAGGTCCTATGGAGGCAGGGGATGGGGGAAAAAATTCTTAGTAGTATCTCAAAACATTAATTGTTATTAATTGGTTTAATTTCGAATCTGTGTCAAAAAATTTTTAAATTTTAACAGTTATCATAACAATCATTTAACAGTTATCATAACAATCATTTAACAGTTATCATAACAATCATTTAACAGTTATCATAACAATCATTTTACAGTTATCATAACAATCATTTAACAGTTATCATAACAATCATTTAACAGTTATCATAACAATCATTTAACAGTTATCATTACAATCATTTAACAGTTATCATAACAATCATTTAACAGTTATCATAACAATCATTTTACAGTTATTATAACAATCACTTGGCATTTATGAAAAAAGTGGCATAGGCATTATTCAACCTCTGAAAAAACATGACCCAGTATCATTATGCTGTAGATGGTTGATGACCTACTGTCAATGTTCTACTTATATGCTGTAGATAGTTGATGGCCTGAGGTCAATGTTCTACTTACTTATATGCTGTAGATGGTTGATGACCTGAGGTCAATGTTCTACTTACTTATATACTGTAGATGGTTGATGACCTGAGGTCAATGTTCTACTTACTTATATGCTGTAGATAGTTGATGACCTGAGGTCAATGTTCTACTTACTTATATACTGTATATAGTTGAAGACCTGATGTCAATGTTCTATTTATTTGATAAGACACTTACCAGAAACAAGTATTGCAAACCATAGACTATTGAGTTGATTGTGAGAACTGGCTTCCAATCTTCCCTGTTCAAACAATAAGATGGAATACTCATAGTAATAGTATAGAACTTATGGACAATAGAATGACTTCACATTATTTACTATAGAATATTTTTATGTCTCTGCACATATTTACCTAACAATGACTATAGACTTAATGAATGTGTCTGTACATATTTACCTAACACTGACTATGGACTTAATGAATGTATCTGCACATATTTACCTAACACTGACTATAGACTAAATGAATGTCTCTGCACATATTTATCTAACACTGACTATAGACTTAATGAATGTGTCTGTGTTGGGGAATGGTAAACTTTTTTTCTTTTTGGCAAAGCAGTTATTTGCGTTAGACTTAGAAATCTGGATCCAGGCTGGTTTTTGGTTTTTATAAACAGGGCTGAGTCCTTCAGGAATGCAAGAGTTATCATGGGGGAGTTCTCTATTCCCCGTCCTCACTTATGAGAATTTGAACCATATTTGGAATGCACTCACAGCCATGTCAGATTGCCATGATATAAGAGCATGCCATCCACGGGGATCAGGGAGAGGTGACAGAGAGGGTTGCTTGCCCCAGTAATTTTTGTTCTCTTTATTTATTCTATTCTACTATTAGTGCTATAGGTTCCATTAAAATTGGGGAGGGGGGGGGGGTGGGAGACTGTGGTCTGCCAACTTGTTAATATCTAATCCCTTACAATGGCCCAATTCTTTGCCCTAAGACAGGCAAATGACAGAGA
>CAXITT010000105.1:1466857-1477943 GCA_964033795.1 Lymnaea stagnalis | reverse complement strand
CCCGAGCGCCAAAATCTCCAGCTACGTCGATGCAAATAGACCTAAATAATAATTATAATTCTTTTAAAATATCATCATTGCGCCAAGCCGGTAAGGATGCCTGGGGAAAAAAAACACCAACACAGGACTGCGCTATCTGATAAGCTGCATCCTTGTAACAAGGTACCGGAAATGGTCATTACATGAATTAGCGCGATTTGGGAATTATGAGCAAGAGTTAAAGGCTGCCGGAATGCTACCACTATCTATTAGGTCAAGGATTCTTAAACTATCACAAAGGGAACATTCAGAGTGGAGAAAGGGTAAAAGGGTTAGTTTTGACCTTTTAATATATATATATATTTCTTTAACATGAAATATCCTTGAAATGCCCCCCCCCCCCCCCTGAGTGTGTTATAAAAAGCTTATTCAACTGTTGATTTTTGTGTGTTTAAAAAACAAATTAAAAGACAATTCAAATTTGTGTAACTTCTATGATTGATTGAATTTGAGCTATTTCCTTGTTAGATCATGTGCTATTTGCTGATGGGAGACAAGTCATTCAAGGGAGACAAGTCATTCAAAGAAATAGGAAACATGCTGGTTTCTTTACATCACTTATTATAGAACGTTAGAAACTTCAATGTGGCATGTCATCGGCTTCCCACATGTTATTGGCTACCCACATGTTATCAGATACACATGTCTTTGGCTACCCATATGTCATCGGCAAGTTATCAGCTACACACATGTCATCGGCTACCTACAGATCATCATCTACCCACATGTCATCAGCCTGATGTTGGCTGTGCATTATAAATTAACTAAAAACAGGATGGTTACATGATGAAAATGAGATAAAACTAGAATAGATCACACTTCCAAGAAAAGATCACTTTTAGAGATGAAGGGGCAAGTGAATATGTGTCTGGCATAAATGGGTGAGATTTTGATGCACTAGAGCAAATGTCGGTAAATTTGTTTTGCGTAAAGAACTAAACAGTTGAACTTTGAGAACTAAATAGTTGAACTTTGAGAACTAAATAGTTGAACTTTGAGGCACTGCTGACTAGAAGGTAACAAACTTAACAACATTTTAATATGTAGCCATTCATCTAGCAGGCTGAATGGGGTCAGTTAGCCAGGCATTCATGTAGCAGGGTGAATGGGGTCAGTTAGCCAAAGATTCATATTTAAGGCTGAATGGGGTCAGCCAGGCATTCATGTAGCAAGCTAAATAAGGTCAGTTAGCCAGACATTCATGTAGCAGGCTGAATGGGGTCAGTTAGCCAGGCATTCATGTAGCCCTCTTAATGGGGTCACTTAGACAGGCATTCATGTCGCATGCTTAATGGGATCAGTTAGCCAGACATTCTCGTAGCAGGCTGAATGGGGTCACTTAGCCAGGCATGCATGTAGCCGGCTTAATGGGATCAGTTAGCCAGGCATTCATGTACCAGGCTGAATGGGGTCACTTAGCCAGGCATTCATGTAGCAGGCTGAAAGGGGTCAGTTACCCAGGCATTCATGTAGCAGGCTGAATGGGGTCACTTAGCCAGGCATTCATGTAGCAGGCTGAATGGGGTCACTTAGCCAGGTATTCATGTAGCAGGCTGAATGGGGTCAGTTAGCCAGGCATTCATGGAGCAGGCTAAATGGGGTCACTTAACCAGGCATTCATATTGCAGGCTGAATGGGATCACTTAGCCAGGCATTCATGTAGCAGGCTGAATGCGGTCAGTTCGCCAGGCATTCTTATTTAGCCTAAATGGGGACAGTTAGCCAGGCATTATATTGCAAGCTTGATGGGGTCAGTTAACCAGACATTCATATTCAGGCAGAATAGGGTCAGTTAGCAGCATATCTCTAGGTTCCCAAACCCAAATTATGGTGTAAGTGTAATGTAGAAATTAAACTCCCTAGGTTCCCAAACCCAAATTATGGTGTAATGTAGGGTTTTAACTCACTAGTTTCCCAACCCCAATCTACAGTGTAATGTAGGGTTTTAACTCCATAGGTTCCCAACCTTGAACTATGGTGTAATGTAGGGTTTTAACTCCCTAGGTTCCCAACCTTGAACTATGGTGTATTGTAGGGTTTTAACTCCATAGGTTCCAAACCTTGAACTATGGTGTAATGTAGGATTTGAACACCATAGGTTCCCCACCTTGAACTATGGTGTAATGTAGAGTTTCCAATCCCAAATTACAGAGTCATGTCTGTGGGGCTTCGGGATGAAAAAGTCAATTGAACAAATAATGGTTTTATAGCAGTCGGGGTCTTTCAGTTTGAAAAATATCATAATCCTACCTTTTGCATCTACATATATACATATGCCACTTGGACAGTGATAGAATAGTAACACATTGCCATAATTGCAACAAAATAAATATTTTAAAAACTTGGAACATTTTCATAGCAGAGTAATTTAGAAATGCTTTGGTTGGGATTGAAAACAATGTCAACTTTCTTTTTGATCTCTGCTTTTTAAATCATGTCTGTATGTGACCACCTATCTGGAAAAGATCTACATCTTTGAATTGTTCATTAAAGAACTAAAATAAAGAACTGGCTAAATTGGGTAATTTCTAGGGATGTAACAAAAAATGGAAAGATGTTTTTTAAGTAGGTAACACCTGTAAACAGCTCAAGAGGAACATGTTTAAAAGCATTAAAATATATTGCTGAGCAACTCAAAATGTGAATAATGATTTAGCATGGCATTCATGTAGTGGCATAACATGGCATTCATGTAGTGGCATAACATGGCATTCATGTAGTGGCATAACACAGCATTCATGTAGTGGCATAACATGGCATTCATGTAGTGGCATAACATGGCATTCATGTCATGGCCTAGCATGGCATTCATGTAGTGGCATAACATGGCATTCATGTCATGGCCTAGCATGGCATTCATGTAGTGGCATAGCATGGCATTCATGGAGTGGCCTAGCATGGCATTCATGTAGTGGCATAACATGGCCTTCATGGAGTGGCACAACATGGCACTCATGTCATGGCCTAGAATGGCATTCATGTAGTGGCATAACATGGCATTCATGTAGTGGCATAACACGGCATTCATGTAGTGGCATAACACGGCATTCATGTAGTGGCATAACATGGCATTCATGTAGTGGCATAACATGGCATTCATGTCATGGCCTAGCATGGCATTCATGTAGTGGCATAGCATGGCATTCATGTCATGTCCTAGCATGGCATTCATGTAGTGGCCTATCATGGCATTCATGTAGTGGCATAACATGGCCTTCATGGAGTGGCACAACATGGCACTCATGTCATGGCCTAGAATGGCATTCATGTAGTGGCATAACATGGCATTCATGTTGTGGCCTAGCATGGCATGTATGTCGTGGTATAACATGGGATTCATTCATGTAAATCAAGATCTTATATGAAAAGTTGTGACATCAATGTTTAGATGCTAATTAAGTGGTTAAGAACTACAAATATTTGATCAGTGGTTCCCAAACCTTTTTGACTAATTGAGCCCCCTTTTAGAATTAATTACTATGGAGCCTATCCACAGTCTTACAAGTTATTATTGTTATCTTATTTCTCGGTGTGGCCCCGGAGCCTCTAAGAAGTGCATGGCCTACACCAAGCACAGGTTGGGAATCACTGTAACAGTAATTCATCATGAAAGACTAGGAGGGAAACATATGAGATAACCATCAACCCCTTTGAACAATTTTTAGCTAGTAATTAATTTGATAAACAGCGAAACTAAGTAAACAATAAATGAAGGAGTTCTCATGCTGAATTGTCAAGTGGTTGACCTGGGTTTTTGACTAGAAAGAATCTACCAGTTGAATGGCCTCTACTCAACTGATAGGTATCAGTTGAATGGCCTCTACTCAACTGATAGGTATTTCAGTGCCTTTATCCCATACTTTTTAGACAAGTCTCTTTGGAATTCACCTTTCAGTACCTTTAAACACCTGAAATTGGAGATTTATCTGCACTGTTAGTATAGTGATTTAAAAAAATCAATCTTATAATCATTAAATAATCGCCAAAATAATTAAATAATCAAAAAAATCATTAAGTAATCATACAATTCCCAAAAGGTACAGAGACATTTTTTTCACCTAAATTTGATAGAGTTGAATATGGTGAACTACATATAATGGCTTAACCTGATAACACGAAGTGAACTGCATATAAATCTCTTGTCACATGATCAGTACTTACTTCCTATACAATGAACTTGATCTGAATTTTGCGATATCAAAGCTTGGTGCGTGAGGCATATGTATAATAAATGCATTTGGAAGAACTACAAATTCATACCTAAAAACAAAAGAAACAATACTGGCCAAATAAAATAATAGAGCATTTTTTGAAATAATAGGATTTATAAATGCAAATAAAAAGAATCTGATTTCTAAAATATTAATTTAATTTAAAAAGAGAATAATTATATTCTTTTTATCTTACCATGTTGAAAAAATGATAAGAAAATTTTGACAAAACAAACATTGAACTGTTGCAGTTAGAAAGTAAACCAATTAGCTAGGAATACTGAAGCAATCAATTAGCTAGGAATACTGAAGTAATCAATTAGGTAGGAATACTGAAGTAACCAAATAGCTAGGAATTACTGAAGTAACCAATTAGGTAGGAATTACTGAAGCTATCAATTAGCTAGGAATTACTGAAGTAACCAATTAGCTAGGAATTACTGAAGCAATCAATAAGCTAGGAATTACTGAAGTAACCAATTAGCTAGAATTTACTGAAGCAATGCATTAGCTAGAATTTACTAAAGTAATCAATTATCTAGAATTTACTGAAATAACCAATGAGCCTGATTTACACCACATGACTTTGAATTAAAAGTTGAATCTTTTCTTTTCAAAATAATATGATGTTCTTTACCTCATATTTATTGAATGTGGGTTTTTTTAAATTATTAAATTTGAGAGTTTAATAGGTCAGTTGCACACAGGTCAAGATTTAACTCTATAAGCTAAGATTGCTTGAGCTTAGAGCCTCACAATACACAATGGCAATCATAAAAAAAAAAGTTTCAGAATTCAAATCAAAGCATTCAAATAATATACATGTCATTTTACAAATTGTATTCATTTGAAAATATCAATAGTTTTATTCACTTTAAATTTTCTGCAGTTAAATAATATGCTTACTGCCATTGATTTTAAAGCTTTTTGATAAGTTTTGGAGTATTATTTTCATAGGGAGCTCCATAAGTCTTTATATGGCTCTATTATAAATCTTTATTTGGCCTGGGGTGCCACAAAGTCTAAAACTTGCACTGGTTACCCGTTTTCAAATGAAAAAACAAAAGAAATTCTTCAGTCAGTTTGACTAGACATCTTAATTCAAACTTTTCAGGGAGAAAATGTCTGGCCCAAAAAACCACTACAGCAAGATATTTAAGACACACTTATATCTAGACTATACATGCAGACTTACCCTTGAGCGTCCAGCTCCATAATATGTGAGACCTTATTCCAACCAAAGCCAAGGAACCTCTGGTCGTACCCTGGAATGTCTTTACGTACAACTATATATGGTTCAAAGTCTTGTTCCCATAGAACCTATAACAAGTAAGACGAGGAGAAGAAGATATGAACAAACCTGACACAAGCAAGATGAGAAGAAGATATGAACAAATCTGACACAAGCAAGATGAGAAGAAGATATGAACAAACCTGATGTTAGTGTAGGTTTACAGAGACAGTGCTATAGGATTATATAGATGTTAATGTAGGTTTACAGAGTTGGTGGTGTACATTTATTTGTATGATATAGGAGGAGGGTAATGGTTAGGATATAGGAAGGTAATATTTATGGTATAGGAGGAGGGCAATGGTGAGGGTAGTGCTGTCCAACCCAACTGATTTCAAATGGCTCACCAGAGCTTGAGAAATTTTTCTGTGTAAAAAAATGAAAGATGTTAGGGTAAAAAATTTTTATATAACATTCATTGATATAGTATTGTTGGGAAATTGAGAGAGAGCACAGCAGAAATTGTAACATGGAATAGAGGAAGGGCGCAAAAAGTAAGAACTGGGATTGCTTGACAGGTAGCCATAATTTATGTTACGCACATCACCAAAGCAACCATTCAAGACCATGAGGTGACATGAAATGTGATATTAAATTCTACTTCTTTCCACTGCTTGTACATGGGAGGCATCGTGGGGCATTGGGTAAAATTACTGATGATTATGAGAAAGATTCTTCTTCTTCTATATATTAAACAAAGCGTGTTGCCCGTCGCTGGACCGCCTCCAACCTGTCAATGCTCTTCTGGGTAAATGGGTCCCAGGCTGAAGATGCATAATCTAAAACCGGACGGACAAGGCTTTATAGCCTCTTTCTTTCACACAGAAGTTGCCAATCTTTAGATTACGACTTAAGAACCCCAGGGTCTTGTTTGCTTGGTTACACACATTGTTAATATGCTCATCCCAGCGGACCTCTCTTTGAATGGTAACACCCAGGTACTTTAAGGAAGTAACTGGCTCAAGTATATGGCCATGGAGTTTGTATTGGTAGTGTAGAGGAGTACACTAATAGTATCTGGCACTTGGCAGGGTGAAATGCCATGTCTCAGTTAATCTCCGACTCAGCTAAGGGATTGAGATCCTGTTGTAGCTGGTCCTGGCCAGATCTGTTGGCGATCGTCCTATACACCGCTGTGTCATCTGCAAATAGTCTTGCTTGGGATGTCAGTTTCTCGGGTAGGTCATTAATGTACGCTAGAAACAAACAGGGAACCTAAAGCAATTTGATGTGTATCTATTTGGTCATCGTAAAAATGTCCATGCACAATAAAACAGGATAAAGTTAGATGGAAATAGGTGAGCAATGTGAGTTAACAATGGCAGATTGTAGGATGAAAATATTGCTGGACAGGAAAGTCTTTTGGGTCAGAGTAATCAAGATGAGATCTAAGGTATTAAAGGACTAGAGCGGGCAGTATGAACTCTTTATTTGATCATGTCATTTATGCAGGTAGTCTAGCCAGAGATCTAGGGTATTAAAGGACTAGAGCGGGCAGTATGAACTCTTTATTTGACCATGTTATTTATGCAGGTAGTCTAGCCAGAGATCTAGGGTATTAAAGGACTAGAGCGGGCAGTATGAACTCTTTATTTGACCATGTCATTTATGCAGGTAGTCTAGCCAGAGATCTAGGGTATTAAAGGACTAGAGCGGGCAGTATGAACTCTTTATTTGACCATGTCATTTATGCAGGTAGTCTAGCCAGAGATCTAGGGTATTAAAGGACTAGAGCGGGCAGTATGAACTCTTTATTTGACCATGTCATTTATGCAGGTAGTCTAGCCAGAGATCTAGGGTATTAAAGGACTAGAGCGGGCAGTATGAACTCTTTATTTGACCATGTCATTTATGCAGGTAGTCTAGCCAGAGATCTAGGGTATTAAAGGACTAGAGCGGGCAGTATGAACTCTTTATTTGACCATGTCATTTATGCAGGTAGTCTAGCCAGAGATCTAGGGTATTAAAGGACTAGAGCGGGCAGTATGAACTCTTTATTTGACCATGTCATTTATGCAGGTAGTCTAGCCAGAGATCTAGGGTATTAAAGGACTAGAGCGGGCAGTATGAACTCTTTATTTGACCATGTCATTTATGCAGGTAGTCTAGCCAGAGATCTAGGGTATTAAAGGACTAGAGCGGGCAGTATGAACTCTTTATTTGACCATGTCATTTATGCAGGTAGTCTAGCCAGAGATCTAGGGTATTAAAGGACTAGAGCGGGCAGTATGAACTCTTTATTTGACCATGTCATTTATGCAGGTAGTCTAGCCAGAGATCTAGGGTATTAAAGGACTAGAGCGGGCAGTATGAACTCTTTATTTGACCATGTCATTTATGCAGGTAGTCTAGCCAGAGATCTAGGGTATTAAAGGACTAGAGCGGGCAGTATGAACTCTTTATTTGACCATGTCATTTATGCAGGTAGTCTAGCCAGAGATCTAGGGTATTAAAGGACTAGAGCGGGCAGTATGAACTCTTTATTTGACCATGTCATTTATGCAGGTAGTCTAGCCAGAGATCTAGGGTATTAAAGGACTAGAGCGGGCAGTATGAACTCTTTATTTGACCATGTCATTTATGCAGGTAGTCTAGCCAGAGATCTAGGGTATTAAAGGACTAGAGCGGGCAGTATGAACTCTTTATTTGACCATGTCATTTATGCAGGTAGTCTAGCCAGAGATCTAGGGTATTAAAGGACTAGAGCGGGCAGTATGAACTCTTTATTTGACCATGTTATTTATGCAGGTAGTCTAGCCAGAGATCTAAGGTATTAAAGGACTAGAGCGGGTAGTATGAACTCTTTATTTGACCATGTCATTTATGCAGGTAGTCTAGCCAGAGATCTAGGGTATTAAAGGACTAGAGCGGGCAGTATGAACTCTTTATTTGACCATGTCATTTATGCAGGTAGTCTAGCCAGAGATCTAGGGTATTAAAGGACTAGAGCGGGCTGTATGAGCTCTTTATTTGACCATGTCATTTATGCAGGTAGTCTAGCCAGAGATCTAGGGTATTAAAGGACTAGAGCGGGTAGTATGAACTCTTTATTTGACCATGTCATTTTCATTTATGCAGGTAGTCTAGCCAGAGATCTAGGGTATTAAAGGACTAGAGCGGGCAGTATGAACTCTTTATTTGACCATGTCATTTATGCAGGTAGTCTAGCCAGAGATCTAGGGTATTAAAGGACTATTAAAGGACTAGAGCGGGCAGTATGAACTCTTTATTTGACCATGTCATTTATGCAGGTAGTCTAGCCAGAGATCTAGGGTATTAAAGGACTAGAGCGGGCAGTATGAACTCTTTATTTGACCATGTTATTTATGCAGGTAGTCTAGCCAGAGATCTAAGGTATTAAAGGACTAGAGCAGGCAGTATGAACTCTTTATTTGACCATGTCATTTATGCAGGTAATCTAGCCAGAGATCTAAGGTATTAAAGGACTAGAGCGGGCAGTATGAACTCTTTATTTGACCATGTCATTTATGCAGGTAGTCTAGCCAGAGATCTAAGGTATTAAAGGACTAGAGCGGGCAGTATGAACTCTTTATTTGACCATATTATTTATGCAGGTAGTCTAGCCAGAGATCTAAGGTATTAAAGGACTAGAGCGGGCAGTATGAACTCTTTATTTGACCATGTCATTTATGCAGGTAGTCTAGCCAGAGATCTAGGGTATTAAAGGACTAGAGCGGGAAGTATGAACTCTTTATTTGACCATGTTATTTATGCAGGTAGTCTAGCCAGAGATCTAAGGTATTAAAGGAGTAGAGCGGGCAGTATGAACTCTTTATTTGACCATGTCATTTATGCAGGTAGTCTAGCCAGCGATCTAAGGTATTAAAGGACTAGAGCGGGCAGTATGAACTCTTTATTTGACCATATTATTTATGCAGGTAGTCTAGCCAGAGATCTAGGGTATTAAAGGACTAGAGCGGGCTGTATGAGCTCTTTATTTGACCATGTCATTTATGCAGGTAGTCTAGCCAGAGATCTAGGGTATTAAAGGACTAGAGCGGGCAGTATGAACTCTTTATTTGACCATGTCATTTATGCAGGTAGTCTAGCCAGAGATCTAGGGTATTAAAGGACTAGAGCGGGCAGTATGAACTCTTTATTTGACCATGTTATTTATGCAGGTAGTCTAGCCAGAGATCTAGGGTATTAAAGGACTAGAGCGGGCAGTATGAACTCTTTATTTGACCATGTCATTTATGCAGGTAGTCTAGCCAGACATCTAGGGTATTAAAGGACTAGAGTGGGCAGTATGAACTCTTTATTTGACCATGTTATTTATGCAGGTAGTCTAGCCAGAGATCTAAGGTATTAAAGGACTAGAGCGGGTAATCTAGCCGGAGATCTAAGGTATTAAAGGACTAGAGTGGGCAGTATGAACTCTTTATTTGACCATGTTATTTATGCAGGTAGTCTAGCCAGAGATCTAAGGTATTAGAGGACTAGAGCGGGCAGTATGAACTCTTTATTTGACCATGTTATTTATGCAGGTAGTCTAGCCAGAGATCTAGGGTATTAAAGGACTGGAGCGGGCAGTATGAACTCTTTATTTGACCATGTCATTTATGCAGGTAGTCTAGCCAGCGATCTAAGGTATTAAAGGACTAGAGCGGGCAGTATGAACTCTTTATTTGACCATATTATTTATGCAGGTAGTCTAGCCAGAAATCTAAGGTATTAAAGGACTAGAGCGGGCAGTATGAACTCTTTATTTGACCATGTCATTTATGCAGGTAGTCTAGCCAGAGATCTAAGGTATTAAAGGACTAGAGTGGGCAGTATGAACTCTTTATTTGACCATGTTATTTATGCAGGTAGTCTAGCCAGCGATCTAAGGTATTAAAGGACTAGAGCGGGCAGTATGAACTCTTTATTTGACCATGTTATTTATGCAGGTAGTCTAGCCAGAGATCTAGGGTATTAAAGGACTGGAGCGGGCAGTATGAACTATTTATTTGACCATGTCATTTATGCAGGTAGTCTAGCCAGCGATCTAAGGTATTAAAGGACTAGAGCGGGCAGTATGAACTCTTTATTTGACCATGTCATTTATGGAGGTAGTCTAGCCAGAGATCTAGGGTATTAAAGGACTAGAGCGGGCAGTATGAACTCTTTATTTAACCATGTCATTTATGCAGGTAGTCTAGCCAGGTATGGGAGAGTGTGTGTCCATTCCGTATTGTTGTGACTTTGGGGACAAGCCCCTGGTATTCAGACCTCGGAATATGTGACATTCAAGGCCAGGCAAGCAGAATACAAGCTGTGATTGCACGATTTAGTCGGGGAGGAATTGTGAGAACATCAAGTCCAAAAAACTTATCAGGAAGGAAATGTCACAAGATGACTAGTGTGATTCAAAAACACTAAAAGGTGCATTGTACATTATTGGTTTATTTTCACATAGGACGAGTTATTCCCCCTGATTGCCATAACCCCATGTGAATCACTAACTGAACAGACAGATATTTTGACCAGCGAACTGAACTCCGCAGTAGAAACGTCAAACCACCCCACCCCCCCCCCCCCC
>CAXITT010000105.1:1343183-1457100 GCA_964033795.1 Lymnaea stagnalis | reverse complement strand
GGGGGGGGGGGGGGGGAGGGACGGACATATAGACATGGAAAAGGTGTTTAATTTTTTATTTAAAGCTGGGAGGAGGGAGGGCAATGGAAGCCAGGATCAACAGACAACTGTTGTATTTTTTAATGTATTGATTTACAATGTACTTTCAACACTTATGTAACCAATCCATATACACCTTGCACACTGATGTAACCTATCGTTATACAACCGTAACACTATCGTAACCTTTCCGTATACAACTATAATACTAAAGTATGCCAATCTATGCACTAATGTAACACTATGTAACATCATAACTAACCTGTAACCGATCCATGGACAACTGCAACACTAATGTAACGTCATCTTCACTGACACCACCATCTTTGAAGTCCAGGTAGTACAAATGTGTGCGATGGATAAGTTCTTTCTCAGATCGAAAGTCATAGCAGTCATCATCTTCAGTGTGATCACTCAACTGGAAGAACAGAGAAACATAAATCTAATGTGATATCTACCATTGTGATCACTCAACTGGAACCACAGAGAAACACAAATCTAATGATAAACGGGTTAAACGGTTTAAATGAGATTATTTGCATTGACTTTGGCATATGTATGTGCATCAAATTACTGGGATGACATACATAATAATTCAATTATTTTAACAAAAAAACTCACCCCCACTTCCTGTGTCTGGTTAGATGTGCCATTGGAACAGCCAAACAACTCCCTCCTCAGTAGATTACCGTCATACTCAAGGAATGTCAAATACATGTTGCGGAAAAACTCAACATGTTTGTTTTTTACTTTAAGCTTCATGGGAGAATTCCAGTGAATTATCTGGACCAATAGATAAAGATTTCCAGTAATTTAAACTAATAAAAATTCATGGATTATCTAGAATAAAACATAAATTATATGTGATTTGAACTGAATAGAATTCCATTATATAATTGAAATGCTAAGATAACATAGGAAGAGTCAGATAAAATAGGAAGGGTCCGTTAGGGTTAGAAGGAAATAAGCAAACCAAAGTAGGGGCAAAATGATGCAATAAAAAAACAATCATGTCAGTGAGAAGCCTTCTTCATCAAACAAACAACAGAGAAGCAGTTCTTCAGTGAGAAGCCTTCTTCATCAAACAAACAACAGAGAAGCAGTTCTTCAGTGAGAAGCCTTCTTCATCAAACAAACAACAGAGAAGCAGTTCTTCAGTGAGAAGCCTTCTTCATCAAACAAACAACAGAGAAGCAGTTCTTCAGTGAGAAGCCTTCTTCATCAAACAAACAACAGAGAAGCAGTTCTTCAGTGAGAAGCCTTCTTCATCAAACAAACAACAGAGAAGCAGTTCTTCAGTGAGAAGCCTTCTTCATCAAACAAACAACAGAGAAGCAGTTCTTCAGTGAGAAGCCTTCTTCATCAAACAAACAACAGAGAAGCAGTTCTTCAGTGAGAAGCCTTCTTCATCAAACAAACAACAGAGAAGCAGTTCTTCAGTGAGAAGCCTTCTTCATCAAACAAACAACAGAGAAGCAGTTCTTCAGTGAGAAGCCTTCTTCATCAAACAAACAACAGAGAAGCAGTTCTTCAGTGAGAAGCCTTCTTCATCAAACAAACAACAGAGAAGCAGTTCTTCAGTGAGAAGCCTTCTTCATCAAACAAACAACAGAGAAGCAGTTCTTCAGTGAGAAGCCTTCTTCATCAAACAAACAACAGAGAAGCAGTTCTTCAGTGAGAAGCCTTCTTCATCAAACAAACAACAGAGAAGCAGTTCTTCAGTGAGAAGCCTTCTTCATCAAACAAACAACAGAGAAGCAGTTCTTCAGTGAGAAGCCTTCTTCATCAAACAAACAACAGAGAAGCAGTTCTTCAGTGAGAAGCCTTCTTCATCAAACAAACAACAGAGAAGCAGTTCTTCAGTGAGAAGCCTTCTTCATCAAACAAACAACAGAGAAGCAGTTCTTCAGTGAGAAGCCTTCTTCATCAAACAAACAACAGAGAAGCAGTTCTTCAGTGAGAAGCCTTCTTCATCAAACAAACAACAGAGAAGCAGTTCTTCAGTGAGAAGCCTTCTTCATCAAACAAACAACAGAGAAGCAGTTCTTCAGTGAGAAGCCTTCTTCATCAAACAAACAACAGAGAAGCAGTTCTTCAGTGAGAAGCCTTCTTCATCAAACAAACAACAGAGAAGCAGTTCTTCAGTGAGAAGCCTTCTTCATCAAACAAACAACAGAGAAGCAGTTCTTCAGTGAGAAGCCTTCTTCATCAAACAAACAACAGAGAAGCAGTTCTTCAGTGAGAAGCCTTCTTCATCAAACAAACAACAGAGAAGCAGTTCTTCAGTGAGAAGCCTTCTTCATCAAACAAACAACAGAGAAGCAGTTCTTCAGTGAGAAGCCTTCTTCATCAAACAAACAACAGAGAAGCAGTTCTTCAGTGAGAAGCCTTCTTCATCAAACAAACAAACAACAGAGAAGCAGTTCTTCAGTGAGAAGCCTTCTTCATCAAACAAACAACAGAGAAGCAGTTCTTTCCAGTCAACGCCAGCTCGGAGGTACAAGAAATTAAAATGATCAGTCAGTTCAATGCCGTCAAGTGATTATTGACGAGACACAAAAGTCGCAAGAAAAAACTAGTGGTTAATAATAATAATAATAATAATAAAGTTTATTTGAAAATCACGCTTCATCCCCAAAGGCTTGAAGCGCGGTACAAAGTCAATTATATTAATAGAGAAATAAAAAAATCTACATTATACCACATTGAAATACAAAACGCAGGGGTAGCTTGTCAGTGTTGCCTATGACAAAGTCAGGGCATTCTGCACAAAACTTGTGTTATGGTTCTCTGCCATATCCCAACATGTAAAGTACTCATGGACTCAGGCACACCACTCACAAATAAGTATACTGATGCCATTTCAAAACTACAGGAAAAATTTGATCATGTTTTTAGACTTCAAAACACACAGAGCGACTTTTCAACTTTTTGCTAACCCTTTCTCCTTCACTTCAATGTGGAAGATCTCCAACCCCCCCCCCCCTTTTTTTGCATTTCAAATGGAGCTGATTGATCTTCAGTCCAATTCTGAATTCAAGGCTAAGTTCAGTGAGGTGAATGGAAAACAGACAAGCATGGACAATTTATGAGAGCATTGCCTCCATCTTCCCCGAGATTTCCAGGTTGTTCAAGTGGATCACGTGCCTTTTTTGGGAGTACCTAACTGCGTGAAAAGCTTTTCCACTTTTGAACTTTAACAAGTCAAAGTTCAAAGCCAAACTTACTGATGAGCATCTTCAAGCTATACTGAGGGTCTCAGTTGCTTCCTCACTCAAGCCAACTGTTGCTCAGCTGTGTAAGAAGAAGCGCTGCCAGGTCTCTGGCAACAAGGAGTAGTAGTAAGAAAGTGAAGACTAGTTCTTGAGAACCCTTCATGTTTTTATTTGTTATTTATAAGGGTTGAGTAGATTGTAACAGTTGCACTTTATTGAAATTGTAATAGATTTTTGTGGAATACTTGATGCGGCCCAGTCTCACTCAGACTTTACCTCCTGCGGCCCCCGGATGATTTGAGTTTGAGTCCACTGAACTAAAAGAACAGAGAATACTCCAAATACAGATGGTTAGGACCAAGTAAAGGAACTGAGGATTCTCGGAATCATACAAAAATCCTTACAGTGTCTTAAATTGCTTGGGCCGCTGGAAGATTCTTTTCCAAAACTCGGCTAACACATGCAAGATAATCTTAACTCTACAATCACATGCAAGATAATCTTAACTCTACTATCACATGCTAGATCAGCGGTTCTCAACCTGTGGGTCGCGACCCCTTTGGGGGTCGCACGACCCTTTCACAGGGGTCGCCTAAGACAATCTGAAAACACATATACCCCACAATTGTAAAGTATTAACGAAAATAATTTTGTGGTTGGGGTCGCCACAACATGAGAAAATGTATTAAAGTGTCGTGGCATTAGAAAGGTTGAGAATCACTGTGCTAGATAATCTTAACTCTACTATCACATGCAAGATAATCTTAATTCTACTATCGCATGAAAGATAATATTAACTCTACTATCACAAGCAAGATAATCTTAACTCTACTATCACATGCTAGGTAATCTTAACTCTACTATCGCATGCACGATGGTGACAGTTCTGATAAACTTAGCAAGGGCTAAAAGAAGTTTTTCAAAATGTTTAGATCATGAATGTCTCAGGTTCGATTAACGGATCATCAACATTGTCAATTGAATGACACATTGTTACCACCTTATACTATGAAGAACTTTCACCTTTTAAAAAAAATTAACTGTCTCATGAAAGCTTAAAATTTAATTTTTTTTAATATTATGCAAATTCTGCAATTTGATTTTGATAACGATGAGATTAGCAACGACAGAGCTGTGATGAGTTATTGGTTTAGGGCATTTAATTGATACAGAAAAAAGTTTTTTTTTTAGAAATTTTGGATACCAAGCAAGTGATCACGTTGTCAATATTACCTTGTAATACCTGTCCTAATATGATCAGCAAGACCCAGTATGACTAAACCATGTCTAAATATCAGATCATCCTGAATCCTGAGTCAAAGATCCCTACACAATTTAATTTACCAAAGGCCCCTAATCCCCCTGGTACCTCATCCCCCCCTGGTACCTCATCCCCCCGGTACCTCATCCCCCCTGGTACCTCATCCCCCCTGGTACCTCATCCCCCTAGAACCTCATCTCCCCTAGTACCTCATCCCCCTAGTACCTCATCCCCCCTGGTACCTCATCATCTCTGGTACCTCATCCCCCCCTGGTACCTCATCCCCCCTGGTACCTCCCCCCCCTGGTACCTCATCCCCCCTGGTACCTCATCTCCCCTGGTACCTCATCCCCCCTGGTACCTCATCCCCCCTGGTACCTCATCCCCCTAGTACCTCATCTCCCCTAGTACCTCATCCCCCCTAGTACCTCATCCCCCCTAGAACCTCATCTCCCCTAGTACCTCATCCCCTTAACCCTGGCTCTGTTGTGTGGTTCAATAAATATTTGAACTAGCCTTACATTTCAAATAGTATAATTGAGCATTCCTTCAATTTACAATTATTTTTTTATCATGATTATTAAACCTTATTCAATTATTTTACTTACTAAAACTTATACTCCTACGTCTTTCATATTTTATTACTCCTCATATACATTTCTAAACACGATTATGCCCCATAGCTTAAGCAAATGACAGAGAATGCATTAAAAGTGGGTTAGAAAGTGTGGTCAAGGCATGAGTGGGTAAGGCAAAAGTGGGATATGCATGAGTGAGTTAGGCAAAAACTGGTCATCCAACCAAAATGTCTCTTACCTTGAGGTCAGATGCTTCACTATAACATTGCTCACTCTGTGTGTTCATACTTAGCTGGACATTCCACTGACAAGGAAGTCTGTACACCAGGTAGTCATGTTGTTTGATCACAGCATTAAATATATCCTACATGACAATAAGGAAGGAACCAATCAAACAATAAACAAGGAACCGATCAAACACAAAACAAGATACCGATCAATCGAGAAACAAGGAACCAATCAAACAAAAAACAAGGAACCAATCAAACAATAAACAAAGAACCAATCAAACAATAAACAAAGAACCAATCAAACAATAAACAAGGAACCAATCAAACAATAAACAAGGAACTAATCAAACAATAAACAAAAGAACCAATCAAACAATAAGCAAAGAACCAATAACCTTTTCATCTGTTAAAATATTGGTTACATAACCTTTTCATCTGTTAAAATATTGGTTATATAACCTTTTCATCTGTTAAAATATTGGTTATATAACCTTTTCATCTGTTAAAATATTGGTTATATAACCTTTTCATCTGTTAGAATATTGGTTATATAACCTTTTCATCTGTTAAAATATTGGTTATATAACCTTTTCATCTGTTAAAATATTGGTTATATAACCTTTTCATCTGTTAAAATATTGGTTATATAACCTTTTCATCTGTTTGAATATTGGTTATATAACCTTTTCATAACCTTTTCATCTGTTAAAATATTGGTTATATAACCTTTTCATCTGTTAAAATATGGGTTATATAACCTTTTCATCTGTTAAAATATTGGTTATATAACTTTTTCATCTGTTAGAATATTGGTTATATAACCTTTTCAACCAACTATCTCATACAGCTTTTGAAATATATGTTTTAACTGGTAGTGAGTGTGCTTATAAATTAGACAAGGCAAAGGGTATGGGAAAACTATGTGTGCTGTATTTCTTATAGCTTCAACCTGAAATCAGCCCTCACCCTATTACAATTAGTTGTTCCTAAATATTATACTTATTGTTTAAAGGATGATGAGGTGACATCTGCAACAAATGGATAGATGGAGGGAGTGATGGAGGGAGTAATTGAAAGAGGGGGTGATGGAGGGAGTAATTGAAAGATTGGGTGATGGAGGGAGAGATTGAGGGAGTGATGGATGGAGAAATGAGAGATGGAGGGAGTGATGGATGGAGAAATGAGAGATGGAGGGAGTGATGGATGGAGAAATGAGAGATGGAGGGAGTGATGGCGAAAGTGATGGAGGGTGTGACTGAGTTAGTGATGGAGGCATTGATGGGGGGAGTGATGGAGGGAGAGATGGAGGAAGTGAATCTCACCTGATCTGCCAGAGACACTGCCAGTATACTCATGAGCTCTTTTTCTGCTATCAGACGCCACATTTGCATCCAGCCGATCTCTCGAAGCATCTTTAGGTCTAGAAGTATGACGCCTGTGTTAAAACCCCGACCCTTGAGAATCCACACAAAAAATATTTCACTAAAAGGTAAGTGGCGTACATTAGAAAGACATTCCTCAAAAATGTTTAGCTGGATGTTTCATGGAGATTAGATTCAGCTAAAAACAAATGTGCCCCCCATACTTTGTCTATTAAATGTGACCTCTTTCTTTATACTGTTACTGATTAATTGAATTAAAATACTGAAACTAAAATCATAATTAGTTTCATTACAATGTGTTGTGTTGAGCCTTCTCGTCCATGAGGGGCATCCACCGATCATCGTCGGCGTCTGCGGTTCCTCCAAGGGCATAGGCCACCTACGAGAGACCTCCAGGCATCTCTATCCTGGGCCAGCTTCTCCAGGATCTTCCATTCATGGCCAATTTTCTTGATGTCTGTCTCCAATTCTCGGCGCCAAGTGTTTCTTGGACGGCCTCTTTTCCGCTTACCCTGTGGGTTCCATTTCAGGGCTTGCTTTGTTGTGTTAGAAGCAGGTTTTCTTAGTGTATGACCAATCCACCTCCACCGCTTCTGGAGAATCTCTTCCTCAATGGGTTTCTGTTTTGTCCGCTGCCACAGTTCCTGGTTGCTGATTTTGTCTGGCCAGTGAATTCTGAGAATCCTTCTTAGACAGTTGTTGATGAAGGACTGGATTCTGGTCAGGTTTACGGCCGTTGTTCTCCATGTCTCGGCTCCATATAGCAGCACAGGTTTTACCATAGCGTTAAAAATCCTTACTTTTAACTTGCTGCCTAAGTTGTTAGAGACCCAAACATTCTTGAGTTGTTGGAAGGCTGCTCTTGCTTTTCCTATCCTTATTTTGACGTCCGCATCTGTACCACCTTGTTTATCTACCATGCTGCCAAGGTAAACAAAACTGTCCACCTCCTCAAGGGCTTCTCCTTCAAGCATAATGGGTGATGTACTGGTGGCATTAACCTTGAGGATTTTACTCTTCCCTTTGTGGATTACAATGCTTAGATTCAAAATCTAGAGAATACTGTTTGATGACTGATTACATGACATGTTTGATGACTGACTACATGACATGTTTGATGACTGATTAAATTGATTTTTTAATGTTCAGTTTTTATTTTCAAACAGTTATAGAAAATACTCATTCTTCTGTACATTTTAATGGAATCTTTTCAATTATAAATTAATTTTAATCCAGTCCATGGATAGAGGTGCGGCTAATTGACACTTACCAGAGCGGGCCAAGGTCGATGATTCTTCCAGAGCTTTCCTAAATACCAATCACTTTGATTCTCAACCAGCCCTATCGCCTGGAGACAACATAGGAAATAGTTTTTTTCTCTTTATTGTTTCAAACATTGTTTTAAAGCTATAGTCTGTTAAGATGTTATGTTTTAAATTATTTACAGATCAGATGATGTTTGAAAGCTATATATTGATAAAATTATATGTTTTAAAGCTATATACTGATAACATTATATGTTTTTTTATTAACCTTTAACAGAATGATAAATAACCTATCACAGAATAAAAATAAATAACCTATAACAGAATGATAACATTTAATATAAAATAATATATTACCTGCTTTCCCCGAAGGACTCGAAATATTTTCCACAATTCTGCGATATCTGTAGCGAAAGTAACATCTGTATCAAGAACTATGACCTGACAACAATACATTAATCATGTTATTTAGAGGATTTTGGTGTGGATGTAGTGTGATGTTATGGTGTGGATGTCGTGTGATTCTACAGTATGGATATGATACTAGTGTGCAGATGCCATGTGATACTACTATGTGGCTGTAGTGTGATACTACTGTGTGGACATTGTGTGATATTACACTTTAAGAAATAGAAGATATTCAAAATTAGTGACAAATGCAGGGAAACTCAGGAAATAAAATTTTAAAAAGAACTCTGCCTTATATTTATATGTATTGGTAACTTTCATCTTTTTTTTAAGTTATTCTTCTTCTTAGTTGAATATTCCAATGTTTTTCTAAGGTGTAGTCAAATTTCTAAGTACATTGTTTATTTGAGCTGGTAATACAAGGGTCAGCTTTTTCAAAACATACACACCAGGTGTGGACAAATTTAAATTTCTAAAGCAAGTACCTTGTTTATTTGAGCTGGTAATACAAGGGTCAGCTTTTTCAAAACATACACACCAGGTGTGGACAAATTTAAATTTCTAAAGGAAGTACCTTGTTTATTTGAGCTGGTAATGTCTTAGGAAGGGTCAGCTTCATCAGACCAAACACACCAGAATAATGGCGATTGGGGATCCAAGAAATATCTGGCTGCAATTAAAAAGAAAAAAAGGGGATCAAATATTCACTGAGCACAACATGGATCTCGACTATTCCAATAAAATATTCACTGAGCACAACATGGATCTCGACTATTCTAATAAAATATTCACTGAGCACAACATGGATCTCGACTATTCCAATAAAATATTCACTGAGCACAACATGGATCTCGACTATTCCAATAAAATATTCACTGAGCACAACATGGATCTTGACTATTCCAATAAAATATTCACTGAGCACAACATGGATCTCAACTATTCCAATAAAATATTCACTGAGCACAACATAGATCTTGACTATTCCAATAAAATATTCACTGAGCACAACATGGATCTTGACTATTCCAATACGACAAATTATTGTTTTTGACTTCTTGTCTTAACCCTTTGACCCCGGGATCCCTATTTATCGGTCTTAAGAATCCACACCCCCCCCCCCGGACCAATATTTCGGTCTCCCATACCCTAACCATAGATCAACAGTTTATCTATAAAATGTGTTGTAAATACTGAGTTCAGGATTTATCATGTGACTTGAAAAAGGTCACAGTAATTGCCGCGCTCATGAATGGATTGTTTTTGTCTGTCTCTATATTACAGCTTCAAATGACTGTCTATGTATCACAGCTTCAAATGACTGTCCTTATATTACAACTTAGAATGACTTTCTCTATATTAAAGTTAGAATGACTTTCTTCATAATACAACTTAGAAGGACTTGCCATATATTACAATTTAGAATGACTTGCTCTAAATTATAACTTAGAATGAATTGGTCTTTATTACAACTTAGAATGACTTGCTCTATATTAAAACTTAGAATGAATTGCTCTATATTGTAACTTAGAAAGACTAGCTCTATATTACAGCTTAAAATGTCTGACTCTATATTAAAAAATAGAATGACTTATTCTATATTTAAATTAAGCATAACTTGCTCTGAATAATAAATCTTAGAATGACTGACTATATTTTTTAAAGAAAATTAAAATTACCTTGACGGAATCAGCAGGATAGAAGCTGACTTGCACTGCAAAAATAAAAGGAAATTTCTAAAAAAAATGTTGATTAATAACGAAATTAAAAGTTAAATTAATTTCTTAGTCTGTTCACAGGCTAGTCATTCTGGTTTCACTAAAAAAAAATCTCCCTTTTTTATTCTAAATCTTCACCATGTGACCTTGAACTTTATTGAACATAATCTTTTTATATTCTAATACTTTTCTAACTGTATTTTCATTGTATACATATTTATTATGTTACCTTTATTATGCATGCATTTAAACACAGCCTCAAAAATCTCAATAAATGTGACTTTTATTTTAAATCACAGTTCAAAGAGAAAAGTTGTGTCTTAAGATATTGTGATGAAAGAAAATAACTTGATTTTTGGCAGTTGAATGTTTTAATTTAAAGAGATATTACAAACTAAACTATTTGTGATGGGTGCATCCAAAATACACATACTTGTCATTGTTCAAGAATTTTTTATAGAGCTGCTCATTTTTTCACCCTCTCTGAATATTTTGTTCTTAAATTAATAAATTCAGTTCTCCAAAGGTCTCTAGCATTTCAGAAACTATTAAATGGTCAATCATCTTTGGCCAATATCATGACAGGTCATCTTTGGCCAGTAGCATGACTTCTCGAAATTAAAAATTAGCCTACAATATGTGTTTATAATAATTATTATCACATTAGATGCCCATTAACTTTACTATTGTCAAAATCTTCTGTTAAATTTGAGATCTTTATTAAATAACTTACCCATTTTGTCACCAAGCATTCCTAAACATCATTACTTTTAATTTTATTAAATGTCTTAATTTAAGTTTATGGAATGTTCTATTTTTTCCATTCATAATATTTTTAAATGAATTTATTAAATATTTGGTAAACATAACTTTAAAGCTAGCTACTCAAAAATGAATTTTATTAAATATTTGTTAATCATAACTTTAAGGCTAGCTACTGAAAAATTAATTTTATTAAATATTTGGTATTCATATCTTTAAGGCTAGCTACTGAAAAATGAATTTTATTAAATATTTGGTATTCATATCTTTAAGGCTAGCCACTCAAAAATGAATTTTAAATGAAATATAACCAATTCATAAGTCAAATATTGAGGCAACCATTTTATAGTCTGTTGATCATTCATGAGAAATGCAATGAGATATGCTATGAGAAATGTTTTGGAACATGCTTGAGACATGCCTTGAGAAAGTGTGGCTGTGCAGTCAGCTTCCTTATAACATAATTGACATCTTAAGATCATACCTTCTGCGACATTCCAAGTTTTGAACAAATTATGTAAAATCAGTTCTGCTACATCATCTGACAGGAAGTGGAAATGCAAAGGATTGCGCCGATAAAAGAGAATCGATTTGATCAAAGTCACCACATCTCTGGTGGCATTGTGACCAGCACAGACAATAGCAACATGGATGATCTACAGATGGAAAAAAAGCATTTTACATTTAAAACAATTTGATAAATCAATTAAGTCTTTAAGAGAGCGCTCTATTTTTATATTGATCTATCACACACCCATCTTTTGCTTTTCACAGAAAATATGCAACATTTATAATACAATAACAAGAGGCCCCGCTTTATTTAACTTTGTAGTTCATCAATTGGGCAACATTTTGGTGCAATCTCTTGGTCATTCACAAAACATCAAGTTTTTAAAGACTGAAATAACTTTGCAAAAAAAAAATAAAAAAAAAAAATAAAAATGGAGGGAGTGCATAACTTATATAGAGGGACAAACATGGTGAATGTCATATTAAATTGTTTAAAAATTTACCGTCCTGTATAACTAACACAATTTGGCCTAAGGCCTGCTTGACTTTGCTACCAAAGGATAAAATTATGGAGAAAATATGAACCGTGGTCAAAAGATGCTACGTGATTAAACTATAGATTAACAGTTTATCCTTTTTTAAAGCAAATTTTTATTTTAAAATTGTATAATTGTTAAATCAGCTTATTTTTTTACCTCACACTTTGGAACATCTGGCTCGGCATTGACACATTTTATTTTAGCAGAATTACTGGAATCATTTGTGGCTGCCAAAGTCATTTGTAGTCTGAGTAATTCATTCTGGTTTTGACTTGAGAGTTTTCACATCATTATTAACACACAAATCAAAATCAGCTGTTACCATTGAAAGGACTATCATCTCTTATTAAAACTTTTTTACATACATAAGAAAACATTCTTAAGTAATTTATTTAAAGAAAGGTCAAAATAAAAATAGTCAAATCATTTTTTTAATTTCTAAAAAAAATAATTTTTGTAGAATTTTTCAAGAACCAGTTTTAAAAACATACCTCAGTTGTTTACGAAGTGCAACATTTTGTTCCTCAACTTCCCGAACTTTTTCCACAATCTTGAGCTCAGCTGAGCTTATTGTCAACTTTTCACCATAAGTAGCATATAGCCCTATATTCAATAGAATATTTAGTGAAAATATTCATTCACAGGATATTTGTCAAAAGCAACAATGGGTGTTGTTCTAAGGGGGGGGGGGGGGGGGGGGGGGGGGGGGGGGGGGGGGGCATGTTGATGACAGGGGTTATATATTGAGATTGGTACAATAGGAGTAATGTTACAGTTACATGTCAAGTTTAGTATAGTAAGAGTTATATGTCTAGATTAGCATAATAAGAAACAGCTCTGACAGCTCTTAAATGGTCAACAATTCCCTCACCTAAAAATCAAAGAACACAGTGCTAAGAGTTCGTACATCTCTTACATAGAGGTAGCCAAAGTCTTCATTTGAGTATGCATAAATGTATGACTAAATAGATGAGATTTCATAAGTCTTAGGTGGGGGACAAGAAGCAATGCATGTAAAATGAAGCAAGTACCATTGAATTTTTAACCGAGCAATGAGACAATGACTACTGCACAAATATTAATAATGAAGGAGGTATTATTTTTTTGTTCTTTAACCATCAATAAATTCAGAAATAGATCTGTACTTACTTTCTTCATTTATAAATAAATACATCATAAATGTAACAGGGAAAGCGCCCAGTATCAACAATGCAATCAACACTTTTTTTCTTGGACGAAACATCTGAAAAATATAATTTTCATTTTTAAAAAAAAACGTTCATTTATAAATAAAGAAAAAATCTGATTTAAATGTTTTCAAACAATGTCATTTTTCTCACAAACTTTTATACTTGGGTATCAGTATTTAATACTTTTCTTTCAGCTGTATAACGTTCAAGTACTAAAATTATGTTGTGGTCCCTTTTGCTCTCATGAACATGCTGCCTAGTTTTAAAGTTTACTAACTTAACTAAGTTCCCTTTAGTCGCAGCATTACAATACAGAAAATGAGATTACCAAACACTAATTATTTATAACTTATGAAAATGGCTAAGTATTGTGACACTAAATTTAAAGATACCTTTAGTTGAAGTTCTATAATTAGCTCATCAACAGTTCAAAAGTCTGTATGGAAATAGAATATATTTTAACAATCTTTAAGTAGTCATTTTATTTTTTCTCTAGAAAGCAGCTGCTTGAGTCTATCTATTAGAAGAAGAATTCTTTGCAGCGTTATGTACATATGACCATGTGTAATAATTTAGCTTATAGTTTGTTTGCTTTGATAAAATCCTGTAGAAATATATGATTTTTTTAAAGAAGATTATCCAAAATCCTTGTCTTTTTTAAAATTACAATCATACACAATGTCAATGTATGGAGCAGCGGCATATAATATATAAATTATAAACATTGGAAAAAAATTTCGAACTCGGAGCCCTTCAAATAAAACATTACAAAGTTCTCCCCCCCCCCCGCTTTTAGAAAGAGTATGCTAATATATTTATCTATTTAAATATTAATTTTTTAAAAAGTCTGCCAGATGACAGCAAATTTTTTAATCAGTATAATAAAAATTAATATAATTTAAAATTTTTTTAAAGAAGATTATCCAAAATCCTTTTCTTTTTTAAAATTAAAATCATACAAAATGTCAATGTATGGAGCAGCGGCATATAATATATAAATTATAAACATTGGAAAAAAATTTCGAACTCGGAGCCCTTCAAATAAAACATTACAAAGTTCTCCCCCCCCCCCCGCTTTTAGAAAGAGTATGCTAATATATTTATCTATTTAAATATTAATTTTTTAAAAAGTCTGCCAGATGACAGCAACTTTTTTAGTCAGTATAATAAAAATTAATATAATTTAAAATAGACTTAGGGTAATAATATAATATAACTTAAAGTCTCAGTTTCAGAGCGGGTGTCCGCTTAACATTTTTAATTTAACGATGTGGCTATTCGAACCCAGTATCAGAAGTGAGAGGTTGGATTTTTTTTTTTAAATATTAAAAATACTATTGTTGGATTTGTAAGAAAAAATTTTGTATCAAATAAAAGATAATTGAATGAATGGACTATACGTTTACAAACTTACTTCTTTAGCTTAACTTAAATAAACTACCACAAATAACATTGGAATAGTATTTAGTCTAGGGTGACCAAAGCATGAACTTGAAAAAACGGGACACTTTCAAGGATGGCCTGGGGGGGGTGGGGTGGTGGCGGGAAATACCAATTACTAAAAACGTTATTGCAAACTGTGCACTCGGCTTCACTATCATAGTGTCCCTTTTTAATATAGTTGCACTCTTTGGAATACTCCTTCATAAACTTGCATTGACACTTGGGCATAATTATTGTCTACATGAGAAGATAATATAAAATTAAATAATAAAGTTCAACACCCAAAACAGACACGTGTCACTCTGACACGAACAGCCCGGCAGGTATCACACATAAGACTAACACATTACACGTAGCAGTAGCGAAATCAAAATTGTTTTCTGCACGCAGTTGCATCTTTTCCCCCTGCTTCAAGTCTTGTGTCTTTAGCTATACATTTTATACATTTACATAAAAGATCTATGGAAGGGACACTGGTGGAGGGGGAACAGTGCAGCCATCACGCGAGCCCACAACACTACTGGAACTGGCTATACAGATAGCCAAAATATTACTTGAAGATATATTATAAATTAGGAAGTTTTAGTGATTTGAAAGTGCTTGGTTTAAAAAAAAGGACATTTAAAATTTAGGCGTCCCGAGAGACTTTTTTGGGACAACGGGTAGAATCGTGGATGTTTGGTCAACCTAATTTAGTCTGATGGGACCAGGGCCGCTCAGGGCGTGCATGGCCGCTATTCGGACTCTGGTAGGTACTTCACTAAGCTGCGCGCGCCGGTCGATTTTTCGGATGCAAGACCATTAACCGGCGTCTGGTCAATGCTGGTAGGTCATGGGGTCATATTTAGATTTCGTTTCCTTTGTCTACATAAGGGAGAGACAATGAACTTCCTATAGTCTGTTTTGTGCACACCAGGAGGACGATCATTACAAAATAAACTTTTTCACTGGACTGACAGGGTTTGTGGCAAATATCTTTCGTTGGGAAAACAGGTAATTTTGATAGCGCTATATGTCGGAAACCATCATCGTATTGCAATTAATTCCTTTTGTATTGAATGTAAAAATGATTTAACTAATTGAAGCAAGAAACGTAATGAAATTTAGATAGGCCGAAAATTGTATAGACAGGGCGTCAGGGTGTAAATTTGAGCAATAGCTCCTAACAAGTTATCAATAAGGCCAAATGAACCGGAAGTGATAACCATTCTCTGTTATTATTATTCTTATTGCATAAGAAATATTTAAAAATCTTTATAAATCTATAGTTTTAAAAGCAATCAAGTTCATTTTTATTATTAAACTTGTTTTTATTTCATGAATGAAAACAATTTATAAACATTTTATGAAATTTAATTTTTTTAAATAATAAAATTTAGATCCATGATAACTATGTAAAAACTAGATCTATATGATATATCAACTTGAGTAATTTAAATATATGTTGTAATTGTAATAATTATCAAACTTCACAACAGTGAATTATATATTTGGAAATTAAATCATGCCCTTAATGATAGAATTTATCTTAAACCCAGATTAGATAGGGTAAACAATAAATAGTTGAAGTAGAAGTAGGCTCAGCAGTTACTAAACTAAACTGTCTAAACTCTAAACATCATCTATTTTGATTAAATTTCATTATTTTATTTACCTTTGTCTTCTAAATAACCTATCTCTCTTTTTTCATTTTCCTTTTGTATACCCTATTTTAAAAAAAATTGTATATTCCTTTCTTGCCTCTAAAATTTACTGCTTTAGCTCAAATATTAAATTTGACTTTTCAGACTTAGCCCAATCTACTTTAGTTTGTATATGAAAAATGTTGTTAAAATTTCTTAAATTCCTCAGCTTTTTCTTTCATGTCCCCAACACTTTTTGGAGGAGCTTTGCTTCTAGTACTACTACTACCTAAGATTCATGCCTGCCCATTCCAATTGATGCACGAGCTGTCATGAGGACTCATCAAGACTACCAGACTTTTTTATATAAGTAAATTTGTATCTGATAATCAGTCAATCAGTGCCTCAAAATCAGAATAGCTCAGCGCCGAGCTTTCATTTTTCATTCATTTCTGAGTCATTTCTTCAAGAACACTTCAAGCCGGAAATTTTTTAAATAAAACTCCGAAGTTGAGTCAGCTAAATCATATTAAGGATTGTAGTGTATCATGGCTATTATTAATTTTTTCTTGGTCACAAAAACTCTGAGTCATACGGTGGTGCAAATATGTTGCATGATTAATTCGTTACATTGCTGATAGACTAAAAACTTTTCCGCCTCTGAAAATGAATCTCCTCTTTTTGGAGAGTTAGTAAGTACTAGGCATCCTTCTTCAGCCAATCATGTTATTGCAAATCCCATCGGTACATCAAAATGGCTGACATTCTCCAAAACTTGTATCAAGAATACAAAAATGCAATAAGCAATAATTACAATGCAATTGCACAGTTTGAGTCGGCCTTTCGCCTTGTATCTTATGCCATAGCAGGTAATAGTATCAGTTGTGGAATGTTTGTTCCCTAAATGCTATTACTTATTTAAAATAAACCTTAACCAGGGAACAACATTTAGTTTAGAGTTTAGAGTTTAGAGACATTATCATGGATACTTTGGTCAAAAATTTAAACATTTTGTAAAAATAAACCAAAGGCACAGTTGAATAGAGCTAATTTTTTTACAGAATTATAACACCAAAATCATATTTTTAGCTGTTGTAGTTTTAAAGTTATGAAATTTTAAAGTACGACTTGGATTGTCATTTTTTAACATGGACTGCATCTCCACATTCTGTGACCTCATTCCACTGATCGCGTCATGCGCAATGACTATATAGTTTATATAAGGCAACGCATTCCCTATCACTAAAATACTGTTTAGGGTCGACTTATTTTCAACTTTGGCACATGAATAATTAATTAAAGCTTTCCCTGACCAATGGTTTAATAGATTTTGCACACGGCAAACTCTTATGAATGAAACTCTGAGATAGTACTACGATATAGCCGTTATGCAAGTGGCTGTGAATGGTTGCCAATGACAACGTGTTGCCCAGGGAAAATTCTGATCATTTATAATATGGACTCTACAGAGTTTTTAAAGCTCAAATTAAAACATTCCAGTTTAAATGTTTTCAAAATGCATTCTGAAACACAAAATATAAAATATTTTGATGTATTTAGTGGTAATAATTAAATATTTCCTAAGTATCGGCAACTTCCGCCATTAAAAAGGGGGCGTGGCCCACGCCATGTCGAAATTAGGCTGAGCCACCTTATGGTGATATGGGTCACTGTGACAAGCGTAACAAATGTGAGACACGACCTACATCAATGAAACTTGGCACAGATATAGATCAATATCTAATGCTCATACAGATTTAATCAAAAAGGACCTTATCTTATTATTTCACAAAAAATATTTAATGCGAAGATGTCTTTTATATACCAAAGATTTTCAAAATAAAGGTCGATTAAAAAAAGCAAAATAGCTGGCTAGAAATGTAGGCCAAGATGTCTACGAAATTATAAGGCCGGAAACGGAACTCAAATATATGTCGAAAGAACTAATTTAATAATAAATAGACACACACATCGGAAAATTAAAAACTCGGATTTTTCAGCGCCGACACCCATTTCCGATACAAAAAAAGTTGTAGTCTCCCTTGTTTCATCGAAGTATCTACATTATCATTAGTCATTAGTCTATTATTATTAGATCTAGTCATATTAATTTAGGTACTTTAGTAAACAAATTCAAAATATTTTTTTAATATTAATATTTTAATTTAATATTAGTTATTTAGAACAAATTTCAAATTGGGCTATTTCAGATTTAGTGGCCCACGACGACTTTGTTTTGGATTCTATTGGTTTTTATTGGTTGATTAGATTAATTATAATTTTTAAATTTTGATTGGTTGGCTCATTATCATTTTTATTTGGTTGCGCCATCTTTGATATCTTTGGGGTGAATGTGGGGTGTGGAGATTTATTCATTTTGGGGCTATATTTGCGTTGGAACCTGAAATAAAGTGTGTAAAAGTGTATTTCATGAAACTGTAAGTTGGATTTTCATCATTTCTTTATGTTATGATTATTTTGGGCATTTTTTTGTTAATTTTATCGTTTTCTTGCCACATTATGTAAATTCCACATGTTTTTACTTGTGGCTTTAGACGTAGTATTTAGGGATCGATTTTGATTTAGGGTTCGGGTTAGGCATAGGGATAGATTTAGTGATTTAGGGTTCGGGTTAGGCATAGGGATAGATACTAGTGATTTAGGGTTCGGGTTAGGCATAGGGATAGATTTAGTAATTTAGGGTTTGGGTTAGGCATAGGGATCGATTTAACACATTTTTTCATAAATTTTTAAAGTTTTCTTCCTAATTTTAGCAAACATGAGTTATTTTATTTTTCCATGGCCGCCATCTTGGCTGCCTTGACCTGTGAACACGTAAAAGTGCGCGGGTCGAGGCAACCAAGATGGCGGCCATGGAAATAGACTCGGGCCGCTTTCTCAGAATTTACCTCAAATTGAAACCAGAATCAACTTTTTAGCTTAATTACTTTTTGAGCTACAAATTTTTAAAGTGTGAGTTCGTTTGGTATTTTTTACTAAAGGTAGGTACTTCGATTAAGCAAGGGAGAGTTCTAAAAAATTTGTATGGGAAATAGGCGTCAGCGCGCGAAAATCAGAGTTTTTAATTTTTTGATGTTGAAACTATTTCATTCATAAAATAATTACTATCTCCCAGAATTGTGTTCCTCTTCCAGCCTTTCGCTTTAGAGGACATCTTGGCCTACATTTTAATCTAGGTACTACGACAAAGCAAGGGAGACTCCTAGTAAATTTGTATCGGAAATGGGTGTTGACGCAATAGAATCCGAGTTTTTAATTTTTCATGTGCATGTAATTTGAATAAATTTGGAGTCCTTTCGGCCCATAATTAAGGTCTGACTCCGCCCATTAACGTTAGGAGAAATGTTGAACTACATTCCCATTGAGTTAATTATTTCTTTATATCAACGTTAAGTAAGGAAAATCGTATGTCAATATAAGGCATCTTCGCATTAAACATTTTTGTATAAATATTCAAGGTAGGTCTTTCATATTAAAAGTAGGCCTGCATAATTTGTTGAAGTACATGCAGACCTGTTTACTCTTACGATTTCGGCGTACAATGTACGATTTTGAGGTGTATACATGTTTATTTTTTTAGTATTAAGATAGTGTATTGAACGATTTTGTGATGATATTGTAAGATTTTAAGAGTTTGAGGGTAAACAGGTCTGTACATGTGTGCAAAGTTTCTAGAGATAGCTCAATAAACATTTTCACAATTCTCCTCAACATTGACCTCATTATGCAAAGGTCGCACTGGCCATTTTGGATTAAGGATCCCGCCCCCTTTTAAATGGCGGAAAACGCCGATACTTAGCTTAGGAAATATTCATTATTACCTCTATATACATCAAAATATTTGATAACTTGTGTTTCAGAATGCATTTTGAAGACATTTAAACTTCCACATCTTGTGACCTCATTCCGCCGATCGCGTTATTTGCAATGACTATATAGATTATATAAGGCAACACATCCCCTTATCACTAAAATACTGTTTAGGGTCGACTTATATTAAACTTTCAACTTTTACTTTGGCACATGAATAATTTATTAAAGATTTCCCTTACCAATGGTCCATGACCATGGTTTAATAGTTTTTGCACACGGAAAACTCTTATGAATGAAACTGTGAGGTAGTACTAAAATACAGGCAATTCAGGCTCATACCAGCAAGAAGCCAGTATAGGAGCTGCTCATTCCTGCCCAAGACAATCAGGGACTGGAACCATCTTTCAAAAGGAACGTTTGAGGCGACAACACTAGACACATTTGTGTCTATTGCCTCAAGCCTTCAAACTCCTAATGCATGATTTCCTCATCAACACCAGTAACAGAAACATTGCAAATCCCATCTTCATGCATAGGAGCCAAAATGATCAAATAATTGATCGTGGGCCCTTAAGATATAGAAGAAGAAATATAGCCATTATGCAAGTGGCTGTGAATGGTTTCCAATGACAACATGTTGCACACGGACAATTCTAATCATTTATAATATGGATCCTACTACAGGGTTTTTAAATCCATCCATCCATCCATCCCTGTGGCGCTACAGCCCATGTAGGGCTTTGGCCTGCCTCACCACTTCCTTCCACTCAGACCTAACTAATGCCTCTCTTTTTCATGCTTGAACTTTCAACTGCTGTTGATCATTTTCCACATCATATATCCACCTAAGCCTAGGTCTGCCTTTGAGCCTTTTTCCTCTGGCTCTGGGGTATTGGTGATGCACCCTCTTCGTTCCGACATTCTCTTTAGGTGTCCTGCCCAGCGTAGCCTGCCTCTTTTTATTTCTGCTACTATCGTGGGATCCTGATATAGACTGTATAATTCATGGTTGGTTCGTATTCTCCATCCATATTCAATAATATTCATCCTTTGTTGGCCCATTTATTTTCCTGAGAACTTTCCTCTCCCATGTGTTTAATAGGTTTTCTACTGTTTTTGTTAGGGTCCAGGTTTCACTTGCATATGTTACAACTGGTCTGATTACAGTTTTATAAATAGTTTTACTGTGTTTCGCTTGTAATGTTTTTACTTTTGAGTATTTTCTGACTACTGAAGTATGGCTTATTTCCGGCTGATATTCTTTCTTTTATTTCTGTTAGTAATTTGTTTCTTTCATTTAACAAGGATCCTAGGTATTTGAATTGATTTACTTTTTCTGGTTTCTAATTTTAATTGCTTCCTCTGTTTGTTCTTCTCTTATCATGGTCATGTATTTTGTTTTTTGGTTGTTAACTTCCAGCCCTGCTTGTAGAGATGCGTCTTCTAATTCAATAAAGGATTTTGATATGTCTTTAATACTTTTCCCTAGAAGTGCTATGTCATCAGCATATGCAAGATACTGAAGTGGTTGGTTGTAGAGTATGCCCATTGGCTGTGGGTTTTGAGTTTCCCTCAGAAAGTATCTTGTTATCGTTCCTCAAGTGTCAATGTGTATGTTTCTAATAACTCTCTCTAATGTTAGGTTAAAAAGCATACAGACAGTGAGTCTCTGTGTCTTAGGCCTCGTCTAATATGAAATTCCCTTGAATATTCTCCTTGAATCTTGATTTTGCTTTTTGAGTTGTTTAGTGGTACATGTATTAGTCTTGTCAGTTTGTTGGGTATCCCAAACTCCTGCAGAGTCTCATATAGATAGTTTCTTTTGATGCTGTCATAGGCCATTTTATAGTCCACATATATTTGATGTACTGGTATATTATATATTCATAGCATTTCTCTTATAGGCATCTGATGGTGAAAATCTGATCAGTCGTTGATCTGTTAGGCCTGAATCCACATTGGTAATCACCTAGTATTTCTTCAGTGTAAGGTTGTAGTCTTTTGGCAATAAGCTTCATCAGTATTTTTTAAACATTTAATAGGGAGATTCCCCTGTAGTTTGTGCACTGAGGTTTGGAGCCTTTCTTGTGTATTGGGGCTATTAAAGCTGTTTCCCACTCTGTCTGCATTTTCTCTTCTTGCTACATTTTAGTTATAAGTTTATGTATCTGATTGTGTAGTTCTTTTCCTCCATATTTAATCAGTTCTGCTGTGATGAGGTCTTGTCCGGGGGCTTTGTGATTTTTCATATAATTAATTACCTCTTTGGTTTCTTCTAGGGTTGGGCATTGTATAAAAGGGTCTGGTCCTCCCTGTGGTGGGTGATAATCTTCTTCTTGTCTATTGTCTGCACTCAGTATGTCCTCAAAGTATTCAGCCCACCTCTCCAGTACTTCACTATTTTCCGTGATTAATTCTCCATTGTGGCTCTCACACATTTGCAGTCTGGCTTGGTATCCATTCTTTTCATCTTTTATCTTCATGTATATTCCTCATATATTTCCCTCTCTTGATAAATCTTCTATTTCCTTTAGTTTATCTTTTTCCCATTCCCTCTTTTTCTTCTTAAACATTTTTGTTGCTTTCCTTCTGGCTTCCTTGTATGTTTGTGTTGTATTTCTGGTTTCCCTTTGTAACATGATCATTCTTGCTTTGTTTCTTTCTTCCACAGTCTCTCTGCATTCATTGTCGAACCAGCCTACGCTATTGTTGGCTTTCTGAAATTCCACTACTTTTTCTGCTGATCTTTTAATGGCATTTTTTATCCTATCCCACTGATCAATTATGTTGTTTTCCTCGTTTACTTCCTCCTGCGATGCTTCTAATTATACTTCTACTTCATTTTGCATTTGCCGGCCCAACAATTTGGAACACCCTTCCAGTCACTCTCAGAAACAGCCAGACACTGGAGTCCATTAAAACCGATTTAAAAACACATCTATTTCGCAAACACCTTTATTATTTTAAACTTTATTATTATTATTATTATTCTGGTACGCTTTTGCAGTTAATGGGTCTTTGGGCAGCTTTTGGTAATCGCATCGTTTCTCTCTTTGATTACGACCATAGTGAATTAAGCTTATTCTCTGTCTATATTTTACCCTTACAAGTAGATGATCCGAGTCCGCATCTGCTCCTCTAAGGCTTCTCACATCTAATATATCTGATCCATGTCTCCGATCTATTAAAACATGATCGATTTGATTGCGGGTGATTCCATCTGGTGAGTTCTACGTAGCCTTATGTATATTTTTGTGCGGAAACTTGGTGCTGCTAACTGACATCCCTTTTCCTACCACAAAGTCTATGAGTCGGATCCGATTGTCATTGGATTCTTCATGCAGACTTTCCTTGCCAATAGTTAGCATGAACACCTTTTCTTTTCCTATTTTGGCATTGAAGTCTCCAATAACTTTTTTAATATCATGTCGTGGTGCCTCTTCGTAGATCTTTTCCAGTGTCTCATAAAAGGATTCTTTATCCTGATCTTCCGTGTCTTCGGTTGGAGCTTGTACATTTATGAATGTTATATTGCAATTTTTCCTCAAACACGCAAAGAACACAAACTTTCGTTTTCCGGTTTGAAGCCTATGACTGCACTGACTGAGGATCCTTTGTGGGTCCCTCCACTTTCTACAAGGCAGTAGGTTCTGATTTTGGTCCGCCCCAGGTATTTTATTTCCCTGGTGCCCTCCATATCTGGTGGGCTTTCCCCTATCCGCCACCTGGGGAGGAGATCAGTTGAAGATCAGTATCTCCGCACGAGACAGGGTTTTTAAAGCTCAATGTAAAACATTCCATTTTAAATGTCGTCAAAATGCTTTCTGAAACAAAAGTTATCAAATATTTTGATGTAAATAGTGGTAATAATTAAATATTTCCTAAGTATAGCAAACTTCCGCCATTAAAAAGGGGGCGTGGCCCACGCCATGTCAAAATTAGGTTGAGCAACCTTATGTTCATGTGGGTCAAAGGATCAAGCATAACGAACGTCGGACATGACCTACATTAATGAAAATTGGCACACTTAAAATTCAATATCTAATGCTTTTCATGATTTAATATGAAAGACCTTTTCTTTTTATTTCACAAAAAATTTTGTATGCGAAGATCCCATATATATACCAAAGATTTTCTAAATATATTATATATGTCTTCCAAACTGAAAAGGCAGAAGCGGACCACAATTATATGTGAAAAGGACTCATTCATTAATGAATGGACATTAAAAAGTCGGATTTTACTGCGCCGAAGCCAATTTCCGATACAATTTTAAAGTAGTCTCCCTTGTTTTACCGCAGTATCTACCAACATGAATGGTCAATCAAGTCAATGGTGGAATTATAAATTAATTATGATTGAAATTAATTATAGGAGTTGGTATGGACTTGAGTCCTAGGCCTAGGAACATCTGTAAAGCAGGGGAGACTACTTCAAAATTTGTATGAGAAATGGCATCTGCGCAGAAGAATGCAAGTTTTTAATTTTTGACATTGGTGCTTTTTCATTTATAAAATTACTATTTTGTCATAAAATTGTGGTATCCTTCCAGGATTGCCTCATTTATATTAGTATTAGTATTAATAATAATAATAATTAGTGGTCTTATATAGTGCGGTACCCCAGCCCAGTGGTACCCCAGCCTAGGGCTGGGCTCACCGCGCTGTACATAAAAATATTAGCAAAAGAGACATAATCATGACATTAAAATAAAATACGTTTATGAAATAAAAAACAGCGTGTAACCAAAACAACAAAAACAAATGTATATTCACCCACCCCAGAACTTTTACATGGCAAACCATGGGCAGCAGCCAGCAGGATCGTTTATCGGTCAGAGGAGGGGAATCAGTTAGGGTAGCATAGTTTAAAGAGATGTGTTTTGAGTGCAGTTTTGAAGGCCTGGGCAGTTGGTATATTGCGGATGTGTAGTGGCAAAGAATTCCATTGTTTGGGGGTGCAGAAAGAGAAAGATCGTTCACCATTTGTTTTAGTGTGTTTCTTGGGAACAGACAGAATACACGTGTCTGTGGAGGAGCGAAGCTGTTGAAGGGATGAATAGACAGAAAGAAGTTCGGTTAGATAGGAAGGGCAGGAATTCGAGAAAAAGTTGTGACAGAGAACAGACAACATGTTGTCAATGCGTGCCTGTATAGGGAGCCAATGAAGTATTAGTATTAGGTACTTGGTAAAGTAATGGATACTCCTAGAAATTAAAATTTGTATCGAAAATGGGGATCGGCAGAATGGAATCTGAGTTTTTAATTTTTTATGTGAGTGGAATTTTAATGATACAGGAGTCCTTTTGGCCCATAATTAAGGTCTGAGTCCATATAATAAATGATCAGAATTTTCCGTGTGCAAAACGTTGTCATGGGCAACCATTCACAGCCACTTCAATAATGGTTATACCGTAGTACTACCTCAGAGTTTCATTCATAAAAGTTTGCCATGTGCAAAAACTATTAAAAACATTGGTCAGGGAAAGCTTGAACTAATTAGTCATGTGCCAAAGTTGAAAGTTCAAAATATGTTTGCCCCAAAAAAGTATTTTATTAATAAAGGGGATGTGTTGACTTATATAGCGTACACTGGTATAATGGACGCAGTAGATTTGGTAAACAGAAAAGCCATATATTAATCCTTTATATAAAATTTACTGATATACACAGTGCATAGTTAGATAAGCTACAATTTATCTATAATTGTATAACATTATTAAAATTATTTTTTAATACAGCATTAGTTCTGTAAATAAAACATCTATAAAGTTATCATTAAAACGAGAGTTATTTAGCTCGAGACGCGAGCAGCAGAATTGGGTCTCTCAATGTGTAGATGAGGTCCATGTTAAAAAAGGACCAACGAAGTCGCACTTAAAAAATTCATACATTTAAAACTAAATAAAAAATAGCTACAAATATGATTTTGGTGTAATAATTCTGCAAAAAAAATTAGCTCTATTCAACTATGCCATTGGTTTATTTTTACAAAATGATAAAATTTGTTACCATAAGTACCTATTTATATATACCTATGAAACTATGAATTTCAAAAACAAATGATGATCAAAAAAAAGGTAAAGCAGTAGATTGCTCAGACTAAATTGGACCATGGTGTGGGCCACTCTCCCTTATTAATGGAGGAAGGTGCCAATACTTAGGAAATATTCATTAATTACCACTAGCCACTATTTACAACAAAATATTTGATACCTTCTGATTTAGAATTAACCTCGATGTAATTTAAACAAGAATGTTTTAATTTGAAGTTTAAAAACCTGGTAAAGTCCATATTATAAATGAATAAATGATCATAATTTGGCATGTGCAAAACATTTTCAAGGGCAACCATTTACAGTCCTTGCATGTCTTATGCTACTTTAGTACTATTCTCATAGTTTCATTCAAAAGAGAATGAATGTGCCGTGTGTAAACACTAGTAAATCATCATTGAACAAAGAAAGCTTTAAAAGTTGAAAGTTCAAAGGAAGTAGTCCCAAACCAATATTAGTATGAGTTTTAGGTGACGCCTTGCCTTACATAGACTATTATATATATATATATATATATATATATATAATGGACGCTAGACTTTGTAAACAGAGCATGCGTATCATATTTAATGTAATAATGCTTTACATAGCTAGAAAAGTTATAATTTATTTATAATTCAATTGCATAATATTGTTGGAATTAATTTTAAATTAAAATTAGAACTTTTAATACCTATCAATGATTAATTCTGAAAATAAAAGTTAGAAAAAATTATCATTTGAACAAGAGTTATTGCGCCTGATGCCATCAGTGGAATGATTTCACAAAATGTGCAGTTCATCCATTGTAAAAAAAATATGAAACGAACTCGCAGTTTAAAAATTCATAGCTTAAACAAAAGTATTAAAGCTAGAAAGTTGATTTTGGTTAATTTTTTTTCTTTGAAGTTTGTCTCTATTGCTCTATATAACTGTAAAGTTGTATAATTCTTTTTAATTTGGATTTTTTTTACCGAAGTATCTAGACTTGACTAACCTAATAAGTGGTCTTACTTCATTAATTTAGAATCATAATCGTATAAGTTTAAGTTTAAGGCTTGTTATATCAAGATATCTTTTCATTTTTCTTATTACACTTTGGTAAATGTTTATTCAGCGTTCCACTCATTTCCCACGGCCGCCTCTTGGTTGCCTTGATGGCGGAGTGCCATGGCAACCAAGATGGCAGCAGTGTTAAAAAACAATAGTGCAGACAAACGTTGGATAGAATGGGCTGGGAAGGGTGAGAGAGAATTTTTTGTTTTTGCTACTTACTGAGAGAAACGAAAATAGGAACAAAACATTAAAATCTAATGTCATCATTTCAGCCAGCACATTAATTTCATGGGGAACGTAGCTACTTTATTGTATATCACTAGATATGCGGCAAGAAGTTCAATGACCCTTGGTTGCTCCTTTCATTCACCCAATAAACATGTGCTTCATTTACACACTGTGGTAAGAAGAGTGCAAAAATGAAAAAAAAACAATACAAAATATTTTTAAAATAATGAAAACGCATCTTACAGTTTCATCGTATACACTTTTACACACTTTATTGCAGGTTTCACGAAAAAATAATAAAAAATTGAAATTCCAAGAAATCTAAATCCATTTTCCAAAATGCAGGCACCAAAGCCTTATTTTATAAAAAAATATTTTTAACCTCTCAAAGAGAATCCTACATAGAAACTCAAAGTTGCAGGTATTGCATATATTGACCAACATTTCTTTACCTGATTGGCTCTGTTTCTGGGGGGAACCCATTGCCTTTGGGAATCCATTCCCAGAAGTTTCCGTTTCCAATTGGATCCCGTTCCACATTGGGATCATGGTCCCCATTGAGATCCCATTCCCAAGGGAATCCATTTCCCTGATGACTTTGTTTTTATTTTTAATTATGAATATGAATTTTTAAAATCCAATGAAAAAGTTAGAAAGAGTGGCGCAGGGAGTGTGAAATTTTAGTATTAGACTACTGTAGATTTATTTTATATATATATATATATATATATATATATTATATATAGTCTATTAATACTCATTACCATTTTTTGACATAGATTACATCTCTAGCCTACATCTAATATACAAATTGCTGTGCTTACCAGTGCTGTAACTTAATTAATTATTTTCTTGTGATATAAGTACTAATTAGAAAGAGTGGAAGCTTGCCCTAACACGCCCTACCATAAACATGAATTGCAAAAGAATGAGGTCATGGCATCCTAAATTTTGTATAAACATTTGTAATTGATTTTTATTTTTCAAAGTAGGGAAAAGACATCTAAAAAATTTGATAATCTCTCATTTGTCCCATACAACACTATCACACATCCACTAAAACTAGTCAAAATTCAGCATCACAGGATCAGCTTGCATGCACTATTGTATCTTATTAGGCCTAGGTCTGTAGCCCATAGGCCTAAATGCTGGCCCATACTAATCTTTAAAGTAACGACATTCGAATACTCTAAAAATAATTTATTAGACCCAATTTTAAATTGATGTTGTTTTTTTTATAACATATCCTAATATAGGCCTATATTTATTCTGAAATAATACAATATTTCTGGCAATTTTTTATAGATCTATTTATAAGTAAATAGTTCAATACATTATCATTCAAAATTCTTATAGCATTTGATTCTACTTATCAAGTGTAAAACATAATAAAGTTATGCCAGTTATGCTGATGTCAGAATTGAATTTAATCATATGACATTACTCTTTTTAACTTGCAGTGAAGCCTACGTAACAATATTTCTTTAATTCACTTACTTCATAACACTAATTTTTGTGTAGGGCGGTTTGAGGATTCAACAATTATCTCAGAACTGCTGTACTCTGCATCAAACCTTCTCATATTATTTAATGATGCTATTATCAAGAAAGCCTCTGGTATCCTCCCAAAAGTAGTAAGTATTTCAAATCACAGGGAGTTTATCTCTTGTATGTTTTTTCAAGACTTTGATTTTAATCTTTTGGTACATTCCATAATGTAGTTTTTATTTGACTCTTCTTTTATTGATAGCTAAATACTTTGTGTTTAAGATTAAAGTATTCAAAAGACCAACAAATTTGAGCCTGATCTACTTTATGGTGGTCAAGAATTAATTAAATAGAATTATTTACTAAAAGCTGTAAGCTGTGCTTATCTTTTAAGAGTAAAAAGGATAATTGGGCCTGTGAAAAAATATTTCCTATATTATAACAATAAAAATGAATTAAATGATTAAAATATTACTTAAATATTACCATTAAGTTAATGTTTAATGTATTTGTATAAATTTAAATTTTAGTGTTTCTTTTAAGAAAATTAATTGTATAAATTCAATCTGTTTGAACCCACAATTTTTACATCTGGTCTTTTCTACCTTCCAGCTTTTTCTTCTTCATTTTCAAGTTTTAAAAATTGGCATGTAACACATGTAATATAATTAAGGCAAATGCCACCTCCTTACTATTTTCAAAATCATCAGGGTCTTACAATTTTCAAAATCATCAGGGCCTTACCATTTTAAAAATCATCAGGGCCTTACCTTTTTCAAAATCATCAGGGCCTTACCATTTTCTAAGTCACCAGAGCCTTACCATTTTCAAAATCATCAGGGCCTTACCATTTTCAAAATCACCAGAGCCTTACCATTTTCAAAATCATCAGGACATTACCTTTTTCAAAATCATCAGGGCCTTACAATTTTCAAAATCATCAGGGCCTTACAATTTTCAAAATCACCAGAGCCTTACCATTTTCAAAATCACCAGAGCCTTACCATTTTCAAAATCATCAGGGCCTTACCATTTTCAAAATCATCGGGGCCTTACCATTTTCAAAATCACCAGAGCCTTACCATTTTCAAAATCATCAGAGCCTTACCATTTTCAAAATCATCAGGGCCTTACCATTTTCAAGATCATCTGGGCCTAACCATTTTCAAAATCATCAGGGCCTTACAATTTTCAAAATCATCAGGGCCTTACAATATTCAAAATCACCAGAGCCTTACCATTTTCAAAATCACCAGTATCATTTTCTAATACACTCTGATCTTAATGTCTTTTATTTTATTCTCTTTGCATTGTTAAGAAACAAGTCATTTTTATTTCATATTCTGAAAAGAACAAATAAATATCCTAAATAAATTGTCCCTTATCTGATATATACAACTCACATATTCCCATTATATGGATGTTTATGTTGATATAATTCAAGTGGTTAACATAATTTATAATTGTGATTTTAACATTAAAAATTTCATATTTTCTGTTTTGTTCTAATTTTTTAAAAACTAACATTTTGCCATATGTTTGCTTTTGACCTGAAGTCAGCATCACAAGAAAGACTCCAGAGCCTGGTGACAGTTTTAGAGTATGTTGGTGTTTTTATTGAAATAACAGCTCAGAGGCTCTATGGAGATGTTGGTAAATGGGTGGCTATTACAGTTCTACAAATTGCAAAGTAAGTTCTCTCTTTATAACTGCATGTTATGGTGTTTCTAACATTAGGACACATGATTGTTATTAACAGTTTTTATATAATGTTGCTTCTGTTGTGAAAAGAAAAAGTGTGTTGTATGTCAAAAAGGCAATCAGGTCAATGGTTTAATGTTTTTGTCAATATTATGCTAGACATTAACAGTAGAGATTTACTTGTAAACATTATGATAGATACTAATAGTTAATAGGGGTTAGAGATTTACTTGTAAACATTATGATAGGTACTAATAGTTAATAGGGGTTAGAGATTTACTTGTAAATATTATGATAGATACTAATAGTTAATAGGGGTTAGAGATTTACTTGTAATCATTATGATAGATACTAATAGGTTAATAGGGGATAGAGATTTACTTGTAAATATAATGATAGATACTAATAGTTAATAGGGTTTAGAGATTTACTTGTAAATATTATGATAGATACTAATAGTTAATAGGGGTTAGAGATTTACTTGAAAACATTATGATAGCTACTAATAGTTAATAGGGGTTAGAGATTTACTTGTAAACATTATGATAGATACTAATAGTTAATAGGGGTTAGAGATTTACTTGTAAATATTATGATAGATACTAATAGTTAATAGGGGTTAGAGATTTACTTGTAAATATTATGATAGATACTAATTGTTAATAGGGGTTAGAGATTTACTTGTAAATATTATGATAGATACTAATTGTTAATAGGGGTTAGAGATTTACTTGTAAACATTATGATAGATACTAATAGTTAATAGGGGATAGAGATTTACTTGTAAACATTATGATAGCTACTAATAGTTAATAGGGGTTAGAGATTTACTTGTAAATATTATGATAGATACTAATTGTTAATAGGGGTTAGAGATTTACTTGTAAATATTATGATAGATACTAATTGTTAATAGGGGTTAGAGATTTACTTGTAAACATTATGATAGATACTAATAGTTAATAGGTGTTAGAGATTTACTTGTAAATATTATGATAGATACTAATTGTTAATAGGGGTTAGAGATTTACTTGTAAACATTATGATAGATACTAATAGTTAATAGGGGATAGAGATTTACTTGTAAACATTATGATAGCTACTAATAGTTAATAGGGGTTAGAGATTTACTTGTAAACATTATGATAGATACTAATAGTTAATAGGGGTTAGAGATTTACTTGTAAATATTATGATAGATACTAATAGTTAATAGGGTTTAGAGATTTAATTGTAAATATTATGATAGCTACTAATAGTTAATAGGGGTTAGAGATTTACTTGTAAATATTATGATAGATACTAATAGTTAATAGGTGTTAGAGATTTACTTGTAAATATTATGATAGGTACTAATAGTTAATAGGGGTTAGAGATTTACTTGTAAATATTATGATAGGTACTAATAGTTAATAGGGGTTAGAGATTTACTTGTAAATATTATGATAGGTACTAATAGTTAATAGGGGTTAGTAAATATTATGATAGATACTAATAGTTAATAAGAGTTAGAGATTTCCTTGTAAATATTATGATAGATACTAATAGTTAATAGGTGTTAGAGATTTACTTGTAAATATTATGATAGGTACTAATAGTTAATAGGGGTTAGATATTTACTTGTAAATATTATGATAGGTACTAATAGTTAATAGGGGTTAGAGATTTACTTGTAAATATTATGATAGGTACTAATAGTTAATTGGGGTTAGTAAATATTATGATAGGTACTAATAGTTAATAGGGGTTAGAGATTTACTTGTAAACATTATGATAGGTACTAATAGTTAATAAGGGTTAGAGATTTACTTGTAAATATTATGATAGATACTAATAGTTAATAGGGGTTAGAGATTTACTTGTAAATATTATGATAGATACTAATTGTTAATAGGGGTTAGAGATTTACTTGTAAACATTATGATAGATACTAATAGTTAATAAGGGTTAGAGATTTACTTGTAAACATTATGATAGGTACTAATAGTTAATAGGGGTTAGAGATTTACTTGTAAACATTATGATAGATAGTAATAGTTAATTTGGGTTAGAGATTTACTTGTAAATATTATGATAGGTACTAATAGTTAATAGGGGTTAGAGATTTACTTGTAAATATTATGATAGGTACTAATAGTTAATAGTGGTTAGAGATTTTCTTGTAAATATTATGATAGGTACTAATAGTTAATAAGGGTTAGAGATTTACTTGTAAATATTATGATAGGTACTAATAGTTAATAGGGGTTAGAGATTTACTTGTAAACATTATGATAGGTATTAAAAGTATGGATTTGCTTTGTGCTAGATACTAATAGTGGTTAGAGATTTACCTGTAAACATTATGCTAGATACTAATAGTGATTAGAGATTTACCTGTAAACATTATGCTAGATACTAATAGTGGTTAGAGATTTACCTGTAAACATTATGCTAGATACTAATTAGGGGTGTGCCGGATCCGTTTTTTTCAACCGGATCCGGATTTTCTTATGCAAAATCCGCCGGATTTGGATCCGGATTCCGTAATAATCAGGATTCCGGAATAATCCGGATTCCGGAATAATCCGGATTCTGGAATAATCCGGATTCTGGAATAATCCGGATTCCGGAATAATCCGGATTCCGGTTTCTCCCGGATTCCGGATTCTGGTACTTTGCAGATACCGCTAAATCTGAGGGGTTGGATGCCTTTTGAACAGTTGGCACTATCAGGTATGGGATTGGGCCGATTGGCCACTATTAGCGGTGCTGACTCTAGCCTCTGGTATGTTCGGAATATTAAACATTAAACAAGCTCAACGCTCGAAACAATCGATTTTTTTTAATGTATCGTGATCGTGTGGAATTCGGGAAAGAGAATTACTTTTATTTCAGATTATGATCCGGCAGACCTGTTTACCCTCAAACCCCTAAAATCGTACAATCTGGTCTCAAAATCATACAATACAATATCTTTATAGTAAATAAATAAAACTATAAAATATTTCCATATATTTTGTAAATGTCGCTGACTGGATCTTATAAAATACCGGTATGCCAAAATCCAACGCTCCATTGCAGAACAGTTGGATCATCTATTTTATTTTAAAAACCATCTCTAGTTTTACAATCGCCGCGGTTCTGAGGAACAAAATAATTATGTACCAAAACTACGTCACACGCTTGCTAGCAGTCAAAGGCGATGGCGGGTGAAGTTGTCGCTAGGGCGACCAATCCAAATATTACTGTTGACGCAGCAGCCAGCTAGTTCACTGTGATCCCGTCAATACGATACGTCGGGGTTATTTATTTATATCCTTTGACACTCCCACCAATCCCCTACCCATGCGTGTCTCGTATGCCACAATTTCCGTCATCAACAACCCCACCTCCCCAGTCCCATGAGTGCTTTCGAAATATAATAAGGATGGTCCCAACTTTAAAAAAAAAAAAAAATCCAACCAATCGTTTTTCTCGTTCATATTCACTGCCAGATCTTCATTAATAATAATAATAATAATAATAATAAGTGGTCTTATATAGCGCGGTACCCCGGCCTAGGGCTGGGCTCACCGCGCTGTACATATATAGCAAAGAGGCATAGTCATAATATTAAAATAAAATACATAAATGAAATAAAAACAACATATAAGCAAAACAACACCATAGGTATATTCATCCACCCACACCAGACATTTTTACAAGGAAACCCATGTACGTTTATCGGTTTATAGGAGGAGAATCAGTCAGAGTAGTATAGTTTAAATAGATGTGTTTTGAGTGCAGTTTTGAAGGCCTGTGTGGTTGTTATATTGCGGATGTGTAGTGGCAAAGAATTCCATTGTTTGGGGGCGCAGAAAGAGAAAGATCGTTCACCATATAATTTAGTGCGTGTCTTGGGAACGGACAGAATACGCGAGTCTGCGGAGGAGCGAAGTTGTCGAAGGGGTGAATAGACAGAAAGAAGTTCAGTTAGATAGGAAGGGCAGGAATCCGAGAAAAAGTTGTGACAGAGAAGAGACAGCTTGTAGTCAATGCGTGCCTGTATAGGGAGCCAATGTAGTGAGTGGAGTAGTGGAGTGACGTGATCGCGTTTTTTTGCCTTAAGAACAAGCCTAGCAGCAGAGTTTTGAACTTTCTGCAGTTTTTCTATAAAATGTTTCGGTGAACCTGACAGAAGTGAGTTGCAATAGTCAAGACGAGAGAGAACAAGAGCACAGACTAGAGTTTTTGTTGCGCTAACTGTCAGGTAGTGGCGGATGGAGCTGATCTGACGGATGGCGGTGTATGCCGAACGACAAATGTGAGAGATATGTTTATCGAGAGACATGTTGTTAGAAAGAATATAACCAAGATTCCTAGCAGAGGGTGTAAACTGTATGTCGGAGTTACCTACTTGAAATGAGGTGGGAAGAGTTGAGGTAGAGGATGATTTGTGATTGTAAATGAGGAGTGCTTCTGTTTTGTCATCATTAAGCTTCAACTTGCTGAGTGTCATCCAAGACTTGACATCATCAATGCACCCCCGCAAAGTCTGGACAGCGGAATCGACAAGAGATGGATGGGTATGCATGTATAGCTGTGTATCATCTGCAAATGACTGGTTCTCAACAGCATGCCTCCCGAGCAAGAGGAGTAGTGGTCTGGTATACATTATGAATAGAACCGGACCCAAAACGGACCCCTGTGGCACTCCGTACACCAAATCAGCACTGCCGGAGAGACAGCCATCGACAGAGACCATTTGCGTTCTATCAGAGAGGTAGGACCTAAACCAAGCCAAAACCGAACCAGAAATTCCAAAGTAGTTTTCAAGGGTTTTGAAAAGGATTTCATGGTCAACAGTGTCAAAGGCCGCACTGAGGTCTAAGAGGATCAAAATGGAGACATTACCGCTGTCCATTGCGCGCAAGAGGTCATTACTGACTCTCAAGAGAGCTGTCTCCGTGCTATGGAAATGTCTATAGGCCGACTGATTAGAACTGAGAAGAGAGTGATCATTTAAGTAAGCAAAAAGTTGTTTTAGGACTAGTTTTTCAATAACTTTAGATAAAAATGATAAGTTAGATACAGGTCTATAGTTTTTTAAATTATTTTCATCCAGACCGGGCTTCTTAAGCAATGGTTTGATGACAGCTGATTTGCAAAGAGGCGGAACAGTGCCAGAATATAAGCTTTCATTTATTATGCGGGTTATTGTTGGGAGCAAGATATCTAATGACTCAACCAACAGGGGGGTTGGGATGGGATCCAAATAACATGACGTATGTTTAGATTTTAGGATTATATTTTTTACCTCAAGTTCTGAAACAGGTTTAAAAATATTAAAATGGGAAGTAAGACAAGGGAAAGGAGGCAATTCAAGGGGAGGGGCATCAAGACGATCAAGCTCAGCTCGAATGTCAGCTACTTTGCTTGTAAAGAAATTACAGAAAATATCTGGTTGCTTGGGCAGGGGAAACACCGAAGGAAGCGCAGTTCCTTTGTTACTCCCCCTAAGGTGACCACAAACATCAAACAACTGCCTGCTGGTTTTACCCATAGTTATCTTTTGGCTAAAATACGTAGTCTTTGCACGACAAACAATCTGATTGACACGCTTCTTGGCAGCGTAAAATATCTGCTTAAAAACCACAAGACCTGACCTTAACCACTTCTTTTCTGCACTACGGCGCTCTTTCTTGGCACTGCGTAGTTCCTCCTTGATGGTCGCATACCAGGGAGATGACCGCTTTAGACTAAAATTGCGGCGGGTGACAGGGGCGTGTCGGTCAAGCACAGCGCGCAATGCACGGTCTAGTGATTCCAATGTAGGGCAGAGGGCAGGGGACACTTCTACGCTTAGGTCATGCTTAAATGCATCCCTGTTTATAGCTCGCAGACTGCGCACCTCCCTAAACTGAGGGGGAGGGTTGGGGCCACTAACACTAAGTTCACAAATAACACAGAAGTGGTCAGAGGACAGCTCCTGTGTGATTGAAGCAGATCTAACTACACCATCTTGAGGCCTATGTAGTACCCAGCACCCATTAGAGAGGGCTAAAACATCCAAACCCGAAAAATTATTAATTTTTTTAAAAAGGGGGGAAAAATTTTTTCCACCGGGTCTCTGAAAATCGTAGTTTTGGAGGGTTTTGGCGTACAATCGTAAAAGACATCTAAAAATCGTACATTGTTACGCCAATATTGTAAGAGTAAACAGGTCTGGATCCGGTGAGTCACAAAATCTGGCAAATTCCGAAATCCGGTATATTCCGGATTCCGGTTGTTCCGGATACATGTAAATCCGGCGGAACCGGATTTCACCGGATAATGCAAAATCCGGCGGAACCGGATTCCGGACCGGATTCCGGCACACCCCTAATACTAATTGTGATTAGAGATTTACCTGTAAACATTATGCTAGATACTAATAGTGATTAGAGATTTACCTGTAAACATTATGCTAGATACTAATAGTAATAGTGATTAGAGATTTACCTGTAAACATTACGCTAGATACTAATAGTAATAGTGATTAGAGATTTACCTGTAAACATTATGCTAGATACTAATAGTAATAGTGGTTAGAGATTTACTTAAACAGTACTGACTAATACAAATTACTGACTCTTACTTGTTAAACCAGCACCAATGGATATCATTTATAAATATAGTTAGCTTAGCTCTACTTATTTATTTTTTTCTCTTAACTTGATCTCTTCATATATATAGACTTAAAAATAAATTGATATTTTTATTATACTAGCCAATATACCCCGCGTTGCACGGGGGCTTGCATTAGGACCCCCATCTGGGTAAGACACCAATCCCAATGGGACCCCAATCCCATTCTCACCACGATCCCGGCGCAATCCCTTTCCCAGGTGTGATCCCGTTCCTGGTGGGATCCCGTTTTCTTGTGGCTACGTTTCCAGGGGGAATCCAGATCCTGGTGGGATCCCGATCCTGTCAATGTCTTGATCCCATTGGGATCAAGACATGTCGGTGGATGCCGATGGACTACTGATCCCAGTAAGATACCGTACGCTGATGGATCCCGTTCCACCTAGGCAATATCTTTGCCGATGTTATCCCTTTTCCCGATAGATCCCGATCCTGGTTTGATTGTGTTACCCGATGGGCAGGGCCATCCCTAACAATTGCGAGGCCCTATGCGAAGCGGATTGCGCGGGGCCCAGTCTGGGTAGGGATAAGGATAATAAGTGAAAATTAAGAACTTTTATTAGAAAATAAATTCGTCTTTGCATTTTATTAATTCTTTACTAAGTAAAAAATCACGATCAAATTAACTTTACTTTACGAGCCGTGCGTGTGGCGAAGTCACACAGTATATCATCAAAATTCTGTTTCCTACATAGATCACGCTCAATAGCAAGAATTGCCAAATTGTTCAATCTATCTTCGTGAATTATTGACCTCAAATAATTCTTCATTAGTTTGAGGTGCGAGAAGCTTCTTTCACCAGATGCCACAGTTACGGGTATTGTTAAAAATATTCTGAGTGCAACAAAGTAGTTTGGGACAGCAGTGTATCTTTCATTAGTGGACATATAAGCCAAAATTTCTACCGGGGTTTTGGCGGTATTTGGTAGAATATGCCTTAAAGATTCCATTTCATCTGCTAATTCTCGCCCATATATAACTGCTGACTGGTCTGTTGATGACGTCAATGCTTGCTCGAGGCTCGCTGTAAACTTTTGTATGTCATCATGCTGAAGGCTCTTGAAGCTGACAAGAAACCCAAATAGATTGTGGTTTGATTTCCGCTGTTCAAATCTCGGCTGCAAGGATTGAATTGCAGTGTCCACAATTCTGTTGAAGCAATTTATCCTGTAGTCATCTTCAGCATTTCCAGGTGTGAAGTTTTCCACAGATTTATCATACTGCCTTTTCCTTTGACGTTTGGCTGGAAAGATTGCAACAACGTCCATGTTTTTAGCCATTTCCTTTGCTGTAACAAGAATCTGAATAATCCCATCAACTCTCAGTTTCCTTAGCCAAGTCATCAAGTTGTTGTACGAATCCATTGCAGTACTCAAATCTACTATTTCACCTTGCAGTTCTTTGCTCACAAAATTGACTTGGAAGAGCATGTGATACCATAACACAAGTGACACTAAGAATTTCTACTGCTTTAATGTTTCATACAGTGTTTCTGCTTCACTTTTAATTATCGCATCATTAGTCTCCTCAGCTAATTCATTGAGTGTGTCACAAATTTCAGGCAATTGATAATGAAGTGCTTTGACACTATCTATTCTACATTCCCACCATGTTTCGCACAGAGCTTTTACAGACAGATTGGAAACATGCTTTCTGAATAATGACCATCTCTTTGTAGATGCTGAAAACATAGTGTATACGCGTTGTATAGTTCCAAAAAAGGGTAACGCATCAGGGCATGTTTTGACCATGTCTGCTACCGCCAGATTGTAATTATGACACGCACATGGAGTAAAAAATGCTCTGCTGTTAATATTTAAAAGCCGTTTTTGAACTCCAGAATGGATACCTTTCATGTTCGCACCATTATCATAACCTTGTCCACGAATATTTTTAACATTTAATTCAAGTTTCTCCAGCTTATTCACTAGTACATCCCATAAGTCCTGCCCGGTAGTACTTTCCACAGGAAGAAACTTAATAAAACGTTCATGTATAACCGCAGGCTCTTTCACATTAACCCCATCTGATACATACCAGATAGTGAATGATATCTGCTCTTTGTGACTTATGTCTGGAGTACAATCCAATATCACTGAAAAAGACTTTGCATTCTTGATGTCTCGCAGGATAGCATTCCCAACAGCATCAGCTACTACAGTAATGAGTTCGTTTTCAATCTTCTTTCCCAGGTAATGATCATGAATTTCTGCATTGGTAACACGTCGAAGATGTTCCCCCATTACTGGATTAAACTTTGCGAGTAATTCTATTAGACCCAGGAAATTCCCATTACTTGGCTCTTCAACTCTTTCAATGGTCCCTCTGAAAACTAAATTGCACTCCGCTAGAAATTGTACAATCACAACTAGTCTTTGAAAAGCTTGATTCCAACGTTTAGTCTCAGAATAAAGCATCTCCTGGTGAATTTTGTCAATGCCTGTTTTTTTACTTAGTCTTGCTCCAGCTTCACAGCAACAAGTCATGGCGTCTAAATGCCCTTGCGATTTTTAATGTTCTGCTAGCCATGCAGTACAGTTTTGTCACTGGTTAAATCCTTCATTTAAAAAGGAGCTTTTTTTTCCCCAGTAGGCGACATTAGAAATAATAGATCTTGTCTGCTGACACAGAATATATCAGCCAAGGACGCAAAATACTTTCACCATTACTCAGCTTTTGTTTGCAATGCACTTTAGAGAAATGCCTACCATCCTTATTTTTCGGAAAATTCTCCAAAGTAATCTCAGTTGGACCTTTTTGTAACAAATAGTCTATACAAGATTTTTTCTGGCCACATGGCAGGATCATCCAGATTTCTCAGTGGATCGACCATATTTTGTTCATTACCCATAACCACATGTTGATCAGTTGTAAGTGTTACATCATTGTCTTCTTCTCTTATGACATTCTCCACTGCATTTTTTGCATTCTTCATAGAATCTGTTTTGGCTGTCTCACTAGAAGTGGTCATGTTCTCATTTTCGGGTTTTGATCATTTTAAAAACTTATGTAGGGCGCCCTTCTGGTTATTAGCTGAAGCCTCATTTGCTTCCTTCTTCTTTTTCTTTTCCCAGCCAGATACATATTTTCTACAAACGTCTCTTGACCTTTTAGGTAATTTTCTATCCACCTCACACCAAAAACCTGCAAAATATAGCAGAATAAAAAAAAATGAAAAATGAACAAAATAAAGTATTTACCGATTTATTACGTTGCTATTGTATTTGATTACGTGATTTAATGTTTGAACAAAAATTTGCATTTGATTATGTCACATGTACATTTGATTACGAGTAAATAGAATTTGAAAAAATACCTAAAGTCTACCAATTTCGGGGAACTTGGGTAAGATGAACCACTTTTTTAAATTCCTTTGTCAAATCCACATTTTTTGCTTTTTACCTGTAATTTTCAGTCAAATTATTGTTAATGATCTGCATATGCATGCGCTTGTCGCTTAGGGATGAATCTGTACGTTTTGAGCAAGTGTGTGTGAAAAAAATTTTTTTGTTATCTTACCCTTTCTTCGAGTAAGATGAAACAATCGTTTGGGTAGACGAATCACATTATTTTATTTTGTAAAACAATCTTAAACATTTGAAATGAGAGACTATTCATAAAACAAATTGTATTAAGATACAAGTTGACGTGCCGATGGTTCTATGGCTGACTGTTAACATAGCGTGGGTTATCAATGTACAGGATCTTCGAATTTTATACAACGCTTGTTTCTGAGGAACAAGCTTTACTCACCGGTGAAAAAATCTTCATCTGGCAGAAAAGAGAAAATTTAAACCACTGCTGGTAAATTTCAAAATGTTCATCCAAAAAATGGATAACATCATCTCCATAAATAGCTCCTCCTATTTGATTGGTTTCACTGAGCTGAGCCATCATAAGGTTAAGAACTGTTTCATCTTATTACCCCAAGTTTCCCTAAATGATGAGTTTAGAGATAAAGCACCCGAACAGCTACAATTTTGTTCCATTTTATTTAATTGTCGTAATCACTTGAAACAACGACGTAATAGATTAAAAAACACTGTAAAAACATAAAAACAGAATAAACACTCTGACCTATACATGATTATAAGTTATAATGGTTTAATTTAATTATTTACACCTAGAATTAGCGCGAGGCCTATGAAAGTGTGGGGCCCACTGCGGCCACATAGGTTGCAGTGGCCTAACGGTGGCCCTGCCGATGGGATCGCGTAACCGATGGGTTCCAGTTTACTGTTTGGATCTCGATCCCCATTAGGATCCTATTCCTCTTTTGGATCATGCTCAGTGCGATTTGGTTCAAATAAGCATTTACATTCCATTATATATCCCCGTAGAACATTAAAGAACCTTCTGGAAAATTCTAGATTAAATTGAATACCCTCCTTGAAAAGTATAAAAAAATTACTTTTCTATGTAATTATTTATCAAATACGAAATATTATACAACTAATTTGCACTACTATAACTATAGTAAACTTCAATTAAAATAGGGGTCCATTTAATAAAGTACCTTTTTAGTTATGTCTAAGATGGTGGGCCCTACAAATATCAGACTAATAAATAATGGAGTTAAAATTTAAAATTGGTCCCATTAAAATCTACTTAAAAATGCCCTAGATATAGCTTTTTAAAATTATCTAGCTTTCTGGAAAATTCTAGAATGGATATTATTAGTTTTAAATCCACCGATAAATGATGAGCATATGAATGGGTATTATGAGTTCATTCCCCGTCGGTATATGAAGATGGATAATAAAGTGAATGTGTACTAAGTTTGGTCAAGATCCATCCATTCATGTAGGAGTATTATTTAATAATTTTTTTTATATCGCTCAAATAAGGAAAAAAAACGAATTTGTTAGAAAAAGATCATAACCCCTTAAGAGTTTCTTCAGGATATATATGCCAAGTTTGGTCAAGATCCATCAATCCACGTAAAAGCCTTTGTGGAACAAACAGACACCGCCACAAACAAACAAACTTGCACTTTTATATATATATATATATATGATATAGACTTAGAAACCAAATGGGTTATACTTGTCTCAAAAAACAACCCAAGCATGGCTGCCTCTGTCTCTTATATTTTATCCTTTACACCAAATGTCTAACAACAACAACCAAGAAACTTGTTTTCTAGACAGTACTGGCGACTGTGAAATTGAGATTATAGGAATAATTAAATTAAAATATTTTCTTCAAAATTAATAATTATATTACTTCTTTTTTGTGTGTGTATTAGATCCATCTGTCGATTTTTGCTGTTTGTCAAGCACAATGTAGGAATACAAGCGGTGCCACCTCTGGCTCCAATAGACAGGGAAGCTATTCTGAAGCAAGCTGTGGTCCAGAAGCAGAGTGACCAAGTAAATGTAATTTGTTGTTAAATGATTCAATTTGTAAACTTGAAAATAATCTTAAAAATATAAATTATTCAAATTTATTTAGAAAAAAAAAATAATTTGAATCTATCTAATTATATTTCCTTAACTTGATGTGCAAGGTGGGGATCTCAGTATTTTATTATTTGGCAAGCTGATTATCAGGGGAGATTTCTGTGCAGTAACTAACTGTGCAGTAAATATCATTTTTGTATGTAGAAATTAGAGACCGACCGAATTTCGGCTTCGGTTTCAGTAATGAAAGTGGCAATTCGGTTTAAACTGAAAAGTTAACTTTTGGCTTAATTTCGGTTTCAGCCGAAAGAGAAAAGTTAACTTTAGGTTTATTTTCGGTTTCGGCCGAAATTGACTTAGAGTCAGTCATCTACCAGAAGTCAGATGGTCTGTCTGTCTCTAGGCCGACAATCTGATATTCATTAGTGATCAACGTCTTGCTGTCATTGTATGTTATATATGACAGATACTCAGCAAAAGCGATATTTAACAACAAACTAAGCAACATTTAATAACAAACTAAACAATCTTTAAGAACAAACTAAGCGATCTTTAATAACAAACTAAACGATTTTTAAAAATGAACTAAATGATCTTTAAGAACAAACAAATGATCTTTAATAGTCAACTAAATGATTTATAAGAATAAACTAAGCGATCTTTAACAGAAAACTAAATGTTCTTTAAGAACAAACTAAATTATCCTAAAGAAAAAACTAAGAACAATCTAATCGATCTTAAGGAACAAAATAAATTATCTTTAAGAACAAACTAAGTCATCTTTAAGTGATTTTCAACAACAAAATAAGCGACCTTTAAGAACAAACTAAACGATCTTTAATAACAAACTAAAAGATCTATCAAAACAAACTACATGATCTTTAAGAACAAACTGAATGATCTTTAAGACCAACTAAGCGATATTTAAGAATAAAATCACTGATCTCTAAGAACAAGTTAAGCAATCTTTATGAACAAACTAAACAATCTTTTAATAACACAAACTAAGCAATCTTTAAGAAAAAACTTATCAATCTTTTTTGAACAAACTAATTGATCTTTAACAACAAACTAAGAGATCTTTAAGAATAAATTAAGCGACCTTTAAGATTAAACTAAGCAATCTTTTAGAACAAACTAAGCGATCTTTATGAACAAACTCAACGATCTTTAAAACAAATTAACCAATTATTAAAAACAATCTTAATGATCTTTAAGAACAAACTAAACAAACTTTAAGAACAAACTAACCGATCATTAACAACAAACTTAATGATCTTTAAGAACAAACTAAACGATTTTTAAGAACAAACTAAATAATCTTTCAGAACAAACTAAGCAATCCTTTCAGAACAAACTAAACGATCTTTAAAAACAAATAAAGCGATCTTTAAGAACAAATTTAGCGATCTTTGAGAACCATTATCAGAGCAACAATTTTAAGAGACACTGTTGAAAAAAATAATTTTCTCCACCAATGGGGGTGAGGGAGGTTGGTCTCCGAACAAAATAAGTACGTCACCAGCACGGAAAGACTAGTGTGTTGTTACTAGGTTAGACATTAATACAGTGATATCTTGCAAGCTTTTAATGAAAACACAAAGCATTAGTATTACGAAAACATCAAAACATTGTGGTGATATTTTTGTAGCCTTAATAACATATATTTAGGTGGCAATTGGCTCTATTAGAGCCCAATAATTATTGTAGGTATATTTTCTAGGTTGAAATTATAAAAGCAAAGGGCACTCAAGAGTCTATTTTGAATTAATTTTGCCCCCCCCCCACCCATTTATGCCAAATTTTCTCCTAACATACTAATTTTTAACAATTGTAAAGCAATTTAAATTACTTTTATATTAAAATGGTAAAATCCAAAGTATTCATTAGATCAAGGGTCTCAAACTCAAATCATCAGGAGGGCCGCAAGAGGTAGCGTCTGAGTGAGACTGAGCCGCATCAAGTATTCCACAAAAAAGCGATTACAAATTCATTAAAGTACAACAGTTACGATCTGCTCAACCTTTATAAATAACAAATAAAAACATGAAGGGTTCTCAAGAACTAGGATTCACTTTCTTCCACCCACTCACTGTTGCCAGGGACTTGGCAGCGCATCCTTTTATACAGCTGAGCAACATTTGGCTTGAGTGAGGAAGCAACTGAGACCCTCAGTATAGCTTGAAGATGCTCATCAGTAGGTTTGGCCCTGACTGCTGAACAACATTTGGCTTGAGTTAGGAAGCAACTGAGACCCTCAGTATAGCTTGAAGATCCTTATCAGAAAGTTTGGCCCTGACTGCTGAGCAACTTTGGCTTGAGTGAGGAAGCAACTGAGACCCTCAGTATAGCTTGAAGATCCTCATCAGTAAGTTTGGCCCTGACTGCTGAGCAACTTTGGCTTGAGTGAGGAAGCAACTGAGACCCTCAGTATAGCTTGAAGATGCTCATCAGTAAGTTTGGCCCTGACTGCTGAGCAACTTTGGCTTGAGTGAGGAAGCAACTGAGACCCTCAGTATAGCTTGAAGATGCTCATCAGTAAGTTTGGCACTGAACTTTGACTTTTTAAAGTGCATAGTGGAAAAGAGCTTTTCACACAGATTGGTACTCTCAAAAAGTCATATGATCCACTTGAACAACCTAAAAATGTCAGGGAAGGTGGAGGGCAATGCAATAAAATGTCCATGCTTGTCTGTTTTTCGATTCAGATCTCCGCTCGGGGCATCTTACACATTAAAGGACAAAGGGTCAGCATAAAGCTGAAAAGTGGCTTTCTGTGTTTTGAAGTCTAAAAAATGTGATCAAATTCTTTCTGTAGCTTTGCAATGGCAGCAGTATACTTACTACTAAGTTACTACTGAAGGGTGTGCCTGAGTCCATGAGTACTTTTCATATTGGGAAATGGAAGAGGGTTCTATAAGAACCATAACACAAATTTTGTGCAGAAAGCCCTGAAATTGTCATGAGCAACACTGACAAGCTACCCCTGGTCTTGTAACTTCTTGTTGAGTACATTCACCTCCTGTGTAATGTCAACAAGAAAATCCAAGTCCATGAGCCATTTGGGATCACTTAGTACAGGAACAAATGCTAAAATGTGTCAAGCAGTAGGCAGGAGCAGGCCATATTTATGAATTATTGATGCGAAGGAAGCAGCTATTGTAGGTAGAATGAATTTTGACATTTTATTGTAGTAAAGGCCTTTTTGACTAACTGTATTTTAAAGGACAGTCCTACTATATGGAGCAGAAACTTGGAAAACAATGGCCAGCCAGCATTACGCAGAACGTATAGACCTTCATAAACACATGCCTTAGAAAGATCCTGAACATCAAATGGCCAAACATTATCACCAACAAAGATCTACTAGAAATTACTCACCAGGTGCCCATCGACGAAGACGTCTTAAAGAAAAGAAGGAGATAGATAGGACATACTCTCCGAAAAACCCCAGATAGCATCACCAGACAATTCCTAACATGGAATCCACAAGGAAAAGGAAAGAGAGGAAGGCCAAAGAATACATGGAGGCGCGAGCTAGAGGCAGACACGCAAAATATGGGATACACCTGGAAAGAAAAGCACAGAACCGTGATGAATGGAGATTTCTTGTGGAGGGCCTATGCCCCAGACTGGGTAAAAAGGCAAAAGATGAAGATTTTGAAAATGACCAAGCTGACAGGCTCGGAATTTCCCTCACTCGTAAACACTAGTGGCAATTTTAATATGGATCCTTTGATAATGTATCAGATTGCTACGATTTACACAATTATGGTTGTGCATTACCTGCCAACTTACTTTTAAAAACTTTTTTCAAAGCCGCACTCTTATACCATGTTTGTCTCATAAAAAGCTATAAAATAGAAACTTTAATTCCGATTTTTAAAATGGTTCTTACCATTATAATCATACAAAAATATATAGAAACATTTTAAAAATCAGAATTAGACTAATCGGTGACATTCGACTGAAACCGTCGCGGAGAGTCACGTTATAGATATGAGAATGGGGAAAACGCACCGGCGCATTAACACTAAACTTTGCTGCCATGTAGCGGGCCGCAAAATATCATCTGTGGGTCACAAATGGCTCGCGGGCCGAGAGTTTGAGACCTCTATATTAGATGTTTATTTATTAATATTCACGATTATCTCATTTTTATAAAAAGAATGTAAATATTGATACTTTCCCCCATCATTTGCGATGTATACAGAATGTATGCGGGAACGAATATCAAAGTATCTAAATATTTCGGTTTCGTCCGAAAGTCATTTTTTAACTTTTGGCCTATTTCGGTTTCGGCCGAAAGTCATTTTTTAACTTTCGGCTTATTTTCGGTTCTGCCGAAATCAGAAAATCACTTTTGGTCGGTGTCTAGTAGAAATGTTGCCAGTGGCCTAAATTGAGTAGTGCAGAAGCTAAAAACCAATCTTACTGCCAATTAAATCCTAAGCAAAGCATTGAAATTTGTGCATCTGCCATTCTTTAGAATAACCAAGGCAAGACTCAGACTGCTACCAATGGTCCCATTCCATCTGTGACCTTCACATTGAAAAGATCTGGAAAAGTTATGAGGTCAATGGCCACAGGTGAGATTAACTATTCATTGGTGCTACATTGTGAGATGAACTATTCATTGGTGCTATATTGTGATTATGAACTATTCATTGGTGCTATATTGTGTCATGAATTATTCATGGGTGTTACATTGTGATATGAACTATTCATTAGTGCTATGTTGTTGTTGTTGTTCGTCCATCAAAATCGACTAGGAACATCGAGTCATCCGGTAAGCAAATAGATGACTAATGACTTGTGTTGGTGACTTTGTTTAAAGTGAGGAAGAGTTGCGCATCGTCAACCTCACTCTCTCTTCCGGACCCACCGTGTCCAGTGGCAAGACTAAGTCGAGACGACCGGAGATGGGTACAGATGCAGTGGATGACCAAGATGTTCTACATGCCTCATCTTGCTCTGCACACTCCACGGTGCGTTGCTGTAATCGCCTTCACCTTTGTTGAACCTAAATGGTCTCCTTTGCAGGATCCGTCAACTTCCAGGTTTCACATGCAGTAGGTAGGCAGTCCTAAATCACCAAGGGTTTTAGGCCAAATAGCTACCCTCACCTGGTTTACCCAGTGAATGGAAGCCGTTGCCCAGGGTATGGCCGCTGTTGCTTGCTAACAGCTGAGGGGATGCACAGGTGAGAGTTGAGTGACGGGAGAGGACCAAGGTGGACGAATTGTTCCCAGGAGCACATCGTTTTCTCCCATCAGGGTTACTACCTCTTCTTGTACACACCCTTATAAATAAAAATTCCGGCAAGAGTCTTTAATATATATTGCACTTAAATGACTTTCCTATAACTAATTTTTTTTAAAATAAAAATTCCTTCCTTTTGTGTATTATTATACCGCCATCTTGTTGTAGCCGGAAGTTATCCTTTGTATAGTGATAATGGAGATTTTGTTAACTAGAGTTATACTGTGTCATGAACTATTCATTGGTGCTATATTGTGAGATGAACTATTCATTGGTGTTACATTGTGATATGAAGTATTTATTGGTGCTAATTGTCATATGAACTATTCATTCCTTAAACATTGTGAGGAACTATTTATTGGTGCTTTATTGTGAGATGAACTATTCATCTGTGCTATATTGTTAGATGAACTATTCATTGGGGCTATATTGTGAGATGAACTATTCATTGGTGCTATATTGTGAGATGAACTATTCATTGGTGCTATATTGTGAGATGAACTATTCATTGGTGCTATATTGTGAGATGAACTGTTTATTTGTGCTATAGTGTGAGATGAACTATTCATCTGTGCTGTATTGTCTTGAAGCTATCATTGGAAGGGAAGATGCTATTTTCTACATCATGTAGATCGGAAATAATTTCATCTGTTTTAATTATTCAGTTTTGTACAATTTATTTTGTTGTGAAAACCAAGCATTTTGCTTTTGATGAAATAACCAGCTGATACTATTCTGTTAATGGTGGCATAGTGAAACATTTTGATTATGTTTAAATCATCAGCTGATGTTCTGTTTTTGCTGGCATAGTGAAACATTTTGATTATGTTTAAATCATCAGACTTTGACCAATTTAAAGTTAACAAAAATTGGTGCTAAAAAAAATGTTAACCTATTTGTAGTGATGAGAATATTTTTTATAAACAAATCGAAATATTTAAAAGGAGTAGGATTCTAGTGATAATCTTGCTACAGGCTCATTAGAAAAGAGTTGAGTTTTATGAACCTATATTTCAACACATCTTGTGCTAAACTTCTTTTAGAAATAGGATTCCGTTTACAATAATAATAATGATGTGATAAAACTAACTTAGATTCAATGCTTCTAGCTCCTCCAATGAACCTTCGAGACTGGAAACTTCCTCAACTACCATCAGTTTCATCACCTGTGTTGAAAGAAAATTGCAAACCTACAAAGCTGTCACGTTCTCAAGTTTGGGGAGAATGCATTTATATTTTTAAGCCATTAATTCACTGTATCCTTTTTATTTATTAATACTTATACCACATTTTAAGTGAAAGTATGATTGTAACAAACCTCCCCCAATAAATGTGCCTGTTTGATAGACAGATGATAGGCAGTTTAATGAGTCTGTTTGGTAAGGAGTGTGATTAGTCTGTTTGATAAGTCTGTTTGATAAGTCTGTTTGATAGGCAGTTTGATGAGTCTGTTTGATAGGCAGTTTGCTGAGTCTGAATGATAGGTAGTTTGATTAGTCAGTTTGCAGGCACTATGTTGTCCAGAGTAACAACATTATTCTATGATATACTTTTGTTCTTCTTTCCAACCTGGATGACGACAAGCAATAAAAAAACCAGGTGAAATACACAAGCTCTTTATTTACCATGTTCTTCTTTAATATTATGCTGTTCAAAACCACAAGTTGCACATAATGGAAATTCCTTGCTAACAGCAAACAAGATGGCTGAAACTCCAATCACCACACCACTCCCCACCCACCCCTGCCTCATCAAATTCCACATTCCATCCACACCCGACCACACTCCATCCACAACCTGACCACACTCCATCCACAACCCAACCACATTCCATCCACAAGCCGACCACATTCCATCCACACCCTGACCACATTCCAACCACACACCATCCACAACCTGACCACATTCCATCCACACCCTGACCACATTCCATCCACACCCTGACCACATTCCATCCACAGCCCTGCCACACTGCATCCACAACCAGAGCACATTTCATCCACACCCTAACCACATTCCATCCACACCCCAACCACATTCCATCCACGGCCCGGCCACACTCCATCCACAACAGACCACATTCCATCTACACCCCAACCACATTCCATCCACACCCCAACCACATTCCACCCACATCCCACCACATTCCATCCACAACCCGACCACATTCCATCCACACCCCGACCACATTCCATCCACATCCCACCACATTCCATCCACAACCCGACCACATTCCATCCACAACCCCACCACATTCCATCCACACCCTGACCACATTCAATCCAAAACCGGACCACACTCCATCCACAACCCGACCACATTCCATCCACACCCCGACCACATTCCATCCACACCCCGACCACATTCCATCCACAACCCAACCACATTCCATCCACACGGGCTGGTGTAAGGTAGGTGCACCCCACCACCTTCCATCCACCCCCTGACCACATTCCATCCAAAACCCGACCACACTCCATCCACACCCCGACCACATTCCATCCAAACCCCGACCACACTCCATCCACAACCCGACCACATTCCATCCACACCCCGACCATATTCCATCCACACCCCGACCACATGCCATCCACAACCCAACTACATTCAATCCACACCCCGACCACATTCCATCCACAACCCGACCACATTCCATCTACACCCCGACTACATTCCATCCACAACCTGATCACATTCCATCCACACTCTGACCACATTCCATCCACAACCTGACCACATTCCATCCACACCATGACCACATTCCATCCACACCCCGACCACATTCTATCCAAACCCTGACCACATTCCATCCACACCCTGACCACATTCCATCCACAACCTGACCACATTCCATCCACACCCTGACCACATTCCATCCACATCCCACCACATTCCATCCACAACCTGACCACATTCCATCCACACCATGACCACATTCCATCCACACCCCGACCACATTCCATCCACACCCTGACCACATTCCATCCACACCCTGACCACATTCCATCCACAACCTGACCACATTCCATCCACAACCCGACCACATTCCATCCACACCCCCACCACATTCCATCCACACCCTGACCACATTCCATCCAAAACCAGACCACAACCCGACCACATTCCATCCACACCCCGACCATATTCCATCCACAACCCGACCACATTCCATCCACAACCCGACCACATTCCATCCACACCCCGACCACATTCCATCCACAACCAGACCACATTCCACCCACACCCCCACGTGTAAGGTAGGTGTTTCCGACCACAACCTGACCACATTCCATCCACACCATGACCACATTCCATCCACACTCTGACCACATTCCATCCACACCCTGACCACATTCCATCCACACCCTGACCACATTCCATCCACACCTCGACCACATTCCATCCACAGCCTGACCACATTCCATCCACAGCCTGACCACATTCCATCCACACTCTGACCACATTCCATCCACAACCCGACCACATTCCATCCACAACCCGACCACATTTCATCCACACCCAGACCACATTCCATCCACAACCCGGCCACATTCCATCCACACCCCGACCATGCTCATAAAACCAGTTCATAACAAGTGTACATGCCAAACAATAAGAGACCTTTGTAACAGCATATGGTCTCCTAAGCAACTTTAAGTTAAATCACTGATACAAATGAGTTAAGTGACCTTAACTAAAGCCAAGTAACAAGCTTGTATATTTATGGCACATCTTCTTTTAAACCTTGGCTACTCTCATCAGGTCTTGATGTCTCAAGGTAAGATAAATGCTTTACTGCTTCTTGTATCATGCTCAACTCACTAGTTTTGTCACTCATTATTTTCAGCAAAAGAAAAGGTTATCTTGCAGTCATAAATAAATTGATGAATTATACCTGATGAAGTATACTTGATAATATATAATTGATGATATGTACCAGTCTAAAATCTTGCTTTCCTTACTTGTATCGTCAAGTAAGAATTTTGCTTGAAATTCATTTGAACCCTTTCATTTAGTGTATTTTATATTTATCTGTTTAACATCTTTACCCAACTACTCTTACATAAAGTAGATCATTATACATATATAACATGAATATTATCAGGAAGATGAACCTTTCTGCATTTAAATACAAATAATTTCCTTGCAAATTTTTTTTAATGGAATTTCTATCTAAAAACAAAGACATTTTATCTTCATCAGCCTCTACTTAATAGGAGATACTGCAGCACTTAATCGACAAGAGCAAGCCGAACTGAGGAGACGATCTCTCATGTTGGTCATGTACCTACTAAGATCTCCTTTCTATGATCGTTACACAAAGTAAGTTTTGTTGCACTTTTTCAGATTATCATGAAATATTTTTGGTTCTAGTTGTGTTTTTTTTCTGTCTATCTTTTATGGTTTTTCTCTATAATGTGTGTTGAGTTGCAGCATTCATTTAGCGTCAGAGAAAATGGAAATTTTGTGTTCATAATGATATCTAATGTTCTCCTATTAAATGGAAAAAGAAGCCGCTAGATATTTACATAAATCTTATCACTTGTTATATTTTGGTAATATCTCATTTCGACTCTCCCTGGTAATAAATCTGTTCAATTTTCCATGGTAATAAATCTGTTCAATTGTCCATGGTAATAAATCTGTTCACTTATCTATGGTAATAAATCTGTTCAATTGTCCATGGTAATAAATCTGTTCAATTGTCACTGCCATTTAATTATGAATTGTTGTTCTCTGTCAATATTATCATATGGGTGTTTGAGATCAGTGTTTGAGAGAGGAAGTTAAATTGTCTCTCACATGAACAAAAAGTTATACTTAATCAAATCAGTGGTAGTGCATAATTATTTTGTAATTGTAACTATTTTGTTTATGATTTCAATTTAAATGTGTTGTTTTTTTTGGAAAGAATGTTTAAAAAACTGCTTAGTTCTGAACTTTACTCCTTTTCCCTAACAGTGCTATGTCATCAGCATAAGCAAAATACTGAAGGGGTTGATTGTAGAGACAGCCCATTGGGCATGGGTCTTGAGTTTTCCTCAGAAAGTATCCTGTTATTGTTCCTCAGGTGTCAATATGTATGCTTCTTATAACTCTCTCTAATGTTAGGTTAAATAGCAGACAAGATTTTGAGTGTCCCTGTCTCAGGCCTCGTCTAATATGAAATTCCCTTGAACCTTGATTTTGATTTTTGAGTTGTTCAATGTTACATGTATCAATCTTGTCAGTTTGTTGGGTATGCCAAACTCCTGTAGAGTCTCATTGAGATATTATCTTTTGATGCTGTCATAGGCCATTTTGTAGTCCACATAGAGTTGATGTACTTGGATTTTATATTCATAACATTTCTCCAATAGGCATCTGATGGTGAAAATGTGTTCAGTTGTTTATCTGTTTTGCCTGGATCCACAGTTTAACAAATACTTGTCTAACAAGTACTAGTCTAGCAGATACTAATTTAACAAATAATAGTCTAACAGATACTAGTCTTAAATATATTAGTCTAACAAACTAGTCTAAATGATTTCACTTCTGAAATAATAATCTCTCCATGTGGCTCTTTCTGTAGACTAAGAATGGTACACGGCTTTTTAAGCAAACTGTTTTGATAGCAAAAGTAACTTAGTTTAGTAGAATTAGAAAATTTAGGACAATGACCCTAGTATAGTAGAACAGAACATTAAGGACAATGTACTTAGTGTTGTAGAATTAGAAGACTGATTTTGGAAATGGGGAAAATTGTATAGAATAAAATTAAAAGACACGATGAAAGACAAAATTAACATTCACTGAATAACATAAGACTAGTGGTGCTCAACCACACTCACACGCACAAGCACACAAATGAGTGCACACACAGACACTTGCACAAACATGCACATGGACAAAATAATGGTTTTTATAGCATCAAACATCCTTAATTAGTACGACGAAATATTAGGAATGAAATTTTCAATGTCAAGGTTATTTATCGGTATAGCTTTTGTGTACTTGATTGCAGGATAAAGCTATTAGGCATTCTCAAAGGATTATCAGATACAATACCTGGAGTATCACTTGTTCTTGGTGAGTACTTTAATTAAGAAAGTCAACATGTTTCAGTCTGAATGGATGCTAGTTTGAAATAAACATGACCATTGCAGGATTTATGCTCTTGAAGTTCTGGGATACCCGCACTATAAGTATAAGAGTGTTGTACTGCAATAAAGCTTTCAAGTAGAGCAGTGTTTCCCAAACTTTTGACATTTGTGTACCCATCAATAATTTTCATAACACAGAGTACCCTGCATTAAAAAAAATTGCATGAACTTAAATAACAATAAAAAAAAAAAATTGTAAAATTGTTTCCTTTGCAGCGTGTACGTCCATTAAACTCTTCCTGTACCCCCAGCGGTATGCGTACCACACTTTGGGAAACACTGAAGTAGATTGAGACCCAAACATTTTGTGTAAATAAAACAATATAGGTTAAGCTTTAATATGATTATACAAATGATAAATGTAAAAGTTTCAGCAAATGCCATTATCAGTACAACAGAAATATCCATATTAGTATAAATTAAATTTTAAACTAAATTAATATAATACAAATACATGTATGGTACCTAAGAAAGAAAGAAAAGAATTAGAGTGGGTGCAAGTCCCTGACAAAAAAACAAAGCTCAGAAGAACAGAAGAAAGGAAGTGGGTGGAAGTAAAGTTTAAAAACCAAATAAGAAAAATACATTGCAGCTATGTCAAATTATGAATTTGATTTATACTGTAGGGAGTCAGCGAACAAAATTTTGTTATTAATTTATTTTTCATATAAATTCTGTGATGTGTAGTACTTGCATAAAATATACCACTAACCGCAATGTCTAATATTCCATCACTGTTGAAATGTTTTGAAACCTGACAAAGGTCTTGTTTATTGATGCTATACAGGTGTTCTCCAAAACTGTCTATTGATGTTATACAGGTGTTCTCCAAAACTGTTTATTGATGTTATCCAGGTGTTCTCCAAAACTGTTTATTGATGTTATACAGGTGTTCTCCAAAACTGTTTATTGATGTTATACAGGTGTTCTCCGAAACTGTTTATTGATGTTATACAGGTGTTCTCCAAAACTGTTTATTGATGTTATACAGGTGTTCTCCAAAACTGTTTTTTTTTTATGTTATAAAGGTGTTCTCCAAAACTGTTTATTGATGTTTTACAGGTGTTCTCCAAAACTGTTTTTTTTTAATGTTATACAGGTGTTCTCCAAAACTGTTTATTGATGTTTTACAGGTGTTCTCCAAAACTGTTTTTTTTTTATGTTTTACAGGTGTTCTCCAAAACTGTTTTTTTTTATTTTTATTTTTTTTTTTTTTTTTATAAAGGTGTTCTCCAATTTTGTTTTTTGATGTTTTACAGGTGTTCTCCAAAATTGTTTTTTTTTAATGTTATACAGGTGTTCTCCAAAACTGTTTATTGATGTTTTACAGGTGTTCTCCAAAACTGTTTTTTTTTTATGTTTTACAGGTGTTCTCCAAAACTGTTTTTTTTTAATGTTATACAGGTGTTCTCCAAAACTGTTTATTGATGTTTTACAGGTGTTCTCCAAATCTGTTTTTTTTAATGTTATACAGGTGTTCTCCAAAACTGTTTATTGATGTTTTACAGGGGTTCTCCAAAACTGTTTTTTTTATGTCATACAGGTGTTCTCCAAAACTGTTTATTGATGTTCAATGGGGTACTGTATTGGGTTTGAATGTTTCATTTTGATCCTAAGAATTAATGCATAAAAGATGTGTGCATTGAATCTTTTGATTCCCATTAAAATTTCTGCTTTGGTTACCCCTAAAATAAGTCGCCCAGATGGAAATTATTTGTTTCACCAAATAATAAGTTGTTAATAAATATTGTTTTTCGTTGAATCTATTTGACATGTCCGTAACTGTAAGATCTCTTTTTTATTGTAGGGCCTTTGATGGATTACCTTCCCATCTGGCAGAAAATATACTTTTACACATGGTCAACATAACACAAGTAAGGATGCAGTCACAATTAGACATAGTCAACATAACACAAGTATGGATGCAGTCAAGTCAACATAACACAAGTATGGATGCAGTCACAAAGTCTCAATCATTTAACATCTTGAAGGTTGTTGTTTCATGTGTGCTAAAATATCCAACTGCCCTGAGAAATCGATTTAGCTTACTGTATTTAACTCTTTCGCTGCGGAGCAACGCAGAGTGCGTTCATCTGCCGTTCTCAAAAGCACGGACCAACACGCTCACATTCCTTTCAATAGCATGTTTGTTTCTTTGCTATTTCTCTGCTAAACTTTTTAAGAGCTACTTTTTAATAGTACTTTTACATAGAAGAGTGGTACTTCATTGTTTATAAGCGAAACCAAGTTTTATTTGTTGTCATTTGAAGCATTATTTTAATGATTTTCTTGGCTATTTTTTCTACTGTTCCTATGGCTACCCTAGGCCCTAGTCGGTGAGTAAGTTTCCTATATGATTAACAGCTCAAAAAGCTTTGGAATTGATTTATACTATTTCTTTTGATGGTGAAGAGGATTTATATTTAGATCCATCACATGATTCCGATGGTAGTAGTTTTAGAGGATTTGCGTTATAGGAGTGAAGATGAGGTATGCGTACATCATAGGGTTTGGGGGAATATGGTTTAGCATATGTTTTCACATTTTATGATTCTTCTCTGGAACTTATTTTATTTAAACTGAAGAAATAAGTTCACAAACATATAGTCCTTTCAATTATCTTTCATTTGATACCAAGTTTAGTCTTATAAACCAAAAAGTAATATTTTATATATTTTTTAATAAACCCAACCTCTCACTCTTTTTTGCTCTTCGAAAAATAATGTACATTTTTCAGATAAAAAAATTCTGCAGCGAAAGAGTTAAAGCAACAAAAACTTCTTTTTGAATGTTGTTATCATGTTTTGTATATAACAGCTCCTGTAGTCAGACATTTGTGAGGCTGTGCACTGTTGGCTTGTGAGGCAGGGTTGGTTTGTGAGGCTGTGCCCTGTTGGTTTGTGAGGCAGGGTTGTTTGTGAGGCAGTGCCCTGTTGGTTTGTGAGGTTGTACTCTGTTGGTTTGTGAGGCAGTGCCCTGTTGGTTTGTTAGGCAGTGCATTGTTGGTTTGTTAGGCAGTGCACTGTTGGTTTGTGATGCTGTGCACTGTTTGTGAGGTTGTGCACTGTTTGTGAGGCAGTGCACTGTTGGTTTGTGAGGCAGTGCACTGTTGGTTTGTGGTGCTGTGCACTGTTTTTGAGGTTGTGCACTGTTTGTTTGTGAGGCAGTGCACTGTTGGTTTGTGAGGCAGTGCACTGTTGGTTTGTAGGCAGTGCACTGTTGGTTTGTGAAGCTGTGCACTGTTTGTGAGGTTGTGTACTGTTTGTTTGTGAGGCAGTGCACTGTTGGTTTGTGAGGCAGTGCAATGTTTGTTTGTTAGGCAGTGCACTGTGGTTTGTGATGCTGTGCACTGTTTGTGAGGTTGTGCACTGTTTGTTTGTGATGCAGTGCACTGTTGGTTTGTAAGGGGGTGCACTGTTGGTTGCTGGAAAGTCTGCTTTACATGGAAGTAAGGGAATCTATGCAGTGTTTTCTTGTGTTTGTAACAGGAATGAATTCTATAATTATAAGTGTCAGAGATATGTTAACTGAAGCAAGCTGACTTTGGTGCAAACTCCATTTCGATACTCTCCCTCATATGGCTGGCATTTTCAATTTAATTATAGGGGGAAAAAATGGCAGTTCTTGTATGTAGGTCGGGGCAGTTAAACTTTGCCTTTGTGTCGGCAAAACAAGAATTTGCCATAAAATGAGCAGTGAGTATTGTCGTTATTGCAAAATATCGTGATTGCCAGTTGCTACTGTACAAAAAAAATAATAATTTTTAATACAATAATTAGGTCAAAGTTATATTTTTTTATAAATTTGGTATCAAAAAATTTGTTACAATGTCCTCTATTTTTTAATAACAAAATGGATTAAAAATTCTCAATATCATCAGTATGGGGCCATCCATATATTACGTCTGTACTGAGGGGGCTAAGGAGATTGTTGATTTTGAAGATTCCTTGTATATAACTTGATTTATAACATTAAACTGAAGTTGTTGCTACGATTCTGATTGAAGTTTATGAAACTGTGAGGCTAATATGTCAGTGTTTGGTAGTCAATAAATAGTATTACCTGGCTGATAATGCCGATATCAAAGAGCATGTTACTGTGTGCAAAATATTTCCAGGCTGATGATAACGATATCAAAGAGCATGTTAATGTGTGCAAAGTATTACCTGGCTGATAATACAGATATCAAAGAGCATGTTACTGTGTGCAAAGTATTACCTGGCTGATAATACAGATATCAAAGAGCATGTTACTGTGTGCAAAGTATTACCTGGCTGATAATACAGATATCAAAGAGCATGTTACTGTGTGCAAAGTATTACCTGGCTGATAATACAGATATCAAAGAGCATGTTACTGTGTGCAAAGTACTACCTGGCTGATAATACAGATATCAAAGAGCATGTTAATGTGTGCAAAGAAAATGTTGGATAAAACCTTGACAGTCTTGGTTTTTTTTTTCTGATCATTTGAATGATCATCTTTTGGATTGAAACCATTGTTGATGCCTCTCATCTTCTCACCCTCCTATCAAATATGAACTCTTCTCACCCTCCTATCAAATATGAACTCTTTCATTGTTGTATGAACTCTTTCATTGTTGTATGAAATCTTTCATTGTTGACATGTTTTAAAATAAAAGATTTGCAGATTTTTTATCAGATTCTATATATTACTAATGTCTTTTTTCAAAGTCTTACTTGATCTCTTTTCTCCATCAATGGATATTTCACATAATAAATTTCACATAAAAAGACTTCAAAATTGTTTTTAATTTTTAATTGATATAGTTTAAGATATGATTGTTTCTGATGTAATTTCCTTGATCTTTGCTTATATATATTTTGCTTTTGGTATGACTGCTTCCTTTTCACAACCGGTCCCTAGTCAACCATGCTTTATATTGATAGTGAAACAAAGAAACTGCTGAGCTTCATGCATGACGGTTGAACTCTGGTAAAAATGTTTAATTTTTTCGGAGTTGACTATTTAATTATTAATAAAAAGACAACGAAATGGTGTAGGACTATTTTTTTCATGCCCGCAGGTAGGGTGTAAGGACTATATTTTAAAGGCCGGCAGGTAGGGTGTTAGGACTTTATTTTAAAACCCTGGCAGGTAGGGTGTTAGGACTATATTTAAAACCCCGGCAGGTAGGGTGTTAGGACTATATTTTAAATCCCTGGAAGGTAGAGTGTTAGTACTATATTTTAAAACCCTGGCAGGTAGGGTGTTAGGACTATATTTTAAAGGCCGACAGGTAGGGTGTTAGGACTATATTTTAAAACCCTCGCAGGTAGAGTGTTAGGACTATATTTTAAAGGCCGGCAGGTAGGGTGTAGGATTGCCTGTAGGCCTTTTATTTATAGAAAATGAGAGGTTAATTATTTTTTTTTTTAACTTGTACCCACCTGGTACCAGGTTAAGCCCTAGTGTTCCAATAATTTGCTAAATAAACCCAGCATTAATAGTTTTCCAATTAAAACTAGCACTAATGGTTTGCTTAATAAAGCTAGCACTCGGCACTAATCAAGTTCACATTATTTTCTTCTCTTTCCACATTTTTTCATTATCATACATTCACTCCTAGATGAGGGGGCAGTAACAAACTTAGGTGTCTGAGAGTCCAAATCATTTTATTAATCAGACAGTGGTCATTGGCAATAACACACTTACTGTGACCCTCTGAGTTCTTCTCCAACCGTATGGGTTATCTGATAGTGTTCATGGACAGTAACAGTCTTAAGGTGTCTGAGAGTCCAGCCCAATGGATTCATCTGACATGGACATTGGTAGTATCAGACTTTAGGTGTTCAGCCCAATGGATTCATCTGACATGGACATTGGTAGTATCAGACTAAAGGTGTCCAGGCCAATGGATTCATCTGACATGGACATTGGTAGTATCAGACTTTAGGTGTTCAGCCCAATGGATTCATCTGACAGGGACATTTGTTGTATCAGACTTTTGGTGTCTCAGAGTCAAGCCCAATGGGCTTATTCATTGTCTGTTTTTCATGTCTCTTTTACTTTCTGATGTTAATGATCAGGTTGCCAGAGTCTGGACTTATAGTAAGAAAAAAAGCAACAAGCATGATAGTGAAGCTAGAGTAATACCATATGATGATAGCTAAGATATAGCATGAAAGTTAAGATAGAGCAATACCATATGATAGTGAAACTAGAGCAATAATATATGATAGCTAGAGCAATACCATATGATAGTTAAGCTTAAACAATATCATATAATAGTGAAGCTAGAGCAATACCATATGATAGTTAAGCTTAAACAATATCATATAATAGTGAAGCTAGAGCAATACCATAATATAGTGAAGCTAGAGCAATACCATATGATGTTAGTTAAGGTAGAGAAATAACATGTGATAGTTAAGATAGAGCAGTACCATATGATAGTGAAGATAGAGAAATACCGTTCAGCTGTTTTTGAGATGGAACTAAAGCAATGGTGTTTGACTGGTTGTGAATGTTCACCAGTTTGACCCCATACAAAAATTTTTGGATAACCATTGAATTTCCCAGAGCATGTCAGTCTAATCATTTGTAAATCTTAAATCTGCTCTAGTCTCGCAGATCAGTTTTGTCATTGACTTAAAAGAGGGTGGAGAGAAGCTATCAGTTTTCTCATTGACTTAAAAGAGGGTGGAGAGAAGCTATCAGTTTTCTCATTGACTTAAAAGAGGGTGGAGAGAAGCTATCAGTTTTCTCATTGACTTAAAAGAGGGTGGAGAGAAGCTATCAGTTTTCTCATTGACTTAAAAGAGGGTGGAGAGAAGCTATCAGTTTTCTCATTGACTTAAAAGAGGGTGGAGAGAAGCTATCAGTTTTGGGGTTTGTAAAAATATTCAATAAACATTGTTGCACTTTGCATTTGTAATAATTTATTCTGCATAACCATATCAAATAAAATCACAAAATCCTTATTTAGAAACAAAGCAACTTTAAAATGAACAGTTGTTTATCTTTGTATATTACATGATTCAAATAAGCCATCACGTTATTTACAGTGTGTTATCAAATTATTTCAACATGTCAATTTTTTAATTAAATATGGAAAATAATGATTACAAATTTCATTTGTAAGTCAATATAACAACACAATAACCACTGAAATATTTCTATTGACATAAAAATTAAATATAAAACGATTACATTGGTTCTTGTGTATACAAAAGAATTTCAATATATGGTACATGTAATGATGATGCTGATGAGGGGAGAGATTGGTAATTAAATACAAATGCTTATCATGAAAATAGTTAAGATGTAATAATGAGAATTGTACAATGGCTATCGACATGACAGAAAAATAGAGACAAAATCTATCCACCTTCTAAAAGGAGACTAGCATTAGAAGCTGACAAAAACTTAAACCACTGTGTTTGTCAAATTAGATGATATTGATCATGTAACTATCAAAATTCCAATCACAGGAAATCCATTGTTAGTAACAAAGTTAGGGGAAGGAATTCATAGTATAGAAATGAAATTCATGTACAAGAAAAATGCTTTACTATTATTAGAAAAGTATTTAGGTTGTTTGAACTGTAGAAGTCAGTGTTCTTGCTTGTAGGGCAAAGTGCACATTTCTTTTCCAAAACTTACAATAATGTTTATTTTAACATTTTTTTGTAGGGTAATTACACAATTCCCTTTTGTAGGGTAATTACACAATTCCCTTTTGTAGGGTAATTACACAATTCCCTTTTGTAGGGTAATTACACAATTCCCTTTTGTAGGGTAATTACACAATTCCCTTTTGTAGGGTAATTACACAATTCCCTTTTGTAGGGTAATTACACAATTTGGGGGGGGGGGGGGGGGGGGGGGAGTAAAAAGTTGTGAGGATTAATTATGAGGATGACTAAATTGGGTGATTTTTGGGGACAAATTTGTGAAGTTTGGGGAAGGGGGTACAAAAATCTTGCATGTCATCATTTATGGATGACTCCCTAAACATAATGTAATATATAAAATTAGAATAGCATATTATTTATAAAACTACTATGAGGTTTTATGAACAGTTGTGTCCCTTGAAAAAACATTGTCTTGACATTTAACTGATGTTCCCACACCATCATTCTATCTATTATTTCATGATGAAGTTTATTTTTTTGTATCTATTATTTCATGATAAAGTTGATTTTTTTGTATCTATCATGCCATGATACAGTTTATTCTTTTGTATCTATTATGTCATAATAAAGTTGATTTTTTGTCAATTTTTTAATTTCATTATGAGTTTTTAAAAAAATAGACAAATAAAACCTTTGATAAGGCCCCTAACAACTTGAAACACAAACATCTCCTTTGATAAGGCCCTTGACACTTTGAAACACAAAAATCTCCTTTGATAAGGCCCCTAACAACATGAAACACAAACATCTCCTTTGATAAGGCCCTTGACACTTTGAAACACAAACATCTCATTTGATAAGGCCCCTAACAACATGAAACATAAAGATTTCCTTTGATAAGGCCCCTAACAACTTGAAAGACAAATAAATTCATGGTATTTTTTAACTACATGCGAACATGTTTCGTTGAAGAAATGAATCAAATGAAAAAATCGAATTTCAGAGAATCAGGGGTTTTAAAACAGCATTTTGAATTGCCATGTCGTTTGTAAAAACTACTATATACAATTTTTTGGTCAAGTTTCATGATGTGGTTTTCGGTCAAGATGAGACAGATTCACATGTACTTGTATTTTTGCATCCATCCGTCTCGAGGAGATGTGATGGTGTGGTTTTTGCTGGATGTATTCACATATGTAATTGTACATTTATATCATTATGACCAGATAGGGAACAATTTGTTTTGCTGAAGTCATGCATTATAATCTCTATCACATTCAAATCTGTTGACTTTAAAAGAAACATTAGTTTATTAAACATTATTCTTTTAACTAATTACTGTTTTAATTAGTTTTACCAAAGGAGGCCACTAATCCATAATTTATTGCTAAGTAAGTTAAATATTGGTAATTCATTCAGCTTTATGGCTGAGACAATTATGCCAACATTTGGTTACTGGGAAAATAGACAGTAAACAGGAATAGACAGAGAATGCTGTCAATGATGATATGCAAGTTTCAAACCAAATAATTAGCAGGAAGAAAAGATTTTAAATAACTATATTAAGATTACTTATAAATTTACCATTTTTATCAATTTTATGCACCCCAATACTGAGGATGAAATAGTTTAGGTACTCCAACCAAGGTAAAGAACTTGGTTACAGTTCAATGAACAAAGTAGGCCTACTACATATTATTGGCATTACCAAGAAACCACGATAACAGTATATGACAGTGATATTTGTGTTGGAAGAGGGGAGTCTACAAGAATGACAACTTGTTTTTCATTAGTTGAACATTTTTTTATCTTTCTGGCTAAAGACCCTCAACCAATGGCTTTGTTAACTGTTAGGCTCATAAATGACGTAATGGGCAGAACTACATCAACTAGAGTTTTTTTTTTTTGTATGTTGCACTGCACATTACTGATATTAAACTTAATACAATTCAGATAGTTTTAATTAAATGTTTTTTTAAAAAAATGTTCAACTTTAAATGATAATAAATACGAATTAACCACCCAAACTAACTCTATTTCAGCAATTTATCTTAATATATTTTTTAAGCCTCCATAAAGTCAGTTTACATCACCATTTTGAAAAATGAAATGAACATTTTTTAATGCATGACATTGTCATGATGATGTCAATTTGTTAATGTATAACATTGTCATGATGTCATATGAAATATTGGTTAATGCATGACATTGTCATGATGATGTGATATGACTAGATATGAGAAATCTATGATGAAACTTGATGGCCAAGTGGATGTGATGGTCCTATGAAACATGAAATTTTTATGCAATGGCAAGAGAGTTTGAAAAAACCTGATAAATACTCCTAAGATTCAAACATGGCGGATAATTTAAGAAATGAAAATTCAATTTTAATAATTTATAAATAATTTTTAAAAACTTGTATCAATCAAGGAGTTTCTTTTCCTTTTTAAAACCAGTACATAGAAAAAAATGCTACTAAAATCAAAGCATAGCAACTGTTCAACAGCAATATCAAGAGAAATAAAGTGTATAGTTGATAAAACTTTTTCTAGACATTGATTATATTGGCATCCTTCCGTCTACATGTGATGATGATGTAGCTACTTTTTTTCTTTGCGCCTTCTTGAGTGGCTTATTATTACATTAAAGAATGTCAGTTTACAATTAGTCATGCCCCTGTTATTGTTAGTTTCATCTGACTTTATTCAAGTGACAATATTTATATAAAATGTAGTCAGGGTATTTTCATAGGTCAAGCTTAGGGAGTCGCTAACAGGATGCATTAAAATCTTTGGTTTATGACTAATGTTGGTTGTTTATGACTGATGTTGGTAGTTTATGACTAATGTTGGTTGTTTATGACTAATGTTGGTTGTTTATGACTGATGTTGGTGGTTTATGACTAATGTTGGTTGTTTATGACTGATGTTGGTGGTTTATGACTAATGTTGGTGGTTTATGACTGATGTTGGTGATTTATGACTAATGTTGGTTGTTTATGACTAATGTTGGTGGTTTATGACTGATGTTGGTGGTTTATGACTAATGGTGGTGGTTTATGACTGATGTTGGTGGTTTATGACTAATGTTGGTGGTTTATGACTGATGGTGGTTTATGACTAATGTTGGTTGTTTATGACTGATGTTGGTGGTTTATGACTAATGTTGGTGGTTTATGACTAATGTTGGTGGTTTATGACTGATGGTGGTTTATGACTAATGTTCGTCCTTGAGGTGTTCCCCGGCATTCAACTTTCTGGTCCATAAGCGTAAAATTCCAAAAGAAAACAAAACTAAGTAGATGTCAATAAAAAAGGAGTGAAGAGGGTGCATGAAGAGGGTGCATCACCAAAACCCCAGAGAAAAACAGTTCAAAGGCAGACCTAGGCTTAGAGGGATGGATGATGTGGAGAAAGATCCACAACTGAGAATCCAAGCATGAAAAAGAAAACCATTAGTTAGGTCTGAGTGGAAGGAAGTAGTCAAGTAGGCCAAGGACCTACATGGGTTGTAGCGCCACAGGGATGGATGGTCTGAGTTGAAGTAAGTAGTGAGGTAGGCCAAGGACCTACATGGGCTGTAGCGCCACAGGGATGGATGGATATAAAAGATTATTTTACTAACAAAAGCATCTTCTTGAAATTGAGTTTTTTAGGTTCAAAACTGGAATAATGTAAGAAAATTGATTATAAATTTCAACAAATTAAGCTGATGCCTTGCTACAAGCCACTGCTTGTTTGGCCATGGACACTGACATCCTATGCTATGCCATTGCTTGTTTAGCCATGGGCACTGAGAATCCATGCTATGCCACTACTTGTTTGGCCACCCCATGTTATATTGTGTGATGCAATTAAGATTTTAACTTAACGGTATATATATTATTGGTTTTTGAGAATAATATTTAATAACTAAACGCAAGATTAATTCCAGCTCAAACCTATTCTTAAAATGTTTTCCAGAATAGCTTTTGTAAATCATTTTGGTCTAAATCATATTTTCTTTTTGTATAGCCTACATGTGGAGAACTTAGTCTTAAAGTGATGTCAAAGTCAGCTCATTCTTTCTTGTTGTAAACATATGGAGAACTTAGTCTTAAAGTGATGTCAAAGTCAGCCTGCTCAACCAACGAGTCATCAGAAGAAAATGATGTGAAGGTTACAAATGAAGTCTATTTAAGTTTAGACAGGAAATATAAAACTTTAATTTATTGGTAATTAAATATCTGTTTCAAATTATTATGTCCCTGTGTTCATAATCTCATTTCCTTGCATACAAATAAAATAAACTACCCCTGTATGAACTAACCCCGGTACGAAACACCCCTGTATGCAATTTTTTACAAGCTTTATCTGACACATAGCTTTAGAAGGGTTTGTGACTTTTTATGACAAGAGCGTGATGCTTTCCCCTGGTAGGCTGCACAACTTATTGATCTTCATCATTTAATCCACTTTAATTTTAATCTGGTCTAATCCACTGTAATCCATGTCAGGTCAGGAATGGTGTGGTTCACACAGAAAATGGTTTCCACTAACATATAAGTCTGATTGATTGAATACTGCCTGATAGTCCTAATTATCTTTATGAAGAAATGCATTCTTTGCTGCATATTTTTGCACTAATCTGCAAAGTAAGCAATGTTCCCTCTAAGGTTTGTTGGTTCGTGTGCAAAATCATACATTTGTGTGCAAAGTTTTACAGCATCAATTTTTTTGTGTACTGTAAAAAATTTTACAGCCCACAAATACAAACACACACTTACATGAAAATTTTCTGCGCGGATACTCAAAACTGCTGCTCGGCATCTGTGAGATAGCTGCGCGGCCACGCAGCTTAAATGGAACATTGAAAGTAAGATACAGAATGATCAATTCATTGATCGTGGGCCCTTAAAATGAAGAAGAAATGAAGAAGATACAGGAAGTGGAGACTGCTGATAGACTGATATTTGACTACTGATAGATTTTGTTGCATTAAGTCATTTATCCTGTGGTTTTATTCAAGTGATCAACTGAAATACTGGTACTCAGTCCCATTAACATATTCTCTACTTCCTATAGTTATAGGTACATACAAAACATTGTATACTTTCTATAGGTACACAAAATATGTGGTACACTTTCTATAGGTACAAACAAAACTTATGGTAGTCTTTTTAAAGGTACACACAAAACATGCTTTCTTTCCGAAATGTACACATCAAACATTTTCTATTTCCTATAGGTACACAAAAAATATATGCTCTACTTTCTACAAGGTACACAATTTACAATTTTCCTCCCTATGCCGGTCAAATCAGTTGCTTATTAAAAAAAAAGAAGAAAAAAAAGGAAATTTAAGTTTATTCATCTACAAAAAATGAATCGATTTTGCTTTATCCTTAGCAGACTTTAAAGGAAGAAATTATCATTTTAAATTTGCAAGTAATAAACTTGAAAAATCAGGTATTTATGACGCAATCAATGAAAACACCAAAATCTCTAAAAAGACATAGAAAATATTTAAATATTTTTCTTCACAGTAGTTCCAGAAAATAACATTATTTCTCTTGAAAGTTTCTAATGGATAAATAGGATAATAAATTCAATTAGATACATTCAAGGATTGAGGGATTTAAATAATGAAAAGAATAAAAAACATAAAAAAATAAGAAATGAACAGGGCACACAATGGCCACTCTGTGAAAATCTTGAAATTAACATGAACATTCTGTGTGATTCACATTTCTCATCATATTGTACGGTACCTAGTTGAAAAATTACTAATTGTTTATCAGAAGGTATCATCACTTATAATAATAACATAATTGGATTCAGTTGACATGACATTGAGATTATTAATGTCTTCAAACAAGAAGCAAATAAAACAAGAGGATTGACAAACAAATGCTTAAGAAATTAAATAGGGTCCTTTGAATAGATCAAAATAATTTCTCTGGGGTTGTTCATGACAATATCGGTATATAAATCCGTGTCACTAATCCTTGGTATAATTTATCACTCACGTAAATAAATGTGAAGCACACTTTAGAAAACAAAGAAAACAATTTATAAAACTTTAATCTGACCAGTTGAAACATTCACAAGTGAAACTTGGACCCTAACAAAAATGGCAGAAAAACTATTAAACATATGGGAGAGAAAAGTTCTCTGGAATATAAATGGACCAACAAAGGATGAATATGGATGGAGAATACGAACCAACCAGGAATTGTATAGTTTATATTAGGACCCCCACACTAGTTGCAGAAATAAAAAATGGTAAGCTGGACAGGACACTTAGAAATAATGCCAAATGACCAAGGAGTGAAAAGGGTGCACCACCAAAACACCAGAGGAAAACGGACCCAAGGCAGACCTAGGCTTAGAGGGATGGATTATGTGGAGAGGAATCTACAGCAGCTGGGAATCAAAGCATGAAAAAAGAAAGCATTATTTAGGTCTGAGTGGAAGGAAGTGGTGAGGCAGGCCAAAGGCCTACATGGGCTGTAGCATAAAAGGGATGAGATGGATGGAAACACGCTTTAAGGCACTTTTGAAACATTTAAATATTATTTATACATTAATGATTTGGACCATGTAACAAGTAAAACAATGTTGGCTGTGTAACAACTAGTTAAACAATGTTGACTGTGTAATAATAGTTTTTGGGATAAGCCAATAATCATGTACTTTAACCTTGACCTTGTTAAAATGTATACTATTATTATTGCTGCAGTTACGCATTAAGTATGATTAAATAAAATCATATTTATCCACCTGACATTAAAAATAAATTTTAAAAATTATTGATTGAACCAAAATACTCTCTAAGAGTACCCACTGAGATGAGAAGAACACTTTACCATATTCTAGCATTCTATGTCTCCATCCACATATGTTATCTTCCCTTGGTTATTTATCCCTTTATTTTTATCTCCATTTTGTATGTCAGTTTTCTGAAGGACCTTCATCATATCTTTGGTTAGTGACCCTTGGCTGCTGGTGGAAACAGATCGAGGACTGGTTCCATTAATTTTATTTTTTGGGGTTTCATCAACTGAATTTTCAGATTTGTTGCTTGTCGGGCTTGACGGAGGAGACTGCGCTACTGATGGCGTTTGAGGTGGGGTTTCTTCTATAACGTTGCTGAGATTTGGGGAAGTAGATTTGAGGGGTAGAAGTCTTTCCCTTACAGATGACATTCCTTCATCATCAGTGGAATCATCTATGTACTTTATTCTTTCTTCATTTTTTAAATTTGTTATTAGAGGCTCTGCAAAAAGAAGATTAAAAAAGTGGATTAGAAAATATTAAACCCCAAAATTATAAGTAGGCCTACCGGTATAAATTAATCTTCTTTCAAAAATTAAAAAATTATAGAACTTCATCAATAGTCTTGCATCCAAATAAATATGAAAATTTCCCTTCAGCATATTTTAATCTCTATCTATGTTCAGTGAGTTGGCCTACACAAATATTTGGTACAGGTATTAGTTGGGTTGCATGCATAGGCCAACACAATTAGCTTACCTTGAGGGGACTCAGACAGTATCAGTGGAGCTGGTGTTTCTAGGGACGAACGGGTTTTCTTATCAGGAACAGCATAAATGTCATCTTCCTTTTTAGGTTCCTGGTAGATATTTTGTTTCCCCCTTGGAGATGGTGGACCAACATTTGGACCCTGTCTGTAAAGTCCATTTGTTGCTTTAGAAGCTTTGATTGGTTCCTCTTCAAAATCACTTTGGTCGACAGGCTGAAACTCTATCTCCTCATTTCCACCATTTCGTGTGACTTTCTGAAAGCAATGCAGCAACAAAAATTGTTCTTTGAGTGATCATTAATTTGAAGCTAAAAGTTACTCTGCAATATTTCCATTTATAAAACATTTCCTTATGAATTTTCAAAATTAGGTGAGATCCTACCTTCATGACCTTGAAACTTCCTTTTTTACGACACACCTTGCGTGATACAAAAAATGCAAGGGCAAATACGGCTACACCTCCAACAGATACACCAACAATAATTGCAGTTTTTCTTCTGCTGTCTCCATCGTCTTCTTCACCCTAAAACATAATAAGAATTGTCGATTTATGGTTTACCGGCCTATATAATTAAAAAAATTCTGACAGTTCTAACTGGTCAGGTATTAGGATTCCCGAGCCCAAAATTCTGTTTCCACAACAGATTTGGATTTTTATTATTACAGAGTAAAGACAGAAGAAAATAAAAATTCCCCATTTTCTCAAAATTAATTATTTATAGTAGACGTGTGACTCAAGTGTGATGACACTTTATGGCTGATTTAGTGTTTGAAAAATTACTTGATACATTTCTTAAGTTAACATTGTCTGAGCATAAAATTGTCAATCACAATGTTTTTACTGACTCTTTTGTATTAATATGCTGAAAATGAATTTGCACACTCAGCAAAATATTAGATAAATTTGTAGCCTTTTGACGACTTCTATTTTCGTCAGTTTCATGCTGATTCTTAGACCCAGAGCCGTTCTTAGGCATAGGCAAGCTAGGTGACCACCTAGAGCCCCAATGCCAAGGGGGCCCCGATGGGCGTTTTTTTTTTTTTTAGCCTACAACTTGCAAGTCCAATATTTCAGAAGTACAAATTTTTTCTAGTGGCAGAATTATCAATATGGTTATTGGTTACATGCGAGCCAAGAGGAAACAGTGACGAAGACAGAATGGACGTGCCGCAGTGGTGGGTGTTGTTTCATCTCAGCTCCGCCCCCCGACCGACCCTCCCTTTTGGGGCCCCCTACCTACGCTCCATGTATAGGGCCCCCAAAATCATAAGAACTGCTCTGTTAGACCTAACATTAGCTGTCAACTAATTTTTAGACCTACCAGTACCTTATGATGAGAGCGGTCAACTAATTCTCAGACCTACCAGTACCTTATGATTAGAGTAATTCTTAGACATACCAGTACCTTATGATGAGAGCTTTCAACTAATTTTTAGTACCTTATGATGAGAGCTGTCAACCCGCACAGACTCCTTGTCCTCCTCTGTAGTAGGGCCGAGTTCTGAAAGAGATGAATTAATTTTATTTTATAATTATTCGCCTGATATTAACATGTTAATGTTTTTGCAACACTAAAGGGGCACGAACTCAGCTGCCTGGGGTCCAGAATTTCCTAGGTACGCGCCTGGGTATTATATTTCTTTAAGTTTAAGCCACTCACATATTGTCATACCGGTACTTCTCAAGAGAAATAAAATCGAAAAATTAAACAACACAATCATTCGAATCTTATAACTATCAGTACCGGAAGTATTAGATTAGAATCTTGTAACTTTTAGTACCGGTACCGGAAGTATGATAATTAATCTTATGGTTGGGTGTAAAAAGCGCCAACATATTGTGAATATTTAGTCTGTGATTTAAAAGAGAGAGAGAGAGAGAGAGAGAGAGAGAGAGAGAGAGAGAGAGAGAGAGAGAGAGAGAGAGAGACGAATAACAGACAAGAAATTTAAAAGAGACAAAATATTTTGTATAATGAGTGTGTGATAAAAAAGAGAGAGAGAGAGAGAGAGAGAGAGAGAGAGAGAGAGAGAGAGAGAGAGAGAGAGAGAGAGAGCCGAATAACAGACAAGAAATTTGACGTTACTGAATGTTCCCCGTGAAATTATGTAAATATTGGTGATATGGCAGAAAAAAAAAGAAAGTGACTTTTTTTTTAAAACTGAAATAATCGATGGGAGTGGAACACTGCTTTATTATAATAAAGTTTATTGCATGAGTAAGTATGCGAAGAGAAATAAATAGTGAAGGTAGCCCATGCACAGAGAATAAATAGTGAAGGTATGTGAAGAGAAAGAAATAGTGAAGGTATGCAAAATTAAGAAAATAGTGAATGCTTGCAAATAGAAAGAAATAGTTAAGGTATGCGAAGAGAAAGAGATAGTGAAGCTATGCAAAGAGAAGGAAATAGTGATGGTATGTGAAGAGAAAGAAAAAGTCAGGGCGTGTGATGGGAAAGAAATAGAAAAGGCGTGCAAGGAGAAGGAAATGGAGTAGCCAAAATGCACATACTTGAGACTTGAGGGCAAACTCTAACAACCAACAAAATGCACATACTTGAGACTTGAGGGCAAACTCTAACAACCAACAAAATGCACATACTTGAGACTTGAGGGCAAACTCTAACAACCAACAAAATGCACATACTTGAGACTTGAGGGCAAACTCTAACAACCAACAAAATGCACATACTTGAGACTTGAGCCGTTTGAGATTGTTGGTTGTTTTACGTGTATGAACTGACTTGAGGGCAAACTCTAACAACCAACAAAATGCACATACTTGAGACTTGAGGGCAAACTCTAACAACCAACAAAATGCACATACTTGATAGCAAACTCTAACAACCAACAAAATGCACATACTTGAGAACAAACTCTAACAACCAACAAAATGCACATACTTGAGAGCAAACTCTAACAACCAACAAAATGCACATAATTGAGAGCAAACTCTAACAACCAACAAAATGCACATACTTCAGAGCAAACTCTAACAACCAACAAAATGCACATATTTGAGAGCAAATCCTAACAACCAACAAAATGCTCATGCCGCAGAAGTTGAAATTAATGTAGGCACCAGTTAAATAAATAAGCTACATTTTATTCATTTGACAATCTTCTAAGCAAAAGAGAAAGTTCATTTGATAGTCTTCATTAGCATTAGCAATAGAGAAAGTTCATTTGATAGTCTTCATTTTTTAAATATAATTTTTTTCATACTAACCTGGTCCTATTTCACCTGAACCTGAATCAAAATGTGTATAAAATAATCATAATAAGGGGGCAGACACTGCAATCAGATTAGGTAGAAGTAAATTTGTTAATTAAGGTTTGGTAAAAACCGGAAAAGGACGAAACTGAACAACCAACGTGTCGACGAGAAGTCTTCTTCAGCGAAAAAAACAAAGACTAACACCAAATATAAAGAAATACTTAGCTGATATGTTTTCTCCGAGAGGACAGCTAGAGGAATGTTGTTGACCATTAGTAGGTAACAGACTTAATATAGTTAAAGCAAAGAAGAAGAGAAGAAAAATAAGTCCACGACAATTGGTTTTAATAAGGAGGGGGACGATGAGGATTTAAAATGTGAAGGAAAACATGACATTCATGACATGTAGTGTCAAGGTCACAAAGGTGTATCAGTTTTTCTCTAAATTCACCATGGCTGGCATGTTGGTACAAGACACAAAGGAGGTGATGGTAAAATCGTTCATATCCCAATACATGCCAAGTATTCAACTTTTCATTTTAAGCCCGCAATACGAACCATTGAATGTCTATAATAGCTATACGAACCATTGAATGTCTACAATAGCTATACGAACCATTGAAGGTCTATAATAGCTATACGAACCATTGAAGGTCTATAATAGCTATACGAACCATTGAAGGTCTATAATAGCTATACGAACCATTGAAGGTCTATGGTTGTTCGTCTTTCGGAAGTCGACCATGGCCACTTTAACTTTAATCATCAGATTTGTGCTATTTCTGTCAGTGGGTGCGCAGATGGCTAATGAGGCCGATTCTGGCACGAATTTTTCATATGTAGTAGGTGCAGGGGAATGATGGGGCATCTCCGGGAGAAGAGTCAGACCGGGGCTTCCTGGCATGTCTCTTGTGCTTTGCACCCGCTGTTTTACTAACTTCATGAAGGTGTATACCAGCTATACGAACCATCGAAGGTCTACAATGGCTATACGAACCATTGAAGGTCTACAATACCTTAAAAATAATTATTATTCACTTACTTATTTGGTTTAAGTTATATGCCTAACACACTTTCCCGTCGAATTGATTTAGTTGGTGCATATGTATGCAGGGACGCCCCCCCCCGTGTAGACGCCCCTGTACGTAGGCCTCTATCATGTTTAGTCTGAAACCATTAGTAGTGAATGCTTGATACATTTTACATTGTTATGGGTGTATTTAGAGTTTCTGATAGTGGTGTTTCTTAGAGTTACTGTTATGGGTGTATTTAAAGTTTCTGATAGTGGTGTTTCTTAGAGTTACTGTTATGGGTGTATTTAGAGTTTCTGATAGTGGTGTTTCTTAGAGTTACTGTTATGGGTGTATTTAGAGTTTCTGATAGTGATGTTTCTTAGAGTTACTGTTATGGGTGTATTTAGAGTTTCTGATAGTGGTGTTTCTTAGAGTTACTGTTATGGGTGTATTTAAAGTTTCTGATAGTGGTGTTTCTTAGAGTTACTGTTATGGGTGTATTTAAAGTTTCTGATAGTGGTGTTTCTTAGAGTTACTGTTATGGGTGTATTTAGAGTTTCTGATGTGGGCGTGTCTTAGATTTTCCATTCGAGCCCATCAGTTGTTGCATCTATCTCCCTCCCAGATTATAATGCAGTTCGATTTACAGATTAGCCCCATGATCAACTTTCGTCTATCAACTTATCAAACGATTCAATTATTTCAAAACATCTACCCGGTATAAATTTTATTTCATCAAAACTTGAGATGGACAAAAACGATAACATTGGAGGAGACTTGGCAGGTGGACATACGTATAAGTAAGTGGACATAAGTATAAGTAAGTGGACATAAGTAAAAGTAGGTGGAAAAAAGAAAAAGTAGGTGGACATGAGTAAATGTAGGTGGACATAAGTAAAAGTAGGTGGACATAAGTAAAAGTAGGTGAACATAAGTAAAAGTAGTGGACATAAGTAAAAGTAGTGGACATAAGTAAAAGTAGTAGACATAAGTAAAAGTAGGTGGACATAAGTAAAAGTAAGTGGACATAAGTAAATGCAGTAGACATAAGTAAAACTAGTGGACATAAGAAAAAGTAGTGGACATAAGAAAAAGTAGTGGACATAAATAAAAGTAGTGGACATAAGTAAGTGTAGTGTACATTAGTAAATGTAGGTGGACATAAGTAAAAGTAGTTGATATGAGTAAAAGTAGTGGACATAGTATGCTTCATAAACTAGATGGAGATATGACATAACATAAACTAGAGGGAGCTGTGACGTCAACAGATGTAGGCTACACTTAGCGCGTTCCTTTGTAAGTAACGACATACTGCCAAAATGTCAAATAAAAAGAGATTTATTCGTTTGCATGTGTCAAATGACAAGAAATTGCATATTGTAAACAAACCTGTTTCCTCGTCGTCTTCCTTCACAGTCTTAGCCGCTGTCTCCGCCTCCTCAAGGGTTAAAACTCTTTCTGTTGATTTTTTTATTGTTACTTCCACAACATCTACAGCTGCATCTTCTCCAACATCATCATCTGGAACCTCTCCATCTGATGTGGTCGATGGCACGGTCGTGTTGGCTTCTGGTCCCTGCGTTAAGCCACCGTCTTCTGGCTGCAACATTACGATGTTCACTTCTTGTATGCTCTCATTGACGCTGCTTTCAGGTTCATCGATCTGTACGTCTTCGGTGACGTTGGTTGTCATAACAGCTGGACCCGTTGTTGGCGTGTCACCTGCGTCCGAAGGTGTGAGATCATCGATGCTAGATGTGCCAGGTACCGTTGGCGTCGATGTGTTGAAGTTCTCGTGTTCATTTTCTAGGGGTCCTTGAAACAAGGCAGTTGGGAGACCGGCTTCGTGTGTTGTACTGTCTTCAGTAACTAATGTCGTAGTTTCCTGAAATGGCTTACCATCAACAGCTGCGGCTTGTACGGAAAGAGTTGTCGGTTCATGGTCACTATCTGAGGTGACATTCGAGATAGAATCATCAAGCAGACGACCCACATCAAGATTTTCATCGCCGTCATTTATTTTCTTGTCGCCATCAGCGTCCCCTTCTTTCACGTCACTCAGTCCACCTAAAGTACTGGGTTCTTCGCTAACCTCAGTAGCTACAGTTGCTATACTTGTAGTTACAGTCGCTACACTGGTAGCATTTTCTCCGTCGTTATTGAACCCTCCGGTTGTCTCTTCGTCTTGTGTGCTCCCAGTTTTTAAATGAATTATTGGCTCAACTAAATTTTCACCAATTTCTTCCTTTTCTTCATCAACATCTTCACCACCTTCAAGACGCACAGAGGAAGTTGAAGTGTCCAACATAGCCATGTCCCCATCGTTTAGATGAGCTGCACTGGTAACTTGAGAACCATCAATGCTGCTTTGTGTCTTGTCATTATGGTCATGTTCAGTCATTTGATCAAAGCCTTGCGTTGTTTCGCTGGCCACTTCTTTGGCTAAGACACCAGCTTCCGGTTCATGTCTATCCAAATCCGTTTCTAAAGAGTCGACTTGATTAGCTTCATCTTCTCCAGCTGGTGAGTTCGTTTGACCAATTTGGCCATCCGTTACAAATGTGTCATCTTTATCTAAATGAACATCTGCAGTGGAAGGATGATCTGCTCTATCACCATTGGTGTTCGCATCAACATCTGAATTAGGAGCAACATCTTTATTTACACCACCATCTGATGCAGGGGTCCCATCTTTATTTACATATCCATCTGATGCAGGGGCCACATCTTTACTTACATCATCGTTTGATGCAGGGACTCCATTTTTAGAAACATCACCATCTAATGCAGAGACCCCATCTACATTTACATCACCCTCTGACGCAGGGGCTTCATCTTTATTTGGATTAACATCTGATGCAGTGGCTTTATCCTTATTGACATCACCATCTGATGAAGGGGAATTATCTTTGTTTACATCACCATCTGCTGAAGGGACCTCAACTTTATTTACATCACCATTTGATGCAGTGGCTTTATCCTTATTGACATCACCATCTGATGCAGGGGCCTCATCTTTATTTACATCACTATTTGAGGCAGTGGCCTCAACTTTATTTACATCACTATCTGATGCAGGGGCCTCATGTTTATTTACATCACCATCTGATGAAGGGGAATCATCTTTATTTACATCACCATCTGATGCAGGGGCCTCATGTTTATTTACGTCACCATCTGTTGCAGGGGCCTCATCTTTATTTGCTTCACCATCTGATGCGGGGGCCTCATTTTTATTTACATCACCATCTGATGCAGGGGCCTCATCTTTATTTGCTTCACCACCTGATGCAGGGGCCTCATGTTTATTTACATCACCATCTGATGCAGGGGCCTCATTTTTATTTACGTCACCATCTGATGCAGGGGCCTCATTTTTATTTACATCACCATCTGATGCAGGGGCCTCATGTTTATTTACATCACCATCTGATGCAGGGGCCTCATGTTTATTTACATCACCATCTGATGCAGGGGAATCATCTTTATTTACATCACTATCTGAGGCAGGGGCCTCCACTTTATTTACGTCACCATCTGATTCAGGGGCCTCATCTTTATTTGCATGACCATCTGATGCAGGTTTCCCATCTTTATTTACATCACCGTCTGACGCAGGAGCCTCATGTTTATTTACATCACCATCTGATGCAGGAGCCTCATGTTTATTTACATCACCATCTGATGCAGGAGCCTCATGTTTATTTACATCACCATCTGATGCAGGGGACTCATGTTTATTTACATCACCATCTGATGCAGGGGAATCATCTTTATTTACATCACCATCTGATGCAGGGGAATCATCTTTATTTACATCACCATCTGATGCAGGAGCCTCATGTTTATTTACATCACCATCTGATGCAGGAGCCTCTTGTTTATTTACATCACCATCTGATGCAGGGGAATCATCTTTATTTACATCACCATCTGATGCAGGGGAATCATCTTTATTTACATCACCATTTGATGCAGGGGAATCATCTTTATTTACATCACCATCTGATGCAGGGGAATCATCTTTATTTACATCATGATCTGCTGCAGGGGCCTCATCTTTATTTACATCACCGTCTGATGCAGGGGCCTCATCTTTATTTACATCACCATTCAATTGAGTTCCATCGTCTGCGTGGCCAGCCCCCGGATCATCACCCAGCATGGGTTCCAGGGGGTCATCATCCATGTTTTTAAAGCAACGTGTCCTGTACGAATTGGATAGCTTGCCAGGAGTTTCGGAGCAAGTCACACACTTAGTGTTCTTTGAAGAAGTGCATGGCTCATCCTCGTAAGTCTGAACTGTGCACGAGGAACAGACAGTGCACTCTGTGGCCATGTTGTATGCATCTGAGGATAAAATCAAACACTGAGGTCAAATTTTCATACCAAACATTGAGGTCAAATGTTCATACCAAACATTGAGGTAAAATTTTCATACCAAACATTGAGGTCAAATGTTCATACCAAACATTGACGTAAAATGTTCATACCAAACACTGAGGTCAAATGTTCAAACCAAACATTGAGTTCAAATTTTCTTATCAAACACTGAGGTCAAAATGTTCATACCAAACATTGAGGTCAAATGTTCATACCAAACATTGAGGTCAAATTTTCATACCAAACATTGAGGTCAAATGTTCATACCAAACATTGACGTAAAATGTTCATACCAAACACTGAGGTCAAATGTTCAAACCAAACATTGAGGTCAAATTTTCTTATGAAACACTGAGGTCAAAATGTTCATACCAAAAATTGAGGTCAAATGTTCTTACTAAACACTGATGTCAAATGTTCATACCAAACATTGAGGTCAAATGTTCATACCAAACACTGAGGTCAAATGTTTATACCAAACATTGAAGTCAAATGTTCTTACCCAACACTGAGGTCAAATGTTGATACCAAACATTGAGGTCAAATGTTCTTACCAAACATAGAGGTCAAATATTCATACCAAACATTTAGGTCAAATGTTCTTACCAAACACTGAGGTCAAACGTTCATACCAGACACTGGGGCCAAATGTGCATATAAAAAATTGAGGTTAAATGTTCATACCAAACATTGAGATCAATTGTTCTTACCAAACACTGAGGTCAAATGTTCATACCAAACACTGAGGTCAAATGTTCATACCAAAAGTTGAGGTTAAATTTTCATACCAAACATTGAGGTCAAATGTTCTTACCAAACACTGAGGTCAAATGTTCATACCAAACACTGAGGTCAAATGTTCATACCAAACACTGAGGTCAAATGTTCATACCAAACACTGAGGTCAAATGTTCATACCAAACATTGAGATCAAATGTTCATACCAAACATTGAGGTCAAATGTTCTTACCAAACACTGAGGTCAAATGTTCTGACCAAACACTGACCACGCCAAATTCAGAAGGAGCGATAATGAATTTGATAAAATTAAACTCACCATAAGGATATATAAAAAAAAATGGTGACACACTGTAATGGTGACACACATTAAACACATTAATGGTGACACACACTTAAGATTTGTGGAGAAATGAAATAATCGAGCCACAATCGATTCATATTTGACCATAATTTCCAGATTTTAATATTTTTATTCATAAAGATGTGTTATTATGTGCGAAATGTAAGATTTGTTAGTGCGTGCTAAATGTAAGATGTAGTTACTAAGTGCTAAATGTAAGATTTAGTTACAAAGTTGTAAATGTAAGATGTGGTTCATCATCATCCTCATCATGTCTCTTAGTCCTTGGACCGTCTGGGCGCCACAGATGACATGTTAACTATCCTCCTTCATCCCTCTCTGTCTTCTGCACTTCGGACAGCATCGCCTAGTTTCAGTTCCGTCCACTCTTTGGTGTTATCTTCCCATCTTTTGCTCTGTCTTCCTCTTCTTCTCCCTCCTCTCGTTGTGCCCTGCAGGATTTCTTTGGCGAGCCCTTGTTTTCTTGTCACGTGGCCATACCATTCGAGTTTGCGCTTTTTTTTTTTACAGTCATCAGGTCGTCATCGTACTGCTCAATTGCTTGACGAAATCTTTCTTTCACTTGTTCATCGGAGATAGGGTCTCTAGAGCAGATGCCAAGAATGGTTCTAAAACATCTCATCTCGACCGCCTTTATTTTTCTTTCAAGTTCTGGTTTTAATTGTCCAGGTCTCACAGGCATACAAGAAAATGGAGAGGACTAATGAGCGCATCAGCCTGGTTTTGGTGCTGGGGGCTATATTTTTGTCGTTCCATATTTTCTTAAGATGTGGTTACTAATTGCTAAATGTAAGATGTAGTTAAAACGTGTTAAATGTAAGATGTAGTTAAAAAATGCTAAATGTAAGATGTAGTTAAAAAGGGCTAAATGTAAGATGTAGTTACAAAGTGCTAAATGTAAGATGTAGTTACAAAGTCCTAACTGCTCCATTACCTGTAAATGTTCCTAAACGACATGGCTGGCACTCAGTGTCTTGGCCTGAACTACACGATTTTATGAGAAATGTCCCTGGCTTACATGGACTGCATGTTTCTCGGGGACTGGACGGAAAACTCCAAGTCACCTGTGGGATTTAAACAAAGTTTTATACTTTTATTGTTAATATATTTAAAACCTATTTAGTATATAGGAAGTATCTCAGGGTAGTGTGCTGGAGCACATTTACCCTGATTTACTCTAATAAATTTGAAGCATTATCTGTTGATTAAACATTGTTTACCAAAGTAAATTAAATCGTAATATCAAAACCAAACACCAATAAGTTTTGACTGTAATGTGTCGGGACATTTGCTACCCAATAAGCTTTGACTGCAATGTGCCGGGACATTTGCTACCCAATAAGTTCTGAATGCATTGTGTCGGGACATTTGCTACTCAATAAGTTTTGACTACATTGTGCAGGGACATACTTGCTACCCAATAAGTTTTGACTACATTGTGCAGGGACAGACTTACTACCCAATAAGTTTTGACTACATTGTGCAGGGACAGACTTGCTACCCAATAAGTTTTGACTGCATTGTGCAGGGACACACTTGCTACCCAATAAGTTTTGACTACATTGTGCAGGGACACACTTGCTACCCAATAAGTTTTGACTACATTGTGCAGGGACAGACTTGCTACCCAATAAGTTTTGACTGCATTGTGCAGGGACACACTTGCTACCCAATAAGTTTTGACTGCATCGTGCTGGAATACACTTACTACCTATGATATATATTCCTAAAGCCCCCCCCCCCCACCCAAATGAGAATCTATGTATCACCGAACCACCCGCGAGTGCACACACACACACTCACAACAAAATACACACTACCTTTTAGCCTGACTTAGTCTAATGTCTAAACTGGACGTATTTGATCTAATTATTCCCCAGGACAGAAAATAGATTTAATCCCCACACGCTTCTATTTTCTCAGTTGTCAATCTGAAGTGTTTGGTCAATGTCAATAGTGTTTGGTCAATGTCAATAGTGTTTGGTCAATGTCAATAGTTGTTGGTTAATGAGAGGTACGAGTGGTCTTACGTACAGAGAAATAGAAATACAGAATTGTGCAGTTGGTGGGTCTTAGAAACAGCTAAATGCAGAATTGTACAGTTGGTGGGTCTTACAAACAGCTAAATGCAGAATTGTACAGTTGGTGGGTCTTACAAACAGCTAAATGCAGAATTGTGCAGTTGGTGGGTCTTAGAAACAGCTAAATGCAGAATTGTGCAGTTGGTGGGTCTTAGAAACAGCTAAATGCAGAATTGTACAGTTGGTGGGTCTTAGAAACAGCTAAATGCAGAATTGTACAGTTGGTGGGTCTTAGAAACAGCTAAATGCAGAATTGTACAGTTGGTGGGTCTTAGAAACAGCTAAATGCAGAATTGTGCAGTTGGTGGGTCTTAGAAACAACTAAATGCAGAATTGTGCAGTTGGTGGGTCTTAGAAACAGCTAAATGCAGAATTGTACAGTTGGTGGGTCTTAGAAACAGCTAAATGCAGAATTGTACAGTTGGTGGGTCTTAGAAACAGCTAAATGCAGAATTGTACAGTTGGTGGGTCTTAGAATCAGCTAAATGCAGAATTGTACAGTTGGTGGGTCTTAGAAACAGCTAAATGCAGAATTGTGCAGTTGGTGGGTCTTAGAAACAGCCAAATGCAGAATTGTACAGTTGGTGGGGGAAAGTACTTCCTTACGTCTTACATCATTGAGAGGCGATAGTTAAAACAGATCAGGGTAGTTAAATTGTAAGTTAAGACATGTCAGATTAGCTCTCTCTCTCACCCCCTTCTTCCACTATACTCTCATCCTCCTCTCGCACACCCCTCTTCCACCCCTCTCTCATCCCCCCTCTCTCTCTCTCTCATCCCCTTTTCCATCCCTCTCTCTCATCCTCCTCTCGCACACCCCTCTTCCACCCCTCTCTCATCCTCCTCTCACACAACCCTCTTCTACATCTCTCTCATCCCCTCTCATCTTGATTAAAAGTATTGTGAGGAAATAAATTTTAAAAAATGAAAATAATTCTGTTGTGGGAATTCTTCTTCTTCTTTAGTTTAATGCTAGATAGCAGGAGTACACGTTTTCCAAAAATGAAATACAAACAAATTTCACCACAAAAACTTCTGCTGCTGCTAATGAAAAAGCAAATTAACCTGATTAAGTTTTCAAAGCACATAACTCGCACTAGAAGCAAACAAAATATATCTGAGTTTTCTCATGCCTCTACCACCCCCTAGGATAATGGTTCTCAACCTTCCTAATCTGCAACCCTTTAATACAGTTCCTCATTTTGTAGTAACCCCCAACCATAACCTTTTTTTTTCATTGCTATTTCATAAATATTTCTTTCCGATGGTTTTGGCGACCTCTGGGTAAGTGTCGTTCGACCCCCAAAGGGGTCGCGACCCACATGTTGAGAACTGCTGCCCTAGGAGACTAGGAACCCATGGTTAAGAAACCCTAGTTTAGAATATCGCTCTGGTGGTTAGAATCACTCTGGTGGTTTAGAATATCGCTCTGATTATGCCCCATTAGATATTAAGGTCCAACATGCGCCACTCTACCATAACATGAACTCAAGATGCACATGAGCTTGTGGCGTTTCTGGTTTTTAACGCACACATTTTTACAGAATTCTTTCAGCCTTACTCCCATACTAAAACACAGAATTAATTTCCATAATTTATTTGGCTTGTTTTAAATTTCAAATAATATTATTGCAATTTGAAAGAATCAACCATCTAGTGGCGGTATCAAGACGCTGTCTAGCATAAATCAAGTGAAATTAAAAGTCTCTGCTCCATAGCTGGTAGTGTCAAAGTTAGGCGCTGAAATAGCTTGAGTCAAGAAGACCGCAGCTCTGCTCTGTAAAGTGTGTTAAAATGAAGTTGCCCGCAGATCCTTACCAACATGCTTGACGACACGTGGAACACACACATCACCTTGACACACAATCAACATTCTACTCATGACTTCAGTGCAGTGCACTAACGCTCGCAAGTCTAAACTCGTCTGGTACCGGGAATAAGTCTAAGTAGGTCTGGTACCGTCATTAAGTCTAAGTAGGTCTGGTACCATCATTATGTTTAAGTGGGTCTGGTACCATCATTAAGTTTAAATGAATCTGGTACCATCATTATGTTTAGTGGGTCTGGTACCACCATTAAGTCTAAGTGGGTCTGATACCAGCATTATGTCAAAGTGGGTCTGGTATCATCGTTAAGTCTAAGTGGGTCTGATACCAGCATTATGTCAAAGTGGGTCTGGTATCATCGTTAAGTATAAGTGGGTCTGGTACCATCACTAAGTCTAACTTCTAAGTGAATCTGGTACCACCATTATGTAAAAGTGGGACTGGTACCATCATTAAGTCTAAGTGGGTCTGGTACCATCATTAAGTCTAAGTGGGTCTGGTACCAGCATTAAGTCTAAGTGGGTCAGCTACCATCATTAAGTCTTGGTGGGTCTGGTACCATCATTATGTCAAAGTGGGTCTGGCACCAGCATTAAGTCTAAGTGGGTCTGGTACCATCATTATGTCAAAGTGGGTCTGGTACCAGCATTAAGTCTAAGTGGGTCTGGTACCAGCATTATGTCAAAGTGGGTCTGGTATCATCATTAAGTATAAGTGGGTCTGGTACCATCACTAAGTATAACTTCTAAGTGAATCTGATATCACCATTATGTAAAAGTGGGTCTGGTATCATCATTAAGTCTAAGTGGGTCTGGTACCATTATTAAGTCTAAGTGGGTCTGGTACCAGCATTAAGTCTAAGTGGGTCTGGTACTATTATTATCCCCAGAAAGGCATTAGAAACGCAGTACTAAATATATAAAATTTAGGAACGAACTAGGCCAAGCAGAATTCTAAGTATTTCAAAAGAAATGAGTCTCTGAGAATGTAATGCTCCGTTAAACCCATTAAGTTTATGCTATTTAGTTCTGCATGCAGTGCTCCGATGGTCCCCATCCAAACAAGACCACTGCCCCAAACACACCCCTTCCCATCACACACATCCCTTCCCACCACACATTTCCCTTTCCATCACACAACCCTTCCGATCACACACACCCCTTCCAATCTCACACATTCCTTCCCATCACACTCATCCCTTCCAATCACACACATCCCTTCCCATCTCACATACCCCTTCACATAACACACACCCCTTAACATCAAATACAACTTCCTATCACACTCACCTTCCCCTCATACACTCTCCTTCCCAACACACATCCCTTCCCATTACACACCTCTTCCTATCACACACACCCCTTACTAACACAAACACCTTCCTATTACAAACACCTACCCATCACACACCCATTCCCATCACAAATCCCTTTCCATCACACACCCCTTCCTATAACACCCACTTCTTCCCATCACACACACACCTTCTCATCACAAACACCCCTTCCCAGCACACACACCGTTTCCAATCACACACCTCTTCCCATCACACACCTCTTACCATCACACACAACTTCTTATCACACACCTCTTCTCATCACACACACCTTCCCATGACACACCTCTTCCTATCACACACAACCCTTCCTATCACACACCTTCCAATCAAACACATCTTCCCATCACACACCTCTTCATATCACACACAACCCTTCCTATCACAACCCTCTTCCAATCACAAAAACCTCTTCCCAACACAACCCTCTTCCCATCACAAACACACCTTCCAATCACATACACCTTCCCATCACACACCTCTTCCTATTACACACAACTTCCCATCACATATTCCTCCTAATACAAACACTTTTCCATCACACGCACATCTTCCCATCACACACCTCTTCCATTCACAAGCACCTCTTCCCATCACACACACCTTCCATCACACACCTCTTCCAATCACACCCACCTCTTACCATCACACTCACCTCTTACCATCACACCCACCTCTTCCCATCACACACTTCTTCCCATCACATACACATCTTCACATCACACACCTCATCCCATCACACACCTCTTACCGTAACACACACCTCTTCCCATCAAACCCACCTCTTACCACCACACCCACCTCTTCCCATCACACACCTCTTCCATCACACCTACCTTTTCCCATAACACAAACATTTCCATCACAAACCTCTTCCCATTACACCCACCTCTTCCCGTCACACACCTTTTTATCACACCTACCTTTTCCCATCACACATACATTTCCATCAAACACCTCTTCCGATCACACTCACATCTTCTCATCACATCCACCTCTTCCCATCACATCTAGCTCTTCCCATCACACAAACTTGTCCCCATCACACACACCTTCCTATCACACACCCCTTTCCAGCATACACGCCTTTCTATCACAAACACCTGCCCATCATACAAAACTTCCCATCAAATACACCTTCACATCACACACTCCTATCACACACACACCCTTCCCATTACAAACACCTTCCAATCACACACACACCTGTCCATCACACACCCTTTACCATCACACACCCCTTCTCATTACACACACCCCTTTCCCATCACACACACACCTTCCATATTACACACACCCCTTCCAATCACACACCCCTTCCAATCACACACCCCTACCCATCACACGCACCTATTTGCATCACAAACACCCCTTCCCATCACACACACCTTCCCATCACACACACCCCTTCCCATCACACATACCCCTTCCCATCACACACCCCTTCCAATCACACACACACTCCTCCCCATCACACATCTCTTCCAACCCCACAAACTTTCCTACTCCACACAAAAATTATTTTTTATAACCGAACAAAGAGAACGTTTAGTGAAGAGAAAGGTCTGTTCATGTGCTGCGTCAGTTAAGTTTAACGGGTGTTTATAAACTGCGTGACGTGCACATGTTACAGACGTCCATATGTTACAGACGTCGATATGTTACCGACGTACACATGTTACAGACGTCCACATGTTACAGACGTCCACATGTTACAGACGTCCACATGTTACAGACGTCCACATGATACAGACGTCAACATGTTACAGACGTCCACATGTTACAGAAGTCCACATGTTACAGACGTACACATGTTACAGACGTCCACATGTTACAGACGTACACATGTTAAAGACGTCCACATGATACAGACGTCCACGTGTTACAGATGTGCACATGTTACAGACGTCCATATGTTACAGACGTCCACATGTTACAGACGTGCACATGTTACAGACGTACACATGTTACAGACGTCCATATGTTACAGACGTACACAAGTTACAGACGTCCACATGTTACAGACGTCCACATGTTACAGACGTGCACATGTTACAGACGTCCACATGTTACAGACGTGTACATGTTACAGACGTACACATGTTACAGACGTGCACATGTTACGGACGTGCACATGTTACAGACGTCCACATGTTACAGACGTGTACATGTTACAGACGTACACATGTTACAGACGTGCACATGTTACAGACGTCCACATGTTACAGACGTGCATATGTTACAGACGTCCATATGTTACAGACGTCCACATGTTACAGACGTCCTTATGTTACAGACGTACACATGTTATAGACGTCCACATGTTACAGACATACACATGATACAGACGTCCACATGTTACAGACGTCCTTATGTTACAGACGTACACATGTTATAGACGTCCACATGTTACAGACGTTCAGATGTTACAGACGTCCTTATGTTACAGACGTACACATGTTATAGACATCCACATGTTACAGACATACACATGATACAGACGTCCACATGTTACAGACGTCCTTATGTTACAGACGTACACATGTTATAGACGTCCACATGTTACAGACGTCCACATGTTACAGACGTCCTTATGTTACAGACGTACACATGTTACAGACATACACATGATACAGACGTGCAGATGTTGCAATGAACGTGTTACAGAGATAGGCATGTTTAATACGTAAGTAGTGGCTAGATATCTGCTACTTCTTTTCTACACCAGGCAGATGGCAACAACACCACCAGCCTGAGGGTAGTAATACCACCAGACAGAGAGCGTTAATACCACCAGGTAGAGAGCATTAATGCCACCAGACAGAGGGCATTAATGCCACTAGGCAGAGGGCATTAATGTCACCAACCAGGGGGCATCATCGCCACCAGACAGAGGGCATTAATGTCACCAGACAGAGGGCATTAATGTCACCAAACAGGGGGCAGCATCGCCACCAGACACAGGCTATTAATAGCCCTGTTGTTTCGAGTTTCCTGAAAAGCCGATAAATATTCATCATCACGTACATCCACAGGAAGTTCACTAGAGAATAATAAATGTAATTTTTGTTGCATAAATAAGATAGACATAAGAATAGCGCCCTGGCAACACAGTGGGTGGCGCAATGTTCTGGCTTTTGTTCACAGGGCCACCATGAAATTGACAGAACTAATGAACACAGCAATATGATGGAAGGCAACAAATCTATGAGTTATCAAATTCAAGGGTAAAGAATATAACCTTCAGACACAATTCAAAAGTCTCTACACAATTTAAAATAATGAAAAACAACACCAACAAAAATAACATATTTCGAGATGAACTTAAATTTCATAGATTTACGTTTCATTACATTACATTTCATTGCCTTACATTCCAGCGACTTACATTTCATTGCCTTACATTCCATAGATTTACATTTCATCGACTTACATTTCATCGACCGAAAGCGACCAACCATTCATCGGCAAAGTCACCATAAAAATGATTTGATTTTAGCACTAATTTATTGATCCTTTATTTCTCTTTTAAAGCTGTTTCATTTTGCAAGCTTTCAACAATATGTTTGGTCTAGATCCAAAGTCCAAAAAGGTGTATATGCACTACGGGTCTGTCTAACGCAGCTGTTCGCAACCTGTGGATCGCGACCCCTTTGGGGGTCGAACGACCCTTTCACAGGTGTTACCTAAGACCATCGGAAAACACATGTACCCTACAGTTATGACGTAGCTACGTAAATAATTTTGTGGTTTGGGGTCGTCACAACATAAGGAGCTGTATTTTAATGTCACTGCATAATAAAGTTGAGAATCACTTGTCTAGCAGCACGCAAAGAATTGTCACAGGTCTGTCAAATGTCAAATGTCAAATGTCAAATGTTTAGTGCCTTCTACAAGCGGATGTGTTTCTACGTAAGCTCACATTTGTTTATAAACTTGACCTGTCTGTGGGTAAAGTTTACACGCCAGTCATCACCAGGGCAACAGTCTGGCAGTCGTCACTATGGCAACAGTGTGTCAGTTATAAACCACCTGCCCTGGGGAAAGCCAAGTGCCCCTCCCCCGGAGTAAAAATATGTCCAACAATAAATCAACTGGCACTGCTGGCACTGCCTTCCCCCGAAAAAATCTGAAGTGCCCCCCCCCCCTAGGGGGGGGGGGATTTCTGAAATAAGCACTGCCTGTAACACCATAGTTACTCATACTGCCAACATTTCTGGAACTGTGCTTATAATAGCAGAAGATAAGGGGGTGGGTGGTGGGTCAAATGAAAAGACAGCTTTATAAAGGGGTTGGGTGGGTGGGTCCAATGAGGAGAAAGATTTGTTCTCTTTATGTAAGTTATTTAGTCACGAGTCTAGAATTACAGATTTAAAAAAGAAAAAGGGGGTGGGGGTGGACGTTGTCTTATAACAACTCCAAATTATTATCAATATATATTTTAACATATTTGTTACGCTGCATTAATGTACAGTATCATTACAATTACTGATATTAAGTAATAAGATCAAATTTAGTAAAGTCTTGCAAGAAAACATTTGAACATAACACACGTCTATTTAAACGCGGATAATGCTTGTGATAACACTGACCAGGAGCGTCTGCACGAGGGATAGACGCCCCAGACGCTGACCAGGAGCGTCTACACAGGGGATAGACGCTGACCAGGAGCGTCCACGCGGGGAATAGACGCCCCAGACACAGACCAGGAGCGTCTACACGGGGGATAGACCCCCCAGACGCTGACCAGGAGCGTCTACGCGGGGAATAGACGCCCCGGACACTGACAAGGAGCGTCTACACGGGGGATAGACGCCCCAGACGCTGACCAGGAGCGTCTACACGTGGGATAGATGCCCCAGACGCTGACCAGGAGCGTCTATACGTGGGATAGACGCCCCAGACGCTGACAAACTAAAAGAAATCAACGGTTCATTTAAAACAGTGGTCCCCAAATGGTGGTCCATAAACCCTGTGCAGGTCCCCGAGTCTTACGTTGCCAGTCATTGAGTCTTACGTTGCCAGTCCATACAAACAGATAGAGAAGTTAGTCATACAAACACATAGAGAAGTTAGTCCATACAAACAGATCGAGAAGTTAGTCATACAAACAGATAGAGAAGTTAGTCCGTACAAACACATAGAGAAGTTAGTCATACAAACACATAGATAATCTAGTCATACAAACACATAGAGAAGTTAGTCATACAAACAGATAGAGAAGTTAGTCGTACAAACACATAGAGAAGTTAGTGATACAAACACATAGAGAAGTTAGTCCAAACAAACAGATGGAGAAGTTAGTCCATACAAACACATAGAGAAGTTTGTCCTTACAAACAGATAGAGAAGTTAGTCTATACAAACACATAGAGAACTTAGTCCATAGAAACACATAGAGCAGTTAGTCCATACAAACACATAGAGAAGTTAGTCCATACAAACACATAGAGAAGTTAGTCCATACAAACACATAGAGAAGTTAATCCTTAAAAAAGCCCGGAAAAATTAGTCCATACAGACAGAGAAGTTAGTCCATACAAACAGACAGAGAAGTTAGTCCATACAAACAGACAGAGAAGTTAGTCCATACAAACAGACAGAGAAGTTAGTCCATACAAACAGACAGAGAAGTTAGTCCATACAAACAGACAGAGAAGTTAGTCCATACAAACAGACAGAGAAGTTAGTCCTTAAAAAAGAGACAGAAAATGTTACACACCAGTTTGTCGACTGTCGACCTCTTCTTTGTACAAAAAGTTGTGGCGACCTCTTCTTTTTATTAAAAGCTTTGGCAATCTCTATTTTGTACACAGAGATTGTGTGACCTCTTATTTGTACAAAAGGTTTGCCGACCTCTTCTTTGTACAAAAAGGTTTGGCAACCTCTTCATTTTACAAAAAGGTTTGGCGACATCTTCTTTGTAAAAAAAGTTTTGGTAACCTCTTCTTTGTACAAAAAGGTTTGGTGACCTCTTCTTTGTACCAATAGGTTTAGCGACCTCTCCTTTTTTGAAAAAAAGGTTGTGCGACCGCTTCTATGTACAAAAAGGTTTGGCGACCTATTCTATGTACACAGTTATCAAATGTATCGAAATCATGCCTGCAAGACATTACCACTTGTGTTGGTGGAGTTACGTTCTCTTGTTCTAAAATTAGACTTCTCGTTTTTTAAGTAATACATTAAAGTTTATAGACCTTAAATGTCTAACCACCTCCCCTCCCCCCAACCGCCGTTACGCGGCAAGGTGACCTGGCAAATGCAGGTCCAAATCAGATAAAAACTGGGCCAAGTTTTTCCCTCGGGCCGTGTGACTAGTCTTCGACGTAAACCAGAAATCAATACCGTCCATCACAGTCTGTGTCATAAACTTCACATTGTTAACTCACTTACCCCTTAAACACCGCCCTCCTAATGCCACCCCCGTCCTAATGACACCCCCCTCCTAATGACACCCCCGTCCTAATGACAACCTCTCCTAAGAACACTGTAACTTCAGCTAGTGAGTCATCGGCTGATGACCGAACATTGAACTCAGGCCACACGACAAACTACCTGGCCACGAAAATAACAACCTAGCCACACAATAAACTACTTGGCCACACAATAAACTACTTGGCCACACAATAAACTACTTGGCCACACAATAAACTACTTGGCCACACAATAAACTACTTGGCCACACAATAAACTACCTGGCCACACAATAAACTACTTGGCCACACAATAAACTACTTGGCCACACAATAAACTACTTGGCCACACAATAAACTACTTGGCCACAAAACAAACTACCTGGCAACACAAAAGTATCTGGCCACACAGAAATAGCTGGCCACACAACGAACTCCCTGGCCACAAAACAAACTACCTGGCCACACAACAAACTACCTGGCCACAGAACAAACTACTTGGCCACCAAAAAAACTACCTGGCCAGAAAAAAAACTACCTGGCCACAAAATAACTACCTGGCCACAAAATAACTACCTGGAAACACAAAAGTACCTGGCCACACAAAAATAGCTGGCTACACAACGAACTCCCTGGCTATATAACAAGCTACTTGGCCATACAACAAACTCCCTTGCCACATAACAAGCTACTTGGCCATGCAACAAACTCCCTGGCCACATAACAAGCTACATGGCCATGCAACAAACTCCCTGGTCACATAACAAGCTACTTGGCCATACAACAAACTGCCTGGTCAATAACAAGCTACGTGGACATACAACAAACTCCCTGGTCACCTAACAAGCTACTTGGCCATACAACAAACTCCCTGGTCACATAACAATCTACTTGACCATACAACAAACTACCTTTGATCTCTGTCCGCACATTTCTCTTGATTCGAATACACTTAACTTACAGAGTGGATTAGATCGACAGATACACTTGGCTTACAGAGTAGATTAGATCGACAGATACACTTGGCTTACACGTTGATTAGATCGACAGATACACTTGGCTTACACGTTGATTAGATCGACAGATACACTTGGCTTACAGAGAAGATTAGATCGACAGATACACTTGGCTTACACGTTGATTAGATCGACAGATACACTTGGCTTACAGAAAAGATTAGATCGACAGATACACTTGGCTTACAGAGAAGATTAGATCGACAGATACACTTGGCTTACAGAGTAGATTAGATCGACAGATACACTTAGCTTACAGAGTAGATTAGATCGACAGATACACTTAGCTTACAGAGTAGATTAGATCGACAGATACACTTAGCTTACAGAGTAGATTAGATCGACAGATATACTTGGCTTACAGAGTGGATTAGATCGACAGATACACTTAGCTTACAGAGAAGATTAGATCGACAGATACACTTGGCTTACACGTTGATTAGATCGACAGATACACTTGGCTTACACGTTGATTAGATCGACAGATACACTTGGCTTACAGAGTAGATTAGATCGACAGATACACTTGGCTTACAGAGTAGATTAGATCGACAGATACACTTGGCTTACAGAGTAGATTAGATCGACAGATACACTTGGCTTACAGAGAAGATTAGATCGACAGAAACACTTAGCTTACAGAGTAGATTAGATCGACAGATACACTTGGCTTACAGAGTAGATTAGATCGACAGATACACGTGGCTTACAGAGTAGATTAGATCGACAGATACACTTGGCTTACAGAGAAGATTAGATCGACAGATACCCTTGGCTTACAGAGAAGATTAGATCGACAGATACACTTAGCTTACAGAGTAGATTAGATCGACAGATACACTTGGCTTACACGTTGATTAGATCGACAGATACACTTGGCTTACACGTTGATTAGATCGACAGATACACTTGGCTTACACGTTGATTAGATCGACAGATACACTTAGCTTACAGAGTAGATTAGATCGACAGATACACTTGGCTTACACGTTGATTAGATCGACAGATATACTTGGCTTACAGAGTAGATTCGATCGACAGATACACTTGGCTTACACGTTGATTAGATCGACAGATACACTTGGCTTACAGAGAAGATTAGATCGACAGATACACTTGGCTTACACGTTGATTAGATCGACAGATACACTTAGCTTACAGAGTAGATTAGATCGACAGATACACTTGGCTTACAGAGTAGATTAGATCGACAGATACACTTGGCTTACACGTTGATTAGATCGACAGATACACTTAGTTTACAGAGTAGATTGAAATAGTTTGAGGATCTCCACCTCATCCGTATCACTTGACTTTCCTCTCACGCGAGTCATTCATCAATTTAAGCAGACGACAACTTCCTGACAACGCTATTCCGGCCAGGAGTTATTTAAATCACGGTTGTCTCGCCACGGTGACGGAAAGGGGTAGGTCAAGGTCAAGAAAAACATGTCACATGTCACATGTCACATCTATCTAAGAGTTACAAAATGTTTGACCAGAAATCACAACGGACCATTTCAATCATTTGCATAAAATCTTTAAGTGTACAGAAGAAGTTCAATTGCAAGTGTTTAAAAGTAACAGAACATGTGTCTCGCCATCATCTCGATTGGAACAGTTCAGATGTCTTGCCATAATATCACATGTAACAGTTCTGATGTCTTGCTATCATATCTCAAATTTAACAGTTCAGATATCTTGTCATCATCTTAAATGCAACAGTTCAGATGTCTTGCCATCATTTCAAATTTAACAGTTCAGATGTCTTGCCATGATCTCAAATATAACATTTCAGATATCTAGTCATGATCTCAAATGTAACAGTTCAGATGTCTTTTCATCATCTGAAATGTAACAGTTCAGATGTCTTGCCATGATCTCAAATGTAACAGTTCAGATGTCTTGCTATCATTTCAAAAGCAGCAGTTCAGATGTCTTGTCATCATTTCAAATGTAACATTTCAGATGTCTTGCCATTATTTCAAATTTAACAGTTCAGATGTTTTGCCATGACCTCAAATGTAACAGTTCAGATATCTTGTCAATATCTCAAATGTAACAGTGCAGATGTCTTGCCATCATTTCAAATGTAACAGTTCAGATGTCTTGTCATCATCTCAAATGTAACAGTTCAGATGTCTTGCCATCATCTCAAATGTAACAGTTCAGATATCGTGCCAACATCTTATTGACTTTCCCCAAATGATAGGAATAAATCTCCATGGAAGAACAAAATACAGAGTTGACTATAAAATCGCTTTGCTTTGGTGTTCATCTCAATGATTTGACCTCATAATGTCTTTCGAAGAGATTCACTTCTCCTTGTCTTGGTGTTCATCTCAATGATTTGAGCCCCACTACGTCTTACACATGGGAGTCCGTAATAGGACAAATAGGAGTCCGTAATGGGACAAATGGGCCTACTAGCCGTCCGTCCATGATAAAAGCCCCTAATAAAATGCTGTCCATATTAATGATCCAGTTCTGGAGTCCTTACAAAACCCACTCTCTTTACAATTGAGGTTTTCTCTCATCGGCGCCATTTCCCACCGCTGATGGACCACTACACCATTGTTTCTCAACAGAGACGTAGCTAAGGTGAGGCAAGAGGGGCAGATGTGCACGGGCACCAGAATATTTAGGGGCACTAATATGTGCTTCGATATTATTTTATTGTTGAAAATAATGGGTTTGAGAGTTGAAAAAAGCAAGGGGTTTGGGGGGGGGCGCTTTAAAATGAATCTTTTCCCCGGGCGCCAAACACTCTAGCTACGCCTCTGTCTCTCAATAAGAATCCTAATCCTAAGTTTCCAACAATTGACCGAATACTTTTGACAGAACTGACTCGTTTACAGTTAATGGCAATTTTTTTAATCAGATTAGCGGTGTTGACATGGGAACAACAATGGTTCCAATTATGTGTTTATTTGGAACATCTGTGGAGAAGAAACTACAAAGGTCCTTTCTCCGAATACTACAAGAGACATATAGATGATTGCACATAAATTATCAACATGGATACTACCTGACATAAATCAATGATTGGCATAGAATCCGGTACCATACTGTCACAACAGGACATAATGGACGTTTTACGTTTTGTACGGTACGTGTCACTAACCAAGTTGACAAAATGTCATTAACCAAGTTGACAAAATGTCACTAACCAAGTTGACAAAATACCACTAACCAAGTTGACAAAATGTCACTAACCAAGTTGACAAAATACCACTAACCAAGTTGACAAAATGTCACTAACCAAGTTGACAAAATGTCACTAACCAAGTTGACAAAATACCACTAACCAAGTTGACAAAATGTCACTAACCAAGTTGACAAAATGTCACTAACCAAGTTAACAAAATATCACTAACCAAGTTGACAAAATGTCACTAACCAAGTTGACAAAATACCACTAACCAAGTTGACAAAATGTCACTAACCAAGTTGACAAAATACCACTAACCAAGTTGACAAAATGTCACTAACCAAGTTGACAAAATACCACTAACCAAGTTGACAAAATGTCACTAACCAAGTTGACAAAATGTCACTAACCAAGTTGACAAAATACCACTAACCAAGTTGACAAAATGTCACTAACCAAGTTGACAAAATACCACTAACCAAGTTGACAAAATGTCACTAACCAAGTTGACAAAATGTCACTAAACAAGTTGACAAAATACCACTAACCAAGTTGACAAAACACCACTAACCAAGTTGACAAAATGTCACTAACCAAGTTGACAAATTGTCACGTGGTCGGCCCAAAAAATGTCAGCTTGTGTTGTTCAACTTTCTGGTGAGAACGTTCAAGAAATGTTCATTAGATATGTACCGGTGGTGACTTAGTGACCGGTGGTGACTTAGTGACCGGTGGTGACTTAGTGACCGGTGGTGACTTAGTGACCGGTGGTGACTTAGTGACCGGTGGTGACTTAGTGACCGGTGGTGACTTAGTGACCGGTGGTGACTTAGTTACCGGTGGTGACTTATTTACCGGTGGTGACTTAGTTACCTGTGGTGACGTATGTACAGGGAGTGACGTATGTACCGGTTGTGCCGTATGTACGGATGGTGAACCGCTGGTGACGTAGGTACGTGAGGTGGTCAGCTTCAAATGAACAGAACCATGAACTTAACAACGCACAATAAGGTACGAGTTCCTGGATCCGGAACAATCAATTTACGTCACTAAATCTTAATACATCTCGTTTTTTTTTTTTTGTGGATATAAGAAATAGTGGTTAAACCTGCTTGAAAATGACAGGTAGGCAGGTGTATGTGGGGACAGGTAGGCAGGTGTATGTGGGGACAGGTAGGCAGGTGAATGTGTGGACACAGGTAGGCTTTTGTATGTGGTGACACAGGTAAGCTGTTGTATGTGGGGGACACAGATGGACTGTTGAATGTGGGGGACACAGATAGGCTGTTGTATGTTGGGGGACACGGATGGCTGTTGAATATGGATGGACACAGATAGGCTGTTGTATGTTGGGGGAAACAGATAGGCTGTTGAATGGGGGACACAGGTAGGCTGTTGAATGTGGGGACACAGGTAAGCTTTTGTATGTGAGGACACAGATAGGCTGTTGAATGTGGAGGGGGGGGCACAAATAGGCTGTTGTATGTTGGGGGACCCAGATAGGCAGTTGAATGTGGATGGACACAGATAGGCTGTTGTATGTTGGGGAAACAGATAGGCTGTTGAATGTGGGGACACAGGTAGGCTGTTGTATGTGGAGACACAGATAGGCTGTTGTATGTTGGGGGACACATATGGCTGTTGAATGGGGGGACACATATAGGCTGTTGTATGTTGGGGACACAGATATGCTGTTGAATGTGGGGACACAGGTAGGCTGTTGAATGTGGGGACACAGGAAGGCTGTTGTATGTGAGGACACAGATAGGCTTTTGAATGTGGGGGGACACAGATAGGCTGTTGTATGTTGGGGGACACATATAGGCAGTTGAATGTGGGGACACAGATAGGCTGTTGTATGTGGAGGACACAAGTAGGCTGTTGTATGTGAGGACACAGGTAGGCTATTGTATGTGAGGACACAGGTAGGCTGTTGTATGTGAGGACACAGGTAGACTGTTGTATATGGGGGACACATATAGGCTGTTGATTGTGGAGACACAGGTAGGCTGTTGTATGTGGGGGACACAGATAGGCTGTTGTATGTGAGGATATAGGTAGGCTGTTGTATGTTGGGGGACACAGATATGCTGTTGATTGTGGGGACACAGGTAGGCTGTTGAATGTGGGGACACAGGTAGGCTGTATGTGGGGGACACAGGTAGGCTGTTGAATGTGGGGACACAGGTAGGCTGTATGTGGGGGAGACAGATATGCTGTTGAATGTGGGGATACAGATAGGCTGTTGTATGTGAGGACACAGGTAGTCTGTTGTATTTGAAGACACAGGTAGGCTGTTGAATGGGGGACATAGGTATGCTGTATGTGGGGACAGGGGCTGGGACATGTGTCTGTAGGGGTTGAGGTGTGGACAGTGAGGACTAAGATCAGTAACTTTTATAGATTCATTTATCATGTCAGTAACTTTTATAGATTCATTTATCATGTCAGTAACTTTTATAGATCCATGTACCATGTCAGTAACTTTTATAGATTCATTTATCATGTCAGTAACTTTTATAGATTCATTTATCATGTCAGTAACTTTTATAGATTCATGTATCATGTCAGTAACAATTTATAGATTCATGTATCATGTCAGTAACTTTTATAGATTCATTTATCATGTCAGTAACTTTTATAGATTCATTTATCATGTCAGTAACTTTTATAGATTCATTTATCATGTCAGTAACTTTTATAGATTCATTTATCATGTCAGTAACTTTTATAGATTCATGTATCATGTCAGTAACTTTTATAGATTCATGTATCATGTCAGTAACTTTTATAGATTCATTTATCATGTCAGTAACTTTTATAGATTCATGTATCATGTCAGTAACTTTTATATATCCATGTATTCATGTATGTATGGCGCCCTGCGCAAGCTTAACTTTGGTGCCCCTTATTAGTCTAAGCATCAACTGAAAAACTCGTTATTCGATCATGAGTTTATTACCAATTTTTTTGTTTTTTTAAAATCAAACAATGAGCAATAAAACTGTTTTTTTTTTAAAACTTGTATTAGAATATCTTTTTTTTTATTGCACTTTCTATTTTTCTTCCATGGCGCCCACATGCACAACTTTTTCCTATTTTGGAAGATAGTTGATGGCGCCCACATGCACAACTTTTTCCTATTTTGGAAGATAGTTGATGGCGCCCACATGCACAACTTTTTCCTATTTTGGAAGATAGTTGATGGCGCCCACATGCACAACTTTTTCCTATTTTGGAAGATAGTTGATGGCGCCCACATGCACAACTTTTTCCTATTTTGGAAGATAGTTGATGGCGCCCTAAACACACGCCGTTAAGAAAAGTTTGAATATCGTTTCTCGAAACTTGACCCGAGGTTCAAACTTCACTATAGTAAACTTATGGAATTTAAATATTTTCTGGACGCCCCGGGCGCCCTTTGGCCACGGCGCCCTGTGCGAGGGCACATGTTGCACACCCTAAAGGCCCTGCCAATGCTTTTTAATAATTTAACCAATCCAATGATTTTTAATAATTTAACCAATCCAATGCATTTTAATAATTTAACCAATCCAATGCTTCTTAATAATGTAACCAGTCCAATGCTTTTTAATACTAAAAACCAAGCAGTGCTACTCACCCCCACACAGAGAAACTTCAGCAGCACTATGATAACCATGGGTTGTAGCATTTTAAATGAAAGGTCACAAGTGGTGGCGAAGGTCACAAGTGGTGGCGAAGGTCAAAAGTGGTGTCGAAGGTCACAAGTGGTGACGAAGGTCACAAGTGGTGTCGCCACTATAAAATTCCAAGATTAAAATGTGTCTTTGATCAGCCGGTAATCCTTGATTTCGTTATAGAAAAAGCACAAACTCTTGTAGGGCTGGACTTCTTGGCGCTAAACAAACTCTTGTAGGGCTGGACTTCTTGGCGCTAAACTAAAACTTATTTGATTCCATTCACGATGAGGGCGTGAGTTTGAATGATTAGGACGTGAGTTGTGATGAATGATTGGGAAGTGAGTTGTCATGAATGATTAGGACGTGAGTAGTGATGAATGATTAGGACGTGAGTAGTGATGAATGATGAGAACATGAGTTTGCTTTGTGTCAAGATGTCTTTGTCAAGGATGGTTAAGCTAATGGTGTCTCTCAGCGCTTGGAAGCTAACGGTGTCTCTCAGCAATTTGAAGTTAATGGTGTCTCTCAGCACTTTGAAGCTAATGGTGTCTCTCAGTACTTTGAAGCTAATGGTGTCTCTCAGCAATTTGAAACGAACGGTGTCCCTCAGCACTCAGATCTTCTTTTCTATAGATATAAAAGGGAAATATATTTTTTGATTAAAGGATAACATTTGATTTTTAAGTCATCAAAACTGATCTTAAGACTAATTAACCAATTAAGCATGACCCTTTTAATCGGCATCTCTTTAACCAGGTTTTAAGTGATAACGAATGTTTTATTAATTATTTTTTTTTGTCAACAATAATAACATATATTTGATTGTCACAGCAAACACAATCACAAAAATAGATTTGTTTGTCACTGCAAGCACAATCATAAACATAGATTTAATTGTCACAGCAAACACAATCATAAACATAGATTTGATTGTCACAGCAAAGGGGGGGGGGGATCAGTCAGGTTTGTAGAGTTTAGAAAGATGTGTTTTGAGTGCAGTTTTGTAGGCTGTGATGGTCGGTATATTGCGGATGGGTAATGGAAGAGAATTCCATTGTTTGGGGGCACAGAATGAGAACGATCGTTCACCGTATGTTTTTGCGAGTCTTGGGGACAGAAAGAATACCCGCGTCTGCGGAGGAACGAAGCTGTCGAAGGGGTGAATAGACAGAGAAAAGTTCAGTTAGATACGAAAGGCATGAATTCGAGAAAAATGTGTGGCAGAGAACAGAGAGCTTGTAGTCAATCCGTGCTTGCACAGAGAGCCAAAGAAGTGAATGAAGTAGTGGTGTGACGTGATCACGTTTTTTTTTTGGCTTTAGAATTAGCCTAGCGGCTGAGTTTTGAACCTTTTGTAATTTTTCAATGAAGTGTTTTGGTGAACCTGCAAAAGATAAGGCGAGAGAGAACTAGAGCACAGACTAGGGTTTTTGTTGCGCTAACTGTGAGGTAGTGGCGGGTGGATCTGATCTGATGATTAGCGGTGTATGCAGAGCGCCAAATGTGAGAGATATGGTTATCAAGAGACATGTTGTTAGACAGAATACAACCAAGATTCCTAGCGGAGAATGGGAACTGTATGTCAGAGTTACCTACATGAAATGAAGTTGGGACAGTTGAGGTAGAGGATTGTGTGTGATTGTAAATGAGGAGTACTTCCGTTTTGTCATCGTTCACCTTCAACTTGCTGAGTGTCATCAATGACTTGACATCATCAATGCCCTCCCGCAAAGTCCGTATAGCAGAATCGACAAGAGAGAGATGAGTATGCTTGTATAGCTGCGTATCATGTGCGAATGACTGGTTCTCAACAGCATGCCCCCCGAGCAAGAGGAGCAGTGGCCTGGTATACATTCGGAATAGAGCCGGGCCTAAAACAGATCCCTGTGGCACTCCGTACACCAAGTCAGCACTGCCAGAGAGACAGCCATCGACAGAGACTGCCTGCGTTCTGCCGGAGAGGTATGATCTAAACAAAGCCAAAACTGATCCCGAAATTCCAAAGTAATTTTCAAGGATTTTGTAAAGGGTTCCATGGCCAATAGTGTCAAAGGCCGCACTTAGGTCTAAGAGGATCAGGATGGAGATATCACCACTGTCCAGTGCGAGCAAGAGGTCATTGGTGACTCTCAAGAGAGCCGTCTCAGTGCTATGGAAAAGTCTACAGGCCGACTGAGTAGGACTGAGAAGAGAGTGGTCATTTAAGTAAGCAAAAAGTTGATTTAGATCTAGTTATTCAATGACTTTAGATAAAAATGATAAGTTAGATACATGTCCATAATTGTTTAAAATTATTTACATCCAGACCAGGCTTCTTAATTAGGGTTGTGTATTACCCACAAACTGACTTTTTAAGACTTTTCTCAAAACCGCACATTGGCCATATTTGTCTCATAAAATGCTATAAAATATAATCTTTTAGTCTGATTTTAAAACGGTTCTTACCATTATGAGCAACATACAAGTGTATACAGAGCAACATACAAGTGTATACAGAGCAACATACAAGTGTATACAGAGCAACATACAAGTGTGTACAGAGCAACATACAAGTGTATACAGAGCAACATACAAGTGTATACAGAGCAACATACAAGTGTATACAGAGCAACATACAAGTGTGTACAGACATAATAAAAATCAGAATTAGATTAGCCGGTGACATTCGACAGAACTGTCGCGAAGGGTCGCATTATAGAGGAGAATTGGACAAACGCGCCGGTCGCATTATAGAGGAGAATTAGACAAACGCGCCGGCCGCATTATAGAGGAGAATTAGACAAACGCGCCGGCCGCATTATAGAGGAGAATTAGACAAACGCGCCGGCCGCATTATAGAGGAGAATTAGACAAACGCGCCGGCCGCATTATAGAGGAGAATTAGACAAACGCGCCAGTCGCATTATAGAGGAGAATTAGACAAACGCGCCGGCCGCATTATAGAGGAGAATTAGACAAACGCGCCAATCGCATTATAGACGAGAATTAGACAAACGCGCCGGCCGCATTATAGAGGAGAATTAGACAAACGCGCCGGCCGCATTAACTCTAAACTTTGCTGTTATGTAGCGGGCCGCATTAACTCTAAACTTTGCAGTCATGTAGCGGGCCGCAAAATATCGTCTTGCTGGCCGCGAGTTTGAAACCCCTGATCTAGAAATCATATTCATAGAAATGAGCCATGACTTTCACAATCGCCTTACCTTTACAATCAGATGGCTTTTACAATCATTTGGCTTTAACAATCACATGGCTTTTACAATCATTTGGCTTTAACAATCACATGGCTTTTACAATCACATGACGTTTACAATGACATGACTTTTACAATCACATGACTTGCAATCAGTTGACTTGCACAATCACAAGACTTGCAATCAGTTGACTTGCACAATCATATGACATTTACAATAACAAGACCTTATATAATCACATGACTTCAATTAGAAAACTTTTACAGTTACTTGACTTTATAAAATAACATGAGTTCACGCAATCACATCACTGTTTAAAATCCATCGTTCTATATCAGTCTATTCTCATAAATCCATCGTTCTATATCAGTCTATTCTCATAAATCCATCGTTCTATATCAGTCTATTCTCATAAATCCATCGTTCTATATCAGTCTATTCTCATAAATCCATCGTTCTATATCAGTCTATTCTCATAAATCCATCGTTCTATATCAGTCTATTCTCATGGAATAGCAAACGAGCGAACTGACCCGCCACTTTGTGTCCTCAATCTGAGACGTTTGCTTCACTATCATAGTGCTTGTTATCACAAACTAAACCATGTTTATGGTGGAGCATGTTATCACAATCTAAACAATGTTGATGGCGGTGCTTGTTATCACAATCTAAACCATGTTTATGGTGGAGCATGTTATCACAATCTAAACAATGTTGCTGGCGGTGCTTGTTATCACAATCTAAACTATGTTTATGGTGGAGCATGTCATCACAATCTAAACAGTGTTTAGTATGGTGCATGATATCACAATCTAAGCTATGTTTATGATAGTGCATGCTATTACAATCTAAACAATGTTCATGGTGGTGCAATGTTATCACAATCTAAACAATGTTTAGTATGGTGAATGATATCAAAATCTAAACTATGTTTATGATGGTGCATGTTATCACAATCTAAACAATGTTTATGATGGTGCATATTATCACAATCTAAACAATGTTATCGTGGTGCTTGTTATCACAATCTAAACTATGTTTATGATGGTGCATGTTATCACAATCTAAACCATGTTTATGATGGTGCATGTTATCACAATCTAAACAATGTTATCGTGGTGCTTGTTATCACAATCTAAACTATGTTTATGGTTGTGCTTGTTATCACAATCTAAACTATGTTTATGATGGTGCATATTATCACAATCTAAACTATGTTTATGATGGTGCATGTTATCACAATCTAAACTATGTTTATGGTTGTGCTTGTTATCACAATCTAAACTATGTTTATGATGGTGCCTATTATCACAATCTAAACTATGTTTATGATGGTGCATGTTATCACAATTTAAAGTATGTTTGGGATGGTGCATTTTATCACAATCTAAACCATGGTGGTGATGGTGCATGTTATCACAATCTAAACTATGTTTATGATTGTTCATGTTATCACATATCTAAACTTTGTTTATGATGGTGCATGTTATCACATTCAAAACTATTTTTATGATGGTGCATGTTATCACAATTTAAAGTATGTTTGGGATGGTGCATTTTATCACAATCTAAACCATGGTGGTGATGGTGCATGTTATCACAATCTAAACAATGTTTATGATGGTGCATGTTATCACAATCTAAACTACATCCTTCCCCGGTGTCATAATTGACAGTGTCACAACCCCTTACCCCTTCCCCGGTGTCATATATGAGTGTCACAACCCCCTACCCGTTCCCCGGTGTCATAGACGAAAGTGTTGGCCACATAGTCGTCTTCTATCTTTCTAATCCCTGAATAAATAAGATATAATTGGCATGTGCCAACATGATCCCGTAGGCGCCAGACTTACAATGGAAGGATCAGGCTATTATTTGCATAGCTGAAAATAGAGTTGGGGGGGGGGGCGCAATAAACCTCACAAAGCAATTAAAATAATTGCAAGAAAAAAAAGACACTTTATTTTTTAGACACTTTATGATGAAGACACTTTATTTTGATGACACTTTATTTTGATGACACTTTATTTTGAAGACACTTTATTTTGATGACATTTTATTTTGAAGACACTTTATTTTGATGACACTTTATTTTGAAGACACTTCATTTTGATGACACTTTATTTTGATGACACTTTTTTTTATGACACTTGATTTTGAAGACACTTTATTTTGATGACACTTTATTTTGAATACACTTTATTTTGATGACACTTTATTTTGATGACACTTTATTTTGATGACACTTTATTTTGATGACACTTTATTTTGATGACACTTTATTTTGATGACACTTTATTTTGATGACACTTTATTTTGAAGACACTTTATTTTGAAGACACTTTATTTTGATGACACTTTATTTTGATGACACTTTATTTTGATGACACTTTATTTTGATGACACTTTATTTTGATGACACTTTATTTTGAAGACACTTTATTTTGATGACACTTTATTTTGAAGACACTTTATTTTGATGACACTTTATTTTGAAGACACTTTATTTTGATGACACTTTATTTTGATGACACTTTATTTTGAAGACACTTTATTTTGATGACACTTTATTTTGATGACACTATTTTGATGAAATGTTTCCAAACGTTTCAAATGTTGCTGGTTCACTTTATTTAGTTGATGATTTTTGTTCCTAATTAAACTGGAAATTTTTGTGGCTATTGAGATCTCTATAGGTAACACATGAAAAGATCAACCCAACTTCCATATGAAATAAAGATAACATTAATGAAAAGATCAACACAACTTCCATATGAAATAAAGACAACATCAATGAAAAGATCAACACAACTTCCATATGAAAAAAGATAGCATCAATGAAAAGATCAACACAACTTCCATATGAAATAAAGATAACATTAATGAAAAGATCAACACAACTTCCATATGAAATAAAGATAGCATCAATGAAAAGATAAACACAACTTCCATATGAAAAAAGATAGCATCAATGAAAAGATCAACACAACTTCCATATGAAATAAAGATAACATCAACGAAAAGATTAAGACAATTTCCATATGAAATAAAGATAGCATCAATGAAAAGATAAACACAACTTCCATATGAAATAAAGACAACATCAATGAAAAGATAAACACAACTTCCATATGAAAAAAGATAGCATCAATGAAAAGATCAACACAACTTCCATATGAAATAAAGATAACATTAATGAAAAGATCAACACAACTTCCATATGAAATAAAGATAACATCAACGAAAAGATTAAGACAATTTCCATATGAAATAAAGATAACATCAATGAAAAGATCAACACAACTTCCATATGAAATAAAGATGACAATTTCAGACTCATTGGTTCGGAACAAAAAAAAGTAGGAATGGCTGAGGCTGTAATCACCTGCAAACAGTATGAATTTCTGCAGGCACCTGCAGACAATATGAATTGTGCACCTGTAAACAGTATGGACAGCTGAGGCTGTAAACAGTATGGAGAGCTGAGGCTGCAGACACTTGCAAACAAATGCATTTCTGTAGGCACCGGTTTGGGAGTGGAGGTGGGGGCCGTATTGGAACAGGTCAACATTGTGTCACCTCTTACCTGTTAACGCGAACATAAATCCATCACCATTGCACAGCACAAGATTTAATCCGATATGATTTCAGATCGCCACCAAACGACATTGTTTTACAATGGGTCGTCCGCTGACAGGCTAGGCCGTGTACACATCCGAGCCACCAACTGCTAACCAGATATCATGTTAACATCTAACACCACACCACGGTAGTCATTCCCCCTATGTGGGGTCCTTTCTTCATTGAATGTCGACTCCGTTCCGTTATCAGATAGGTCAAAAGATTGCATTGAGGTAAGAATTTACATTACTGTAAGACCGCGAATATTTGTAAACGTTTCAAAAATCGTTTATACAAATGCCGTGATAATTTTTTTTAAAGCCATATTTTTTTTTAAAGTTATAACATTATTGATGTCAATAAAGGTTGTTATCTTGAAAACGAAAAGCAAGATTACGCCATGAGCAAGCGTGTCTAGCAATGAACTAGAGGACGACCACTGGAAGTAACCAGCATGTTTAAAGTACCAAGACTGCACAGTTGAGATAACAAGTGTGTCGCTAGGTATGAAGGTTATTTGGCTGTTCATAAACGTCTTGCCAGACACTGCACAGCAAAAGGTATTGGTACAGCAAAAGGTATTAGTACAGCAAAAGGTATTGGTACCTGGAAGTTTCTCTTGTAGTGTACCACGGGAACATCTATGGAGCTTTCAGTAGTGGGCAAAGACAAACTAACAAATAGCTCAATAGATCAGACTATATAACTCAATAGACCAACCTTAAAATAGCGCTCTAGACCAAACTATATAACTCAATACACCAACCTTAAAATAACTCTCTATACCAAACTATACAACTCAATACACCAACCTTAAAATAGCGCTCTAGACCAAACTATATAACTCAATACACCAACCTTAAAATAGCGCTCTAGACCAAACTATATAAATCAATAGACCAACCTTAAAATAGCGCTCTAGACCAAACTATATAACTCAATACACCAACCTTAAAATAGCGCTCTAGACCAAACTATATAACTCAATACACCAACCTTAAAATAACTCTCTATACCAAACTATACAACTCAATAGACCAACCTTAAAATAGCGCTCTAGACCAAACTATATAACTCAATACACCAACCTTAAAATAGCGCTCTAGATCAAACTATATAACTCAATAGACCAACCTTAAAATAGCGCTCTAGACCAAACTATATAACTCAATACACCAACCTTAAAATAGCGCTCTAGACCAAACTATATAACTCAATACACCAACCTTAAAATAGCGCTCTAGACCAAACTATATAACTCAATACACCAACCTTAAAATAGCGCTCTAGACCAAACTATATAACTCAATACACCAACCTTAAAATAACTCTCTATACCAAACTATATAACTCAATACACCAACCTTAAAATAGCGCTCTAGACCAAACTATATAACTCAATACACCAACCTTAAAATAACTCTTTATACCAAACTATATAACTCAATAGACCAACCTTAAAATAGCTCTCTAGACCAAACTATATAACTCAATAGATTAACCTTAAAATAGCTCTCTAGACCAAACTATATAACTCAATAGATTAACCTTAAAATAGCTCTCTAGACCAAACTATATAACTCAATAGATTAACCTTAAAATAGCTCTCTAGACCAAACTATAATATAACTCAATAGATTAACCTTAAAATAGCTCTCTAGACCAAACTATATAACTCAATAGATTAACCTTAAAATAGCTCTCTAGACCAAACTATATAACTCAATAGATTAACCTTAAAATAGCTCTCTAGACCAAACTATAATATAACTCAATAGATTAACCTTAAAATAGCTCTCTAGACCAAACTATAATATAACTCAATAGATTAACCTTAAAATAGCTCTCTCGACCAAACTATATAACTCAATAGATTAACCTTAAAATAGCTCTCTGGACCAAACTATATAACTCAATAGATTAACCTTAAAATAGCTCTCTAGACCAACCTAACTTAATTCAATAGACAAACCTAACAACTCATTACCCCAACCTAACATTGCTCTCTAAAACCAACTTGCAGTACTCACTAGACCAACCTCACATTACCTACTTGACCAACCTCACATTTCCTACAAGATCAACCTCCTAGATCATAGACATCGTCTAAAGGACTAAATTGATCAATAAGTGGTAACAAATTCAGTTGTGCCTCAGATTACGAAGTCATTCTTAACCCAAAAAATTCGCTTAGCGAAACCATTTTTACCATTGTAATCAATATAAACTCCATTGTAATCAATATAAACTTCATTGTAATCAATATAAACTTCATTGTAATCAATATAAACTCTATTGATCTGCTCCATTATTAAGAAAATGTTTTGTATATATAACGTGTTTCTCTGTCATTAAAAGTATAGGAATTGTCATCTTGCTAACACACTCTCCAACCATCTGCTTTTTACTTACAATATCCAAATAAGTTTTTCTACTTGCTCTACACCTTTGCCCTCTGACCTTTGCTTCGTTAACACGGTCACTCATTAGGCCACATTCGCTTGCTCTATTGCCTCTTTGTTCTTTTGGATGGTACAGATTGTCAATGTCGCCATAATGTATTGCGTACAGAATGTCAATTATTATGTGACAATAACATTGATTTCTTCAGTGCACACAGACACGATGTACAGCTTAACCAGCTAGGTTACAGGAAGTCAATTGTGTGTACAGACTACTAATCTGGTGAGATTCTGTGAATAGGTTGCTGATGTGCTGGGATTGTGTGAACATACTACAGATGTGGTGATATTGTGTGTACAGACTACTGATGTGGTGGGATTGTGTATACAACTACTGATGTGGTAAGATTATGTGTACAGACTACTGATGTGGTTAAATTGTGTGTACAAACTACTGATGTGATGAGATTGCGTGTAGAGACTATTGCTGTGGTGGGATTGTGTGTACAGACTACTGATGGGATGAGATTGTGTGTACAGATTACTGATGTGATGAGATTGCGTATACAGACTACTAATGTGGTTGGGCTGTGTGTACAGACTACTGATGTGGTAGGATTGTGTGTACAGACGACTGGTGTGGTTGGGCTCTGTATACAGACTACTGATTGTGGTGTGATTGTGTGTACAGACTACTCATCTGGTGGGATTGTGTGTAGACTACTGATGTGATGGGGCTGTGTGTATATGCGTATGATCTTAAACCAAAGAATCGTTCGTTTACCGAGACACATATTGTTCACCAGGGTCTTCATTAACCGGGCTTCCACTGTAATTCAAGACTTTCTCATCATTCTATGACGTCAATACAAATGATATGTCTCACTTAAAGTTAAAAAAAAAAAATTAACTAACGTATCGTTTAATATATATTTTAAAAGTTGAATGCGATTAGTTCATTGGCTAATTTAAATAGTTCACTTTCAGCCTGAGACTATCGTTTGGTGTCATTCGTCTGGATTCTGATTGGTTTATAACTGTGTGAGTCGGGTCACGTGTCCTCTGTACATTTGGAACGTTGGTTGTTTGTTGTTGTTTTCTTTAACACTTGACATTTCTTGACAGTGTTGACACTTGACATTTCTTGACAGTGTTGACACTTGACATTTCTTGACAGTGTTGACACTTGACATTTCTTGACAGTGTTGACACTTGACATTTCTTGACAGTGTTGACACTTGACATTTCTTGACAGTGACATGCAGAATACATGAAATATGATTGATAAAAATAGTTTGATTTTATGGTGGTGGGAGATAAGCAATGTGTCACAGAGATAACGCGGTGGTAGCCCGCGCGGACCCATCAGTGGGAATAAGCTACACAGTCACTTCTCTAACTCCTTATAGCAGACTGTGTTCAAACACTTAAAACAGATTGTGTTCATACACTTAGAACAAACTGTGTTCCAACTCCTAGAAAAGACTGTGTTCAAACATTTAGAGCGGACTGTGTTCCACCTCTTAGAACAGACTGTGTTTAAACACTTAGAACAAAGTTTGTTCCAACTCCTAGAAAAGACTGTGTTCAAACATTTAGAACCGACTGTGTTCCACCTCTTAGAACAGACTGAGTTTAAACACTTAGAACAGACTGTGCTCCACCTCTTTGAACAGACTGTGTTCATACACTTAGAACAGTGTTCCAACTCCAAAAAAGACTGTGTTCAAACATTTAGAACGGACTGTGTTCCACCTCTTAGAACAGACTGTGTTCATACACTTAGAACAAACTGTGTTCCAACTCCTAGAAAAGACTGTGTTCAAATATTTAGAACCGACTGTGTTCCACCTCTTAGAACAGACTGTGTTTAAACACTTAGAACAGACTGTGCTCCACCTCTTAGAACAGACTGTGTTCATACACTTAGAACAGTGTTCCAACTCCTAGAAAAGACTGTGTTCAAACATTTAGAACGGACTGTGTTCCACCTCTTAGACCTGACTGTATTTAAACACTTAGAACAGACTGTGTTACACCTCTTAGAGCAGACCGTGTTCAAACACTTAGAACAGACTGTGTTCCAACTCCTAGAAAAGACTGTTTTCAAACATTTAAAACGGACTGCGTTCCAGCTCTTAGACCAGACTGTGTTTAAACACTTAGAACAGACTGTGTTCCACCTCTTAGAACAGACTTTGCTCAAACACTTAGAACCGACTGTGTTCCACCTTTTAGAACATACTGTGTTCAAATATTTAGAATAGGCTGTGTTCAAACACTTAGAGCAGAATGTGAGTTTATATCATAGAATATATGACGAGATATTCCATTCCATTGGCAGACTCGGAGGTGATGGGTCATCTTGACCATCATACTTCCCAGGAGTTCAACCAACGTGAGCATGGAAGTAAAGAGTTAAGACCATTTAACCATTCTAGCAATACTCCTATCATAATAGTACAATGTTACATCTCAGGCAGACAATATCAACCTATCAGCTGTAATATTGGACCTACTTCTCGCAGTCATCAGAATCAACTAAAATTAAAATAGACTCCATTGAATTTGTTGAATCTATCAATGTTTTCTTTCTATATTCATATAAATAGGACAATTCTTCCAATGTTTCCGTGCTGATTTCATCTAAGTCAAAATTACTTAACTGTGACAACGTGTCAGAACATATATTTGCACCGTAACATAACATATTGTGACACAAAAAATATGTGACAAATGACAGGACATATCTGTGACAACTTGACAGAACATATCAGTGACAACGTGACAGGACATATCACTGTCAACGTGACAGACCATTTCTGTGATAACGTCACAAAAATATCAGTGACAACGTGACAGAACATATCAGTGACAACGAGACAAAACGTATCAGTGAAAACGTGACGGTACATATCAGTGACAACGTGACAGAACATATCAGTGAAAACGTGACAAAACTTATCAGTGAAAACGTGATGGTACATATCAGTGGCAACGAGACAGAACATATCAGTGAAAACGTGACAAAACTTATCAGTGAAAACGTGATGGTACATATCAGTGACAACGAGACAGAACATATCAGTGAAAACGTGATAAAACGCATCAGTGACAACGTGACGAAACATATCAGTGACAACGTGATAGAACATATCAGTGACAACATGAGAGAAAATATCAATGGCAAATTGACAGAATATATCAATGACAACGTGACAGAACATAATCAAGGACAACTTGACAGAACATACTGATAAAAACGTGACAGATTATGTATGTGACAATGTGACAAAAACGAACTCATTTCCGTAAAGTGTACAAAATTACATAAAGTGTGGACCATATTTCAAGTGTTCATTGTGTATTAAGTGTTAACCATATATCAAGGGTTCACTATGTATCAAGTGTTCACTATGTATCGAATTTTCACTATGTATCATATGATCACTATTATCAAATGTTCACTGTTATCAAATGTTCACTATTATCAAGTGTTCATTATTATCAAATGTTCACTGTTATCAAATGTTCACTGTTATCAAATGTTCATTATTATCAAATGTTCATTATTATCAAATGTTCATTATTATCAAATGTTCATTATTATCAAATGTTCATTATTATCAAATGTTCATTATTATCAAATGTTCACTGTTATCAAATGTTCATTATTATCAAATGTTCATTATTATCAAATGTTCATTATTATCAAATGTTCATTATTATCAAATGTTCATTATTATCAAATGTTCACTGTTATCACATGTTCATTATTATCAAATGTTCATTATTATCAAATGTTCATTATTATCAAATGTTCATTATTATCAAATGTTCACTGTTATCAAATGTTCATTATTTTCAAATGTTCATTATTATCAAATGTTCATTATTATCAAATGTTCACTGTTATCAAATGTTCATTATTATCAAATGTTCATTGTTATCAAATGTTCACTGTTATCAAATTTTCATTATTATCAAATGTTCACTGTTATCAAATGTTCATTATTATCAAATGTTCATTATTATCAAATGTTCACTGTTATCAAATGTTCACTGTTATCAAATGTTCTTTATTATCAAATGTTCATTATTATCAAATGTTCACTGTTATCAAATGTTCTTTATTATCAAATGTTCATTATTATCAAATGTTCATTATTATCAAATGTTCACTGTTATCAAATGTTCATTATTACCAAATGTTCATTATTATCAAATGTTCACTGTTATCAAATGTTCATTGTTATCAAATGTTCACTGCTATCAAGTGTTCATTATTATCAAATGTTCACTGTTATCAAATGTTCACTGTTATCAAATGTTCATTATTATCAAATGTTCATTATTATAAAATGTTCATTATTATCAAATGTTCATTATTATCAAATGTTCACTGTTATCAAATGTTCATTATTATCAAATGTTCACTGTTATCAAATGTTCATTATTATCAAATGTTCATTATTATCAAATGTTCATTATTATCAAATGTTCACTGTTATCAAATGTTCATTATTATCAAATGTTCATTATTATCAAATGTTCACTGCTATCAAATGTTCACTGTTATCAAATGTTCATTATTATCAAATGTTCACTGCTATCAAATGTTCACTGTTATCAAATGTTCATTATTATCAAATGTTCATTATTATCAAATGTTCATTATTATCAATTGTTCATTATTATCAAATGTTCACGATGTATCATGTGTTCACAATTATCAAGTGTTCATTATTATCAAATGTTCATTATGTATCAAGTGTTGGTTCAAACTTAAGTATAATTCTTGTTTTTTTTAACAAACATAAACATACAAGTTCTGGTTATTGAACATAATTCAAGTCTGCAAAAGCTTTGGACCAGAGGGCAATGACCTCAATATTCCTTAAACATTGGAACACTGACGTAGTTGGGGTGGGGGTGGGTTACATTGACACGTCAATAAAGAAAGGTCAACATACAAAACTCGTCATCAATGATAACAGGTGAACACTGTCCCCACGTGACACCCATTACACTGCGATGACCAGGTCAGTAAGTGAGTCCATACCCCCTCCCCACGTGACACCCATTAAAATGAGATGACCAGGTCAGTGAGTGAATCAATACCCACTTACCACGTGAAAACCATTACACTGATATGACCAGGTCAGTGAGTGAGTCAACACCCTTCTTCCCCGTGACACCCAATTAAGTGAGGTGAACACCCCTTCTATGAGATGTTCATTGAATGAAATTATTGAATCTATGAGATGTTCATTGAATGAACTTATTGAATCTATGAGATGCTCATTGAATGAAAGGATTACATCTATGAGATGTTAATTTAACGAACTTATTGAATCTATGAGATGTTCATTGAATGAAAGGATTGAATCTATCAGATGTTCATTGAATGAAATGATTGAAGCTATTAGATGTTCATTGAATGAAATGATTGAAGCTATGCGATGTTCATTGAATGAACTTATTGAATCTATGAGATGTTCATTGAATGAAAAGATTGAATCTATGAGAAGTTCATTGAATGAAAGGATTGAATCTATGAGATGTTCATTGAATGAAAGGATTGAAGCTATGAGATGTTCATTGAATGAACTTACTGAATCTATGAGATGTTCATTGAATGAACGGATTAAATCTATGAGATGTTCATTGAATGAAAGGATTGAAGCAATGAGATGTTCATTGAATGAACTAATTGAATGTATGAGATGTTCATTGAATGAAATGATTGAATCTATGAGATGTTCATTGAAGGAACTTATTGAATGTATGAGATGTTTATTGAATGAAAGGATTGAATATATGAGATGTTCATTGAATGAACTTATTGAATCTATGAGATGTTCATTGAATGAAAGGATTGAATCTATGAGATGTTCATTGAATGAAAGGATTGAAGCAATGAGATGTTCATTGAATGAACTTATTGAATGTATGAGATGTTCATTGAATGAAATTATTGAATCTATGAGATGTTCATTGAAGGAACTTATTGAATGTATGAGATGTTTATTGAATGAAAGGATTGAATATATGAGATGCTCATTGAATGAAAGGATTGAATCTATGAGATGTTCATTGAATGAAAGGATTGAATCTATGAGATGTTCATTGAATGAAATGATTGAAGCTATCAGATGTTCATTGAATGAAAGGATTGAAGCTATAAGATGTTCATTGAATGAAAGGATTGAAGCTATCAGATGTTCATTGAATGAAAGGATTGAAGCTATCAGATGTTCATTGAATGAAAGGATTGAAGCTACCAGATGTTCCTCCCCCGCCTCCCCTGCCACCCTGCCACACCACCCAACCCGCCCCCCCTGCCACCCCACCCCTGCCTCCCCTACCACTCTGCCTCCCCTGCCATCCCGCCATCCTGCCATCCCGCCACCCCTG
>CAXITT010000105.1:1306205-1342959 GCA_964033795.1 Lymnaea stagnalis | reverse complement strand
CCCCACCCCCTGCCACCCCACCCCCTGCCTCTCCTGCCACCTCGCCCCCTGCCTCTCCTGCCAACCCGCCCCCTGCCACCCCACCCCCTGCCACCCTGCCACCGCGACATAACATCAAGTCACAAGTTTAGGCTTATGTCACTGATCATTCATTATTTCAAGATCTGATTTGTGGTGTTAATATCGATGTATTAGTATGTGCGATTGTAGGAGTGTCTGTATGCGTGTCTGTGTGTGCTTGTATGTGTCTGTGTGTGTGTGTGTCTATGCGTGTGTCTGTAGGTGTTTCTGTAGGTGTGTATGTCAATTTACCTTGGTATAGTTTATTTATATATAAATAAATGTAAGCTCCAGCAATACATTTTAGCTGCAGCAATACATTTTAGCTGCAGTAATACATTTTAGCTGCAGCAATACATTTTAGCTGCAGCAATACATTTTAGCTCCAGCAATACATTTTAGCTCCAGCAATACATTTTAGCTCCAGCAATACATTTTAGCTGCAGCAATACATTTTAGCTCTAGCAATACATTTTAGCTGCAGCAATACATTGTAGACATTGTGAACTGTATTTGCAACTGCCTAATAAAATCCTATTCTGATTGCCATGTCGGCGACATTTCGGTGCCTGTGACCTGAGCCCTAGTAGTCGCTTGCCTGGGTTATAAAGTCATAATTTGTGACTTTGTCCTGCAAGAGACAGCGATCCGGGACAACCGGGTTCCCAGAGTCGTGTTCCTCAATAACCTTCTTGTCTAATGTCATTTTGAGCTCCACGCGGCCCGCACACAAAAGGTTACTTCATCGCTTATGGATTTAACAGAACGGTTTTGTGGTGAGTTGGAGTGGTCTAAAGTGGGCTAACCCGAAAGGTCATAGTTCACGCCAGGACAGGGCAACAGAGGAGAACCAATTTATGTCACCATAAACTGCCATGCATATGTTTCTGGTCATTGATGTATATAAATAGATCTGATGTTCTCTGTCCTGTATGTGTTTCTGGTCATTGATGTATAAATATAGATTTGATGTTCTCTGTCCTGTATATGTTTTTGGTCATTGATTTATATAAATATAGATCTGATGTTCTCTGTCCTGTATATGCTTCTGGTCATTGATTTATATACATATATAGCTGTGTCTACACTTTTTCCCTATGTACACTGTCCCCTGTGTACAATGTCCCTGTGTAAAATGTCCCCGTGTACACTTTCCCCTGTATAAAATGTCCATTTTGTAAAATGTCCCCTGTGTACACAGTTGATATAGAACGTCGCTTATCCGAACCACCCCTGTCTTTTTCGTCTTTTTTTACAAAATATTATTATCCTACGCCATGTGCAAAGTATGGATAATTTTTTCTACAAAAATTTCCTAACCCTGCCGTACAATCCAGGTAGCATCTTAATTCGTACTGTACATGCAGAGATCATAATGTACATGCAGAGATCATAATGTACATAAAGAGATCATAATGTACATAAAGAGACCAGATTGTACATGAAGTGACCAGATTTTACATGAAGAAGTTGTATATCCGAACTTAATGTTTTCTGAAAATGAGGTTGATCCAAACATAGGGTTTTCTGAACACGTGGATTAGTGGAAAATGTGGTTTATTTAAAGATATGGCTGATCCGGACGTATAGTTTATCTATACATTTGGTTTATTCGAACATATAGTTATTCAAACATGTGGTTTATCCAAACATATAGTTATTCAAGCATGTGGTTTATCCAAACATATAGTTTTTCAAACATCTGGTTTATCTGTACATATGTTTTTGTTGTTCATCTGAAAAACCAAGTCCCTAATATTTCGGGAAATAGATTCTCTACTGGATGTTTTAGTGTCCTCATATTGTCACCTATTCACATCCATCATTTTGATCTCTGTCCATATCCATCATTTGGACCCCTATCCATACTCATCATTGGGACCGTTATATATATATCCACAATGTGACCTTTCTCCATATCCAACATGACGCCCCATATCCATATTCACCATTGTGACCCCTATCCATATGTATCATGTGACCCCTCTCCATATCCAACATGACGCCCCATATCCATATTCACCATTGTGACTATCCATATTCACCATTGTGACTATCCATATTCACCATTGTGACCCCTATCCATAGTCACCATTGTGACCCCTATCCATATGTATCATGTGACCTCTCTCCATAGCGGTAATTGTTATTTACCTTTGTCAATGTCCATGTCAACGAGACAGGGGTCCCCCCTGTGTCAACATGTCAACGAGACAGGGGTCCCCCCTGTGTCAACTATTAAATCTTATGAAACAAAATATGTTGATATGTTGATATGTTGCAATCTCTTGATATTTAGTTTACTAATAATAAATATCAAGCACTGTGTGTAATGCAAACCTTCTATTCAAGTATGAGCATGTATCAATGCGCATTCTATTGATTGAGAAGCTATCAAATTTTTATCACAATCTTTAAGGGTTATTTGATTCCATTGAACTAATGCTTTGACAGTGCTAATCATTGACATACGGTATTGAGTCTGTGACAGTTGCATTATCTGCTGACCCTGTGAATCACTGGCCAGGAAATGATCCTCTAATTATTGTGTTAACTGACCTAACCCACCCATTCGTTACAATCAGGACACGCCCAACCCCCACCCCCCCCCCCCCATTAGTTCCAATCAGGACACGCCTATAGATTATGAGAACACACCTGGGAGTCGTTTCCCTTTTCTTGCACTATTTATAGAATGATTGATCGCTAGGGCTCTAATAAACAACAACAAAATAATGACAGGATATGAATCAGAAATGGACTATATTGTTCTAGGTTTGTCTGTAAGTGAACAAAGTGACCTAAACGACCTTGCCATGACTAGAGACGGAGGTGAAAGGTTAAAAACATAATCCAATGGGATTCTTACCTCAGCCCCAAAAAGGTGAAATAATCTTAAACTGTTAGATGGAGAATCGAGTTAAAACTAGCTTTTATAATATAAAACTAACAGAGAGAGAAAATAATAGAGAGAGAGAGAGAGAGAGAGAGAGAGAGAGAGAGAGAGAGAGAGAGAGAGAGAGAGAGAGAGAGAGAGGGGAGAGAGGGAGAGAGAGAGAGAGAGATATAAAAAAAAAAAAACAGAGAGAGAAAAAAAAAGAGAGAGAGAGAGAGAGAGAGAGAGAGAGAGAGAGAGAGAGAGAGAGAGAGAGAAAGAAAGAGCGAGACTGGAGAGAAGGAGAGAGAGAGAGACTGATGTGAGAGAGTGATAGAGAGAGAGGCTTCATGTTAGCACCGTTGCTTTACAGGCTGTCAATAGTGCATGTTAGCACCATCGTCCAGTCATGGCTACCCGCTGCTACAATGTTAAGCTGTTACATCGTCCAGTAATGGCTACCCGTGGCTACAATATTACTGGAAGTAGGTCCCATTTACTGGAATAAGTCAATGCTATCGGGATAACTCACTGGTAACCTTTCAAAGTGCGTTACTTGAATGCATGTTTTGTTAAGTAACTTTAGCAGATGGGAAGTTCACTCAAGATGGGAAGTTCATTCAAGATGGGAAGTTCACTCAAGATGGGAAGTTCACTCAAGATGGGAAGTTCACTCAAGATGGGAAGTTCACTCAAGATGGGAAGTTCACTCAAGATGGGAAGTTCACTCATTGCGTTTGCCCTTGTGACGCTGGCTATAGCTAGTCCTGTAAGAACATAGAATGTTCTATGCACTCATGTCTTTAGCACAACTTTTCCGCTCGACTGTTCAGAAATCCGTGGTTTATCCAAACATGTAGTTTATCCAAACATGTGGTTTATCCGAACATGTGGTTTATCCGAACATGTATTTTATCCGAACATGTAGTTTATCCGAACATGTGGTTCATCCGAAACCACCCACCATCATTATTTCGGAAAATCGACTCTCCCCTCCAGGCCCCGTGGGCCGCATGTGGCTCGGCAGCACCCACTTTGCGGCCCGTAAAATAACGAGAAATATTCTGTATTATTATTTTCATAATAGCTCCCCCCCCCCCAGCCCCCGTTCTATTTTCTTCGGTCCACACAAGTTTGTCATCAAGTCTTACGGCCCGCCTTACATTTAGAGTTGTGCAGACTTAAGCTACTGGATTACAAATGGTGTTCCCTCATTCTGACGCACATCCATGTCCTTCGTTTTGTCGGGGGGGGGGGGGGAGAAGGTCGGGGGGTTTTGAATACGTCACAGTACTTTTATAAGTCCCAGTACTTGTATAAAACCATAGTACTTGTATAAGTCACAGTACTTGTAAAGTCACAGTACTTGTATAAGTCACAGTATTGTATAAGTCACAGTACTTGTATAAGTCACAGTACTTGTATAAGTCACAGTACTTGTAAAATCACAGTATTTGTAAAATCACAGTATGTACTTGTATAATTCACAGTACTTGTATAAGTCACAGTATTTGTAAAATCACAGTATGTACTTGTATAAGTCACAGTACTTGTATAAGTCACAACACTTGTAAAAGTCACAGTACTTGTAAAGTCGCTGTACTTGTATAAGTCACAGAATTTGTATAAGTCACAGTAGTTGTTTAAGTCACAGTAATTGTATAAGTTATTTTCTTCAACAAGTCACCTTACTGAGTAATACACCGTTATTCAAATAAGTCACTCACTTGATTAAATCACCTTACTTCATAAGTCACCTTGCTGGAATAAGTTACCTTGCTGGAATAAGTCACCTCACTGGAATAAGTCACCTTACTGGAATAAGTCACCTTACTGGAATAAGTCACCTTACTGTAATAAGTCACCTTACTGTAATAAGTCACCTTACTGTAATAAGTCACCTTACTGGAATAAGTCACCTTACTGGAATAAGTCACCTTACTGGAATAAGTCACCTTACTGGAATAAGTCACCTTACTAGAATAAGTCACCTTACTAGAATAAGTCACCTTACTGTAATAAGTCACCTTACTGGAATAAGTCACCTTACTGTAATAAGTCACCTTACTGGTATAAATTATCTTACTGTAATAAGTCACCTTACTGTAATAAGTCACCTTACTGTAATAAGTCACCTTACTGTAATAAGTCACCTCACTGGAATAAGTCACCTTACTGGAATAAGTCACCTTACTGTAATAAGTCACCTTACTGGAATAAATCACCTTACTAGAATAAGTCACCTTACTGTAATAAGTCACCTTACTGTAATAAGTCACCTCACTGGAATAAGTCACCTTACTGGAATAAGTCACCTTACTGTAATAAGTCACCTTACAGGAATAAATCACCTTACTAGAATAAGTCACCTTACTGGAATAAGTCACCTTACTGTAATAAGTCACCTTACTGGAATAAGTCACCTTACTGTAATAAGTCACCTTACTGTAATAAGTCACCTTACTGGAATAAGTCACCTTACTGGAATAAGTCACCTTACTGGAATAAGTCACCTTACAGGAATAAGTCAGCTCAATCTACCCCAGCCGGGCCACTGCCAGCCCACAAGTTTGTAGACACAATGCCAGCCCACAAGTTTGTAGATACAATGCCAGCCCACAAGTTTGTAGACACAATGCCAGCCCACAAGTTTGTAGACACAATGCCAGCCCACAAGTTTGTAGACACAATGCCAGCCCACAAGTTTGTAGACACAATGCCAGCCCACAAGTTTGTAGACACAAGGAACAGGTTAACTTAACAATAGACGCTCGTTTATCTAAATATGTTTGACGTCATGGAATTAATCCACAGGTGGAAAGTCTTTTCTTGGAGGTAAAATTGATTGATTTAAAAATAGATTTATATAGTTTAGAAGTACCGTAATAAATTTTTTTCAAAATTAAAAGTGAAAAAAGCGGACTCACCACGATGGTTTCAATGGAAATGAGACTTCTAATTGGAGGGACCACCAAACTCCCGCTGTCCTCATTGAATCAAACACTACTAATAGTTGTTTTACAAGTTTTGTCGTCTGCTGTAAAGCAAAGCCCGCCACACTTCATTAAACCAATAAAAGCACGGGATTCATAACGTGCCCTCGGGACTCGACCGCACGGCAACTTCCTCGAGTACACTTGTGCCGCAGTACGAGTGGTCTCGTGACGTGGCCCGTAAGACAAACTGCGGCAGGTCCCATGGGTGAATGGTGTGTGTGTGTGTGTGGAAGGGAAAAGGGGCTAGTGGTGTTGAAGGGTGTAGCAATATTGAATTATGTATTCATATAACGCATGACAGTAGCGGATATCCTCCGCAAGGTCACGGCGAACTGTGCGAAACTTATTTCTTATTAAAATAGCACTGTCTTTCTAGTTAAAGTGCTTCTATTAGCCAGGTTTAAACCTAGTTAAAGTACTTCTATTAGCCAGGTAATTAACTAATTAAAGTGCATTTAATTGCCTGGAAATACCAAGTTAAAGAGCATCCTATTGCCCGGTAATTAACAAGCTAAGTGCATCTAATTACCAGGTAATTACAAAACTAAAGTGCATCTAATAGCCAGATAATTACAAAAATAAAGTGCATCTAGTTGCCAGGTAATTACAAAACTAAAGTGCATCTAATAGCCAGATAATTACAAAAATGAAGTGCATCTAGTTGCCAGGTAATAACGAAACTAAAATTAATGTAATTGCCAGGTAAACACAAAAATAAAGTGCAACTTATTGCCAGGTAATTACAAAAAGTGCAACTAATTTCCAGTTAATTACAAAACTAAAGTGCATCTAAGTGCCACGTAATTAAAACATTAAAGTGCATCTAATTGCTTGGTAATTACAAACCTAAAGTGCATCTAGTTGCCAGGTAATTACAAAATTAAAGCGCATCTAATTGCCAGGTAATTACAAAATTAAAGTACATCTAATTGCCAGGTAATTACAAAACTAAAGTACATCTAATTGCAAGGTAATTACAACATTAAATTGCATCTAATAGCCAGGTAATTACAAAACTTAAGTACATCTAATTGCTAGGTAATTAAACATTAAATTGCATCTAATAGCCAGGTAATTACAAAACTTAAGTACATCTAATTGCTAGGTAATTAAACATTAAAGTGCATCTAATTGCCAGGTAATAACAAAATTAATGTCTTTCAATCACTTGATGGACTAGTTCAACTAGTGCTTGGCTAATAGGGGACTAGTTCAACTAGCATTTTCACCATCCATTATCTTCACCAATCATTATCTTCACCATCCATCGAGCTCTATTGTAAATTCTGGACCCTGGTTATGTACGTCGGTACTGCGCTCAGCTCCAAGAAATACAAGTGACAGTTTCAGAAACAAACTATCATCATCTCTGAAATACAAGTGACAGTTTCAGAAACAAACTATCACCATCTCTGAAATACAAGTGACAGTTTCAGAAACAAACTATCATCAACTCTGAAAATGTGATTTAATTTGGTATATAATGTAGATGTAATAAATGAAAGCATGTATGTATATATGTATGCAACTTGGCATATATACTATGTATATATGTATGAAACTTTGCATATATAGTATGTATATCTGTATGTAACGCCGTATAGTTGCTATGTATATCTTTATATAACTTGGTATAGTTGCAATGTATATCTGTATGTAACTCGGTATAGTTGCTATGTATATCTGTATGTAACTCGGTATATTATTATGACATTCTTCCGTCTTCGCGAGACGATGGAGTAGCTCTATAGTCCTACACTTTGACGAGTGGCTCACTAGGCCAATCCTAGAATGACAATCACGGCCGCATTTCTCGCAGGAGAATATTGATTTCTGGTAAAATTTTGACTTCTGTATTGTTATTTTTGTTGCAATGGCCTCGTTTCGCGTATCTTTTACCTTTTTTACTCCTTCATACACTGCTATTCGACAGATGTAACGTTCTTCGGTAATGAACTCCCATCGGCTGGTTTTAATATTTGCTTCCCTCATGCTCCTTTTAGAACGTCCATAAATCTCAGGCGTGGCCGTCCAAAAGTCTCGTCCCTTCTTTCAACTCTCCATGCAGCAGCATCTTTGGGATACGGCCTTCCTCCATTCTCCGTACATGACCTAACCAGCGAAGGCGTCTCATGATAAGAAAGGAGAATATGCTAAACATGTGTGTACGTTCTAAGACCTCTGTGTTAGGCAGCTTTTCCTGCCATCGAATGCGTAATATGCGACGCAGACATCTTTAATGAAAGCTGTTGAGTTTCCGCTCATGACTGGTATATTGTATGGTCCACACTTCGCTACCATATAGGAACGTACTAAGCACTCATGCCTGATAGACACTTATTTTTGTTTTATCAGTTTGATTGATATTATTCCACACCCGCTTATTCAGTTTAGCCATAGTTGCTGCTGCTTTTGCAATCCTGATATTGATCTCTTCATCAACGGAGAGAGAACTAGAAATATTGGATCCCAGGTATGTGAAATGATCAACAACCAAAAGATTATGACCCTCATTGGATATGATTGGAGGGGACGGTCCTTCTTGCATCATTACATGTGTCTTCTGTAGACTAATTGTCAGTACAAACTCTTTACTAGAGTGTGATAGACGATTAATCAGCCCCTGCAGACCTTATTCTGTGTGAGCTGTTAAGGCGGCATCGTCAGCGAGCAGCAGTTCACGAATCAGCACATGTTTTACTTTGGTTTTTCCACGAAGACGGGCGATATTGAACAGCCTACCACCAGATCTTGTATGGATGTACACTCCATCTTCACAGTCCCTGAAGGCAAATTGAAGGAGCATTGAGAAGAAAATGGCGAATAGCGTTAGTGCCAGTACACAACCCTGTTTTACTCCACTGCTAACTGGGAATGCCTCAGAGACAGTACCATTGAAAGTTACTGTGCTGTGCATGTTTTTGTGAAATGACTGTATGATTGTGAGCAGTCGTGGGGGACAACCTATTCTTTGCAGGATACTAAAAAGGCTCTTCGACTTACAAAGTCAAATGCCTTGGTTAGTTCTATGAAGGCAATATAAGAGGCATATGTTGTTCACGACATTTCCCCTGCATTTGGCGAAGCGAAAATATCATGCATTTGTTGAGTGCCCACTCCTGAAGCCACACTGGGACTCTGGGGAGATGCGGTTCGCAAGGCTCTGCAATCGTTTAAGGGCAACACGGGCAAAAGTCTTTCCAACTCAGCTAAGGAGAGAAATACCTCGGTAACTATTGCATTCACTTTGGTCCCCGTTATTTTTATACAACGTTACTATATTGGCGTCTCTCATGTCCTGGGGAATTTGTCCAGTTTCCCAACACAGACAGTGAAGCTCATATAAGGGCTGAGGTAGAATAGATTTTCCATTTTTTAGGACCCCTGGTGCACTCCCATAAACAAGGTAATCAGTGACTTTTTCGAGCTCCTGTAAAGTTAGCTCGTCATCTAGTTCTTCCATTATGGACGATACGGGAATAATATTTAAATCAGTCTCAGTGACTACATTCATTGTTAATTATAGTTCAAGATAATGCTCTACCCAACGCCGGAGTTGATCGTTTGGGTTCTGGATGAGTTGACCCGTCTTGGACTTGAGTGGTGCGATTTTTGAAGTGTGTGGACCAAATGCCCTCGTACATGTTCATTGCATCTCCCTTGTAAATATATATATAGATATAGATATAACTTAACAACACACAGCCAACTTAACAACACACAGCCAATTTAACAATGCACAGCCAATTTAACAACACACAGCCAACTTAAATACACACAGCCAACTTAACAACACACAGTCCATTTGACAAAACACAGCCAACTTAACAACACACAGTTCATTTGACAAAACACAACCAACTTAACAACACACAGCCAACTTAACAACACACAGCCAATTTAACAATACACAGCCAACTTAACAACACACAGCCAACTTAAATACACACTGCCAACTTAAAAACACACAGTCCATTTGACAAAACACAGCCAACTTAACAACACACAGTTCATTTGACAAAACACAGCCAACTTAAAAACACACAGCCAATTTAACAACACACAGCCAATTTAACAACACACAGCCAATTTAACAACACACAGCCAATTTAACAACACACAGCCTTCTTAAAAAACACACAGCTAATTTAACAACACACAGCCAATTTAACAACACACAGTCCATTTGACAACACATAGCCAACTTAACAACACACAGCCAACTTATCAACACACAGCCAATTTGACAACACATTAACAACACACAGCCAACTTAAAAATACACAGCCAATTTAACAACACACAGCCAATTTAACATCACACAGTCCATTTGACAACACACAGCCAACTTAACAACACACAGCCAACTTAACAACACACAGCCAACCTAACAACACACAGCCAACTTAACAACACACAGCCAACTTAAAAACACACAGACAACTTAACAACACACAGCCAACTTAAAAACACACAGCCATCTTAAAAACACACAGACAACTTAACAACACACAGCCAACTTAACAACACACAGCCAACTTAAAAACACACAGACAACTTAACAACACACAGCCATCTTAAAAACACACAGCCATCTTAAAAACACACAGACAACTTAACAACACACAGCCATCTTAAAAACACACAGCCATCTTAAAAACACACAGACAACTTAACAACACACAGCCATCTTAAAAACACACAGCCATCTTAAAAACACACAGACAACTTAACAACACACAGCCATCTTAAAAACACACAGCCATCTTAAAAACACACAGACAACTTAACAACACACAGCCAATTTGAATACACTTTAACAACACACAGCCAACTTAAAACACACAGCCAATTTAACATCACACAGTCCATTTGACAACACACAGCCAACTTAAAACACACAGCCAATTTAACATCACACAGTCCATTTGACAACACACAGCCAACTTAAAACACACAGCCAATTTAACATCACACAGTCCATTTGACAACACACAGCCAACTTAAAACACACAGCCAATTTAACATCACACAGTCCATTTGACAACACACAGCCAACTTAAAACACACAGCCAATTTAACATCACACAGTCCATTTGACAACACACAGCCAACTTAAAACACACAGCCAATTTAACATCACACAGTCCATTTGACAACACACAGCCAACTTAAAACACACAGCCAATTTAACATCACACAGTCCATTTGACAACACACAGCCAACTTAATAACACACAGCCAACTTAACAAAACACAGCCAATTTAATAACACACAGCCAACATAACAACACACAGCCAATTTAACAACACACAGCCAATTTAACAACACACAGCCAACTTAACAACACACAGTCAACTTAACAACACACAGCCAATTTAACAACACACAGCCAATTTAACAATGGCATAATTTCATGTCGACCATACAATGAACACTTCTGTGGAGACAAGTCTTATGAACTCCATCGACCTTCAAACCATTATCAGTCCTGGGGTTTAAATCTGCCTATATCAAAGCGTGTCATTACGGCACAATTTCCCGACACACGGAATAGTGGCCCTCTTTCTCAACACACACGGAATAGTGGCCCTCTTTCTCAACACACACGGAATAGTGGCCCTCTTTCTCAACACACACGGAATAGTGGCCCTCTTTCTCAACACACACGGAATAGTGGCCCTCTTTCTCAACACACACGGAATAGTGGCCCTCTTTCTCAACACACACGGAATAGTGGCCCTCTTTCTCAACACACACGGAATAGTGGCCCTCTTTCTCAACACACACGGAATAGTGGCCCTCTTTCTCAACACACACGGAATAGTGGCCCTCTTTCTCAACACACACGGAATAGTGGCCCTCTTTCTCAACACACACGGAATAGTGGCCCTCTTTCTCAACACACACGGAATAGTGGCCCTCTTTCTCAACACACTGTAAAGCGGCCCTCTGTACTGTCACTAAAGGCATAGCACCCTCTGTTCTGACGCACATGGTATAGTTGCCCTCTGTACTGTCACAATGGCATAGCACCTTCTGTTCTGACACACATGGCATAGCGCCCTCTGTACTGTCACTAAAGGCATAGCGCCCTCTGTACTGACACACATGTCATAGCGGCCCTCTGTACTGTCACTAAAGGCATAGCGCACTCTGTACTGTCACTAAAGGCATAGCACCCTCTGTACTGACACACATGACATAGCGGCCCTCTGTACCAACACACATGACATAGCGGCCCACTGTACTGTCACTAAAGGCATAGCGCCCTCTGTACTGACACACATGGCATAGCGGCCCTCTGTACTGACACACATGACGTAGCGGCCCTCTGTACCGACACACATGACATAGCGGCCCTCTGTACTGTCACTCATGACATATCGGCCCACTGTACCGACACACACGGCACAGCGCCCCTCGGTTGTGACACACATGGTATAGCGCCCTTCCGTACTGTTACACATGGCGATGGCCGGTCACCCGTCCCGACAGACATGGGATAGCTGGTCATGTGTCCCGACGCACATGTTATACCCGGTCCTCTGACACGACAGACATGGAATAGACGGTCATCCGTTTTGACACATATGGTATAGCCGTCTCTGACCCGACACACATGGGAAAGCCGGTCATCTGTCACGACACACACGGAATAGCCGGTCATCTGTCTTGACACACATGGTATAGCCGGTCATCTGTCTTGACACACATGGTATAGCCGGTCATCTGTCCTGACACACATGGTATAGCCGGTCATCTGTCTTGACACACATGGTATAGCCGGTCATCCGTCGCGACACACATGGGATAGCCAGTCATCCGTCCCGACACACATGGTATAGCCGCTTCTCTGACCCGATACACGTGGGTCGCCGCTGTCAGTAATCTGTTTCGGCCAGTGAACAGCTTTAATCTCTTAACAGAGAGTTATTGGTTTCTTCACCAAATAATAAAGTAAGAGATTGGGGTTTAGACACAACAAACAGGACGTGAAAACAATCACAAAGGACTCTCTTTTTATAAAATGTCCTACCAGTCCTCATTAAAGCGATGATGTCTAAGGCCGACCCATAGGACCCATAGTACCCAAAGGACTCACAAAAATCATATTACCCATAGGACTTATAGTACTTTTTGGACTCAGAGGACCCAAATGACTTTTAGAAACCAAAAGGACTCATTCTTCCATCGGATTTAATGCATTCTTTTCTGGACCCCAAACACCCCACCATGCCCTACCCCCACTTCCATCCTCACCCTAGCCTAACAAACAGCCCCACCCTAGCCAAACAGCCCCACCCTTGCCTAATAGCCCCACACTAGCCTAACACTAACAGCCCCATACTAGCCTAACAGCCCCACCCTTGCCTAACAGCCCTACACTAGCCTAACAGCCCCTTCTAGGCTTACAAACAGCCCCACACTAGCCTAACAAACAGCTTATTCCCTAGCCTGACAGCCCCACACTAGCCTAACAGCACCATTCTAGGCTTACAAACAGCCCCACACTAGCCTAACAAACAGCTTATTCACTAGCCTAACAGCCCCACACTAGCCTAACAAACAGCCCCGCCTTGCCTAACAGCCCAACACTAGCCTTACAGCCGAAGCCTAGCCTAACACATAGCCCCACAATAGCCTAACAAACAGCCCCACACTAGCCTAATAAACAGCCCCACACTAACCTAATAAACAGCCCTACACTAGCCTAACAAACAGCCCCAAACTAGCCTAACAAACAGCCCCACACAAACCTAACAAACAGCACCCACACAAGCCTAACAAACAGCCCAAGCCTAGCCTAACAAACAGCCCCACACTAGCCAAACACACAGCCCCACCCAGCCTAACAGCCCCACATTAGCCTAACAAACAGCCCCACCTAGCCTAACAGACACACACTAGCCTAACAAACAGCCCAACCCTAGCATAACAGCCTAACACTAGCCTATCAAACAGCCCCAAACTAGCCTAACAGCCCCACACTAGCCTAACAAACAGCCCAAGCCTAGCCTAACAAACAGCCCAAGCCTAGCCTAACAAACTGCCTCAAACTAGCCTAACAAACAGCCCACTAGCCTTACAAACAGCCCCACCTTAACCTAACAAACAGCCGCACCCTAACCTAACAGTTTCACACTAGCCTAACAAACAGCACAACTCTAGCATAACAAACAGCCCCACACTAGCCTAACAAACAGCCCCACCCTTGCCTAACAGCCCCACACTAGGCTTACAAAGAGCCCCACACTAGCCTAACAAACAGCCCTACCCCAGCCTAAGAAACAGCCTGACCCTAGCCTAAGAGACAGCCCCATCCTTTCCTAACAGCCCCACCCTACCCTAAAAGTCCCACACTAGTCTAACAAATAGCCTCACCCTAGCCTAAAAAGCAGCCCAACCCTTGCTTAACAGCTCCACCCTACCCTAATAGCCCCACCCTAGCCTAACAGCTCCACCCTACCCTAACAGCCCCACCCTAGTCTAACAGCCCCACCCTACCCTAAAAGCCCCACCTTACCCTAATAGTCCCACCCTATCCTTATAGCCCCACCCTACCCTAATAGCCCCACCCTGCTCTCCGATCTACCCTAGCCTCACAAACAGCCCCACCCTAGCCTAACAAACAGCTTATTTCCCTAGCCTAACAGCCCCACCCTAGCCTAACAAACAGCCCCACCCTAGCCTAACAAACAGCCCAACCCTACCCTAACAGCCCCACCCTACCCTAACTGCCCCACACTAGCCTAACAAACAGCCTCACCCTAGCCTAACAAACAGCTTATTCCCTTGCCTAACAGCCCCACCCTTGCCTAACAAACAGCCCCACTCTAGCCTAAGAAACAGCCTACCCTAGCCTAACAGCCCCACCCTAGCTTAAGAAACAGCCCCACCCTAGCCTAACAGCCCCACCCTAGCCTAACAGCCCCACCCTAGCCTAACAGCTCCACCCTAGCCTAACAGCTCCACCCTAGCCTAACAGCTCCACCCATTCATTAAAAAAATACGAAATGACATAAATCACTGAGAACATTCGTCACCTCCAGAACAGGGTCAAATTAGTCCAATCACACATACTCAGTGGTTCTCAATGTTCAAAGAAGTGGGTCGAGATAAGAAGTGGATCGGGATAAAATGAAGTAGCCATTCGAGCAACTAGACTCTTAAAACAAAATACCCCCCCCCCCCCCCCCCCCCGGGGGGGGGGGGAGTGTATTTTGTTTTAAGAGTCTAGTTGCTCGAATGGCTACTTCATTTTAGGCTGGTCTATGTACAAAATGTCGCCAGAACTAACACATCTTTTGAACTCGGTGACCTTTGGAACTCTGTGACCTTTGGAACTCTGTGACCTTTGGAACTCTGTGACCTTTGGATCTATGACCTATAGATTTTGTATTAATCAATATAAATAATTTCCGCTGTGCTTTGACAGAACACCAAGAGCACCAGGAACACCAAGAGCACCAGGAACACCAAGAAGACCAGGAACACCAACAATTTTTGGAAAGTGAGACGGATTTCTATGATTAATCGTTTGGGGAATTCTTATGTTTCAAGATGACGTTATTTATATCGTATGGGGCATTCTTATTTTTCAAGATGACGTTATTTATATCGTATGGGGCATTCTTATGTTTCAAGATGACGTTATTTATATCGTATGGGGCATTCTTATTTTTCAAGATGACGTTATTTATATCGTATGGGGCATTCTTATGTTTCAAGATGACGTTATTTATATCATATGGGACATTCTTATGTTTCAAGAGGACGTTATTTATATCGTATGGGGCATTCTTATGTTTCAAGATGACGTTATTTATAGATTAACTTTTACGAACCCCGGAAGGGCCAGGTGTCTCTATGTGTTGCACCCAATGGTGAGAAATGAAAAGTGAAACAATAGAACTAGTAGGCTATATTTATTGTATAGAACTAGAAGCTACATCTTTTATTTATAGAATCAGAAGGCGACATGTTTTATGTTTAGAAGAAGTAGTCTACATCTTATATGTATAGAACCAGTAGGCAATATCTTTTATGCATAGATTGGCCAGGATAGTATTGTCATACCGGTACTGAGAGATGGCTAGGGTGGAGTTTTCATAATGATAACCCAGCAACGACCGGCAACATTAACGCTTAGAGGGAAGCTCCACTCAGTAATTTGTGTTATGTAAATACGTTAGTGCAAGGGTTGTCAACATATGGGTTAAGCAGGGTTTGTCAACATATGGGTTAGGGCAGGGGTTGTCAACATATGGGTTAGGGCAGGGGTTGTCAACATATGGGTTAGGGCAAGGGTTTTTCAACATATGGGTTAGGACAATGGTTTGTCAACATATGGATTAGGGCAGGTGTTGTCAACATATGGGTTAGGGCAAGGGGTTGTCAATATATGGTTTAGGGCAAGGGTTTGTCAACATATGGGTTAGGGCAGGGGCTGTCAACATATGGGTTAGGGCAAGGGTTTGTCAACATATGGGTTAGGGCAAGGGTTTGTCAACATATGGGTTAGGGCAGGGATTGTCAATATATGGGTTAGGGCAAGGGTTTGTCAACATATGGGTTAGGGCAAGGGTTTGTCAACATATGGGTGAGGGCAGGGTGTGTCAATGGGCAGGGGTTGTCAACATATTGGTTAGGGGAAGGGTTTGTCAACATATGGGTTAGGGCAAGGGTTTGTCAACATATGGGTTAGGGCAGGGATTGTCAATATATGGGTTAGGGCAAGGGTTTGTCAACTTATGGGTTAGGGCAAGGGTTTGTCAACATATGGGTTAGGGCAGGGTTTGTCAACATATGGGTTAGGGCAGGGTTTGTCAGCGACCGGCAACATTAACGCATAGAGGGAATCTCCACTCAGTAATTTGTGTTATGTAAATACGCTAGTGCAAGAGTTGTCAACATATGGGTTAAGCAGGGTTTGACAACATATGGGTTAGGGCAAGGGTTTGTCAACATATGGGTTAGGGCAGGGGTTGTCAACATATGGGTTAGGGCAAGGGTAGTTGACATATAGGGCGCGAACACCCCCACCACCCACTTTATCCGGCATCACGTTACTAAATGTCAGGGGTTGCTTGAGAATTTCAGCGCTTTGTGGTTGGGGGGGGGCAGGGGGGTAAAATGTGCGTTTTTTAATTGGAATTTTTATTTTAAAATTTAAATATTATTTACAGTGATCGGAATAGTTTCATATTATTAATACACTCTGACTACACTCTGACTACATTCTGACTACACTCTAACTAAACTCTGACTAGACTCCGACTACACTCTGACTACACTCTGACTACACTCTGAACACTCTGACTACACTCTGAACACTCTAACTACACTCTGACTAGACTCTGAACATTCTGACTACACTCTGAACACTCTGACTACACTCTGAACACTCTGACTACACTCTGAACACTCTGACTACACTCTGAACACCCTGACTACACTCTGAACACTCTGACTACACTCTGACTACAATCTGACTACACTCTGAACACTCTGACTACACTCTAACTACACTCTGACTACACTCTGAACACTCTGACTACACTCTGAACACTCTGACTACACTCTGAACACTCTGACTACACTCTGAACACTCTGACTACACTCTGACTACACTCTGAATACACTCTGACTTCACTCTGACTACACTCTGACTACACTCTCACTATACTCTGACTACACTCTGAACACTCTGACTACACTCTGAACACTCTGACTACACTCTGAACACCCTGACTACACTCTGAACACTCTGAATACACTCTGAACACTCTGACTATACTCTGAACACTCTGACTACACTCTGAACACTCTGACTACACTCTGACTACACTCTGACTACACTCTGAACACTTTGACTACACTCTGAACACTCTGACTACACTCTGACTACCCTCTGACTACCCTCTGACTACACTCTGACTACACCTCAGCTGCAAAGAATTAAAACACTAACTAAGATTCATTCGGTAGATGTCAGCAGTTAATTTGATATCACTATTTAACATAAGTCTTAACTGGGAGTAGTTTGTCTGGGTATTTTCAGAAGATGCCCGGTGGGTCGAAGTGTTAAAAAAAATATTTTAAAAATCTCATTTTCTATAACGTTTGCCGGCATTAAACAAAAGGCCTACAGACAGTCCTACACTAACTGCCGGCATTAAACAAAAGGCCTACAGACAGTCCTACACTAACTGCCGGCATTAAACAAAAGGCCTACAGACAGTCCTACACTAACTGCCGGCATTAAACAAAAGGCCTACAGACAGTCCTACACTAACTGCCGGCATTAAACAATAGGCCTACAGACAGTCCTACAGTAACTGCCGGCATTAAACAAAAGGCATACAGACAGTTCTACGCCATACTGGTGGCTCTTCATTGAATAATATTCGCCTCCGAAAAAATTCTACCTTTTTTATCGGAGTTGAACCATCACGCATGACGCCTGGAGCTTGACGGCTTTGTTCCCCCGACTCAGTACTATTAATAGAAAACACTTTGAGTAAGGAAAAGGGCTTGTTGTGAAAATGAAGCAGCCACACTAGAAGCACAATATTTAATTGTTTAAAAAATCTGGCTATGAACTTACAGCGCCCCCTCTACAGAACCCTCCACCCTTGTTAGCGTCTATTTCTCCCCCCCCCTCCCCCCACATCAAAATTACATTTTATCTACAAAAAAAAGCTCTGTCCACCTTGTCATCACCTGATTCTCAGGGTCAATGTAGAATTCAGATTTACTCCCCATAATTTGGTTAATGTTTAAATGGGTCGCGGCACTTAAGGGTTGAGAGCTGCTGGATTAGGATTATATTATTAAGCTATTATTGTTTTGAAGACTTCAACTTTGATGCCTTCGTTATTGCTACTGCTTCTATCCATGGACTTTTAAATTCTCCCCATTGGTTGAAAACCAACCAGTGGCTGTGTAGTGGGCATGGCTTTGTAGGGGGCCTGGCCGTCATTGGGCCTGATCATTTAAGAGGCATGTTCGGGGCCTGGCCATGTAGGGGCCTGACAATGTAGTGGGGCATGTAGGGGGGCTGGCTTTGTAGGGGTATGGCCGTGTAAGGTGGCATGATTGTGTAGGGGGCCTGGCCGTGTAGGGGGCCTGGCCGTGTAGGGTGCCTGGTGGTGTAGGAGACCTGGTGGTGTATAGGCCTGGTCGTGTAAGGGCTGCCCGACGAACTCAGAAAGTGGCAATCAGTAGATAAGAGATTTAAAGAAAAGACAACTCCTCTCGTCTGATAATAAACAAGACCGATTTTCTTATTAGCTCAGACTCTCCGTCAGATATTTACTGGATCTTATCATCTCAAGCCAGTATTCTTGGCTGCTAACATTGATGACTTCCTGGCCACTTCCTGTTTTGTAACGTAATACGACCTCTATTAGGCAACATTTCAACATTTTCATATCCAGGCGTTTTTAAAAAAAGCTTAATTAAACGTTTAAAACGACTAAAAGTACTAATCTAATTTTCATCGAACTCTTTTAGACTTTACAACAGCTTGACTTCACTAGCAACATTTGGAGCAGCAAAAATGTCATATCAACCATGTCATAACAACAATGACATATCAACAATGTCATATCAACTAAGCCATGTCACCAATCTCATATCAGCAATGTCATATAAGCAATTTGGTGGAGCAACAATGTCATATCAACAATGGAATATCAATAACCAAGTGGAGTGACAATGTCATATAAAACAATGTCATATCAACAATGACATATCAATAATGTCATATTAACCCAGTGGAGCAAAAATGTCATATCAACAACCCAGTGGAGCAACAATGTCATATCAACAATGTCCTATCAACAACACAGTGGATAAAAATGTCATATCAAAAATTTCAAATCAACAACACAATGTAGCAGCAAGACGTACAGGAAAGAGCGAGCAGAAGTCAAGCTTAACAAACGACAAACATAGATTAGCATTCATAATCCAGCAGCTAAGCAAAGTCAATCTGCCCCCCTCCCCCCCCCCTGACGGGTTGAAAAGTTGACCGAGTCACGATGATTGTAGCGCATAGGTAAAACGCACGGCACTAGCTTTAACGGAAGAAATGTTGAATTCTGGTCAGGATGTAATGCTAATGACACTGTTTCTAATTCAGTTGGTATAAAACTGTTGGAATAAAACTGTTGGAATAAAACTGTTGGAATTGCAAAGAAATGAAACGATGTTCCAGCAGACTTTTCTGCTAATGTAGGTGACGTTTGTTGTGGAACATGACAACCCAAAGGTCCCTTTCCTCTTCAGAAGCTATTTAGGAAAAGTATGAGGAGACGAGGACCTCAGCTGGCTTAAAAAAACCAGTTACTTTGTCTTGAAATGACCAGTTACTTTGTGTTGAAATGACCAGTTACTTTGTCTTGAAATGACGAGTTACTTTGTCTTGAAATGACGAGTTACTTTAGGCTTGAAATGACCAGTTACTTTGTCTTGAAATGACCAGTTTCTTTGGGCTTGAAATGACCATTTGCTTTGTCTTGAAATGACGAGTTACTTTGGTCTTGAAATGACCATTAACTTGTTTGTGGTATTCACGTGAACTGGACTCTGTATATTGTGTCAGCCATGTTAGCTTCTGTGTATTGTGACAGCCATGTTAGCTTCTGTGTATTGTGACAGCCATGTTAGCTTCTGTGTATTGTGACAGTCATGTTAGCTTCTGTGTATTGCTTCAGCCATGTTAGCTTCTGTGTATTGTGACAGCCATGTTAGCTTCTGTGTATTGTGACAGCCATGTTAGCTTCTGTGTATTGTGACAGCCATGTTAGCTTCTGTATATTGTGACAACAATGTGGGCTTCTGTGTATTGTGAAAGCCATGTTAGCTTTTGTGTATTGTGACAGCCATGTTAGCTTCTGTGTATTGTGAAAGCCATGTTAGCTTGTGTGTTTTGTGACAGCAATGTTAGCTTCTGTGTATTATGACAGCCATGTTGGCTTCTGTGTATTGTGACAACCCTGTTAGCTTCTGTGTATTGTCACAGCCATGTTAGCGTCTGTGTATTGTGAAAGTCATGTTAGCTTCTGTGTATTGTCACAGCAATTTCTGCTTCTGTGTATTGCTTCAGCCATGTTAATTTCTGTGTATTGTGTCACCCATGTTAGCTTCTGTGTATTGTGACAGCAATGTTGGCTTCTGTGTATTGTAAAGCCATGTTAGCGTATGTGTATTGTCACAGCAATGTTGGCTTCTGTGTATTGCTTCAGCCATGTTAGCTTCTTTGTATTGTGCCACCCATGTTAGCTTCTGTGTATGGTGACAGCCATGTTAGCTTCTGTGTATTGTGACAGCAATGTTGGCTTCTGTGTATTGCTTCAGCCATGTTAGCCTCTGTGTATTGTGTCACCCATGTTAGCTTCCGTTGGTTTTTCAGCCATGGTGGCTTCTGAGTATTGTGTAAGCCACGATAGCTAATTTGTATTGTATCATCCATGGTGGCTTCTGTGTATTGTGTCAGCCATGATAGCTAATTTGTATTGTGTCATCCATGCTGGCTTCTGTGTATTGTGTAAGCCATGGTTGCTAATTTGTATTGTTTCCTCCGTGTTAGCTTCCGTTGGTTTTTCAGCCATGGTGGCTTCTGTGTATTGTGTAAGCCATGATAGCTAATTTGTATTGTGTCATCCATGCTGGTTTCTGTGTTGTGTAAGCCATGATAGCTAATTTGTATTGCGTCAGTCATGGTGGCTTCTGTGTATTGTGTAAGCCATGATAGCTAATTTGTATTGCGTCATCCATGCTGGCTTCTGTGTATTGTGTAAGCCATGTTGTCTTTTTGGTGATCTCACAAAACTTGAAAATGAACCGGCATGAACAAATGGAATCCATGAATGGAAATCGTTAGCAAATAAAATATTTATGCATAAAGAATCAGATGGGCATAAAGAATCAGATGGGCATGAAGAATCAGATTGGCATGAACAATCAGATGGGCATGAACAATCAGATGGGCATGAACAATCAGATGGGCATGAAGAATGAGATGGGAATGAAGAATCAGATTGGCATAAAGAATGAGATGGGAATGAAGAATCAGATTGGCATAAAGAATGAGATGGGAATGAAGAATCAGATTGGCATAAAGAATGAGATGGGAATGAAGAATCAGATTGGCATAAAGAATGAGATAGGCATAAAGAATGAGATGGGCATAAAGCAGGCCTGCACAACAAACGGCCTGCGGTCCGCATTTGGCCCGTCAGCACCCACTTTGCGGCCCGCGAAGACTTTAGTGAAAATTCATAATATTATAAATCAAAAATAATATTCCCTAGCTGATTTATTTATCAATTACGAGAGGTATTTATACAGAAAAATAATATAAATATTTATTTCATTGTTAAATAATCAATAAATTTATTAATTTTTTTTTTATTTTCCCCCACGCATGAGCCTACTTGAAATGATTTTGTTAAATTGAAATAAAATGAAATTGATAAATATTTAACGTTGTGTTAACATTCACTTCTTGTTTTCTTTATCAAGTTTGGACCTTGAGAAGTACAAACATGTTTAAGGAGTTGGACTATAAACTTTTAGTGTCTTTGGAACTACTTGTAAATGCAAACAGGCATTTTCAATAATGAACATAAATAAATGCACGCAAGGCTGATGTTTGAGTGATGATGATTTGAGAAACACCTTGAGAACAACAACCTCCACGCTGATGTTTGAGTGATGATGAATTTGAAAGACATCTTGAGAACAACAACCTCCAATCTATCTCCTTGATACGAAAAACTTGTTACCGAAAAGCGATGCAATGTTTCACATTAAATTTATTTCGTAAGTAAGGAAATATTCTTTATAAGTATTAATTTCTTAATAGCGCCCCCCCCCCTTTTTCCCTGTCCTATTTTCTTTCACAAGTTGTTAATAAAATATTACGGCGTGCCTTATATTTTGAGTTGTGCGGGCTTGGGCTGTGCGGGCTTGAGTTGTGCGGGCCTGAGTTGTGCGGGCCTGAGTTGTGCGGGCTTGAGTTGTGCGGGCTTGAGTTGTGCGGGCCTGAGTTGTGCGGGCTTGAGTTGTGCGGGCTTGGCATGAAGAATCAGATGGGCATGCTGAAGCGTGTGAAGTTTGTAAAATAATTCATACTTCATGAACGACTGTATTCAAGCTGAAGGGAATAGTAGAAGACGGTTTGTGGAAACTTAAGATAGAGAGACAGGACAATAAGACAAGACCTTTTTGGCTAAGTCCCTTCCTCAGCAGACAGGACAATAAGACAAAAACTTGTCGGGTAAGTCCCTTCCTCAGCAGACAGGACAATAAGACAAAAACTTGTCGGCTAGGTCCCTTCCTCAGCAGACAGGACAATAAGACAAAAACTTGTCGGCTAAGTCCCTTCCTCAGCAGACAGGACAAATACATAGACAACAAGAAATAGAGAATGTTAAAAACATAAGTGATCGTCATTGTTCTCGCCGGAAGTTGGGTTTCCAAAGCCACGATTACTGGAAGAGAGATGAGAACCATTAGGGGAGTGAGATGGGAGGGACACTTGGGAGGGACAGATGGGAGGGACAGATGGGAGGGACAGATGGGAGGGACAGATGGGAGGGACGGATGGGAGGGACAGCTAGAAAGGACAGATGGGAGGGACAGATGGGAAGGATAAATGTGAAGGACAGATTGGAGGGACGGATGAATGGGAAAGATAATAGGGACAGATGGGAGGAACAGATTGGAGGGACTGATTGGAGGGACAGATTGGAGGGATAGATAGGAGGGACAGCTGGGAGGGACAGTTAAGAGGGACATATGGGAAGGGCAGATTGGAGGGACAGATGGGACGGACAGATGGGACGGACAGATGGGAGGGACAAATGTGAGGGACAGATTGGAGGGACAGATCGAAAGGAAAGATGGGAGGACATATGGGAGGGACAGATTGGAGGGACAGATGGAACGGAAAGATGGGAGGACAGATGGGAGGGACAGATTGGAGGGACAGGTGGGAGGGAAAGATGGGGAGGGACAGACTGGAGGGACAGATGGGAGGGACAGATTGAAGGGAGAGATTGGAGGGACAGATTGGAGGGACAGATTTGAGGGACAGATTAGAGGGACATATTAGAGGGACAGATTTGAGGGGCAGATTGGAGGGACAGATTGGAGGGACAGATTAGAGGGACAGATTTGAGGGGCAGATGGGAGGGACAGGGCCACATCTTCATGCCACATCTAGATGCCACATCTACATGCCACATCAATAAGACACATCTACATGCCACATCTACATGCCACATCTTCATGCTATATCGAGATGCCACAGCTACATGCCACATCAATATGACACATCTACATGCCACATCTAGATGCCATATCTAGATGTCACATCTAGATGTCACATCTAGATGTCACATCTAGATTCACATCTACATGCCACATAAATATGACACATCTACATGCCACATCTACATGCCACATCTAGATGCCACATCTAGATGCCACATCAATTTGACACATCTATATGCCACATATACATGCCACATCTTCGTACCACATCTAGATTCCACATCTACATGCCACATCTAGATGCCACTCTACATGCCACGTCTACATGCCAGTGTACATGCCACGTCTAGATGCCACGTCTAGATGCCACATCTACACGCCACATCTAGATGCCACATCTACATGCCACATCTAGATGCCACATCTACATGCCACATCTACATGTCACATCTACATGCCACATCTACATGTCACATCTACATGCCACATCTACATGCCACATCTACATGCCACGTCTACATATCACATCTACATGCCACTTCTACATGCCACGTCTACATATCACATCTACATCCCACATCTACATGCCACGTCTAGATGCCACGTCTAGATGCCACATCTACACGCCACATCTAGATGCCACATCTACATGCCACATCTAGATGCCACATCTACATGCCACATCTACATGTCACATCTACATGGCACGTCTACATGTCACATCTACATGCCACATCTACATGCCACATCTACATGCCACATCTACATGCCACATCTACATGCCACATCTACATGCCACATGTACATGTTACATCTTCATAAACTTTTCATATTTTAAAGTTTTTGGCTTGGGGTGTGGACAGTGTGTCGCATGTGATGCTTGTACCGGCGTGACATGAACCAGCACAAGAAAAGCCATTCATTGTGTTAGGTTTTTCTCTGTTGCAATAATCTCTATCTGAGCTGAAAGACCGTTTAACCTAACTACAATGTCAAGTGGACCATAAATCTTTCTTCATGACGGTACAAGCAGACCAAGTAAACAGAAGCCTTTAGGTTCAGGCTTGTGGCCTATTGGTTTAATGAACTTGTCTTCAAAGTAAGACATTTAGCGAAGTAACACTGAATGGCTCATTGTAGGTCAGTAGAACTGAATGACTCAATGTAGGTCAGTGGAACTGAATGACTCAATGTAGGTCAGTAGAACTGAATGACTCAATGTAGGTCAGTAGAACTGAATGACTCAATGTAGGTCAGTAGAACTGAATGAATCCATGTGGCTTATTTTAAATAAATACCATGTTGAGTTAGTGAAAAATTGAGATCTTTATTGTCGGTTTCGCGACTTAACTGTGTATGACCTAAGAGGGTGTGTGACCTAAGTGTGGGTATGACCTATGTGTGTGTATGACCTAAGAGGGTGTGTGGCCTAAGTGTGTCTGAGACCTAGGGGTCATCCATAAAAGACGTCCACACAAAAGGGGGAGGGGGGGTTCAGCAAAAAGTGGACTAAAGTGGACAAAGGGGGGAGGGGGTTTAGGACAAAGTGGATGTCCACATTGTAGTGTTTTTTTGAGTGCAGCAGTTTTGCATAAATTTACTGCAAATTTACTCCCCGATCACAGTTACAGTAGCATGCCTTTTGATCTCTATTGTCCATCGGTGGCTGGGAGAATTTCCAAGAGAATATGTTTCTGCGGTAAATATTTCCCATCACAGGCGGCAATGGAAAAACATAAGGTCGTCCATTGCAATATTCCTGCTAGTGAACATAATATAGCAGACGAATCAGACGAAGAGACCGCCACTCAAATTGAATTTGAATTTGCAATTGAAGACTCAAGAACAGATGTTGTCATACGAAACATGTTTGAATGGCTGCAGTCCGAATTTTCCGTTGATTGAAGAATGGTGGATTATTTGTTTATTACATTTTTTAATAGAGTGATTCAATAAAATTTTTTTGAACAGTTATTATTTCATTTAGAAATTTGTCTGCAAATAATTGGAATTTCTAAAAAAAATCTTTGTAAATACATACTCTTTATAGTGTTGTACATTTTCCCAAAAATATTCATTAATTTAAGTTCGGTAAATTTTATGTTTTGGACGTCCACAACTGGGGGGGGGGGTGTCAAGTCAAATGTGGACGAAAGTGGACAAGGGGGGGGGGGGAAAAAATAGCAAAAAATTGGTGGAGGTTTTTTTTGGATGGCCCCTAGAGAGTATTGGTAACATTTTTGGTCAAGTCAAAAGTGGACAAAGGGGGAGGGTAAAAAATAGCAAAAAATTGATGGACGTCTTTTATGGATGGCCCCTAAGTGTGTGTGTGTCCTAAGTGTGTGTGTGGCCTAAGTGTGTGTGTGATATAAGTGTGAGTGAGACCTAAGAGTGTGTGTGACCTGTGTGTGTGGCCAAACTGTGTGTGTGTGGTCTAAGTGTATGGGTGTTTTTAAAGGTGTTTGGAGGAGGGGGTGGGGCTGGAGAGAGACACCAAAAGACTCACCTATTTTAACTATTTTTCTGAGCACAAGAATGACGTCATTTTGAAGGGATTGACTTGAAAAAGACGTCACATTCATTTCATCATTTAATTGGTGTATCCATGCCCCACGCACACCATTGGAAGGGTTATCCCTCACACCATTGGAAGGGTTATCCCACACACCATTGGAAGGGTTATCCCTCACACCATTGGAAGGGTTATCCCTCACACCATTGGAAGGGTTATCCCTCACACCACTGGAAGGGTTATCCCTCACACCACTGGAAGGGTTATCCCTCACACCACTGGAAGGGTTATCCCTCACACCACTGGAAGGGTATTCCCTCACACCATTGGAAGGGTTATCCCTCACACCATTGGAAGGGTTATCCCTCACACCATTGGAAGGGTTGTCCCTCACACCATTGGAAGGGTTGTCCACGAACACTTTGAAATTTTGTATCCACGCACACCTTTGAAATAGTGTATCCATGCACACCTTTAAAATGGTGTATCCATGCACACCGTTGGAAGGGTGTATCCATGCACACAAATATTTTCCTACTAATATATTATATTTCTGAGACTTATAAAAAAAAATTAAATGTCAATGAACTGTTGGCTTCCTTAAAAAGATTTCATTTTCAAAGCTTCACCGCCGTTATGATAAAAACTGTTGCAGTGAATGTCAATCAAGGATTTGTGGCTCCATTGTGCACCAGACGGCGGGATAGCACGGGTCGCATGTCCTCGTGTCCTCGGATCCGTGGCGTTAGATGTAAAGTAACAAGTTGTGTCTGAATGAATGGGTCGACCTCCGGGGCGGCTATCAAACAGTTTCTTGAATGCATTCATCTTTACTGTAAAACTTCACACATAAAAATTAAAAAATCGATGAAAAGAGAACAAAGGTCAAATGACATGCTAATACTCTGCTGCAATGAAAAGATGAACGAACAAGGGATCCTCAAACAACAACCCACGGGCTACATCCGGCTTTTTTAAAATTTTAACCCGGCCGTTCTGACTGCCGCACAGGTACCCAGGTGGAATTGATAAACATAGAATAGGAGATTGACCATTTTATTATCCTAAACCATTCCCACACTGACCTTAACAGACCCACACTGACCTTAACAGACCCATAAGGACCTACATAGACCCACACTGACCTTAACAGACCTATACAGGCCCACACAGACCCCATAGAGACCCCCACAGACCCATACAGACCCACACAGACCCACACAGACCCATACAGACCCACACAGACCCATACAGACCCACACAGACCCATACAGACCCACACTTCCCATTGAATAACTATTAACTTTATGTTGATTCTAATTGTTATTCATTTTACATTTTTTATTATTTCTAAAACTACAAATAAAAATAATAAGATGTGTGCAGTCTACATAGAAATTATAATAAGAATAATAAGATTGTGCAGTCTACATAGCAATGCTAATAAGAATAATAAGATATGTGTAGTATGCATAGCAATTCTAATAATAAGATTTGTGCGTCTACATAGCAATTATAATAAGAATAATAAGATATATGCAGTCTACATAGCAAATCAAATAAGAATAATAAGATTGTACAATCTACGTAGCAAATCAAATAAGAATAATAAGATATATGCAGTCTACATAGCAAATCAAATAAGAATAATAAGATTGTACAGTCTACATAGCAAATCAAATAAGAATAATACGATTGTACAGTCTACATAGCAAATCAAACTAGAATAATAAGATTGTACAGTCTACATAGCAAATCCAATAAGAATAATAAGATTTTACAGTCTACATAGCAAATCAAATAAGAATAATAAGATTGTACAGTCTACATAGCAATTTTAACAGGTTCTGAGTGTCATGTAAACAGCACACCCTCCCCCCCCCCACGCCCCACACTTTTAAATGTATTGATGATCCCTGAACTAGACCAACGAAACTAATCGGCCTGTTGAACAGGTTGAAACGGCAAGACTAACAACTTCTTCCCAACATAAAAGATATCTTTTTCATAGAATTCTATCTTCACGGTGATTTGTAAGGTGGAGTTGAAAAATATATTTTTAAAGTAGAGTTGTAACGCAGAGCTGAAAAGTCAGGTTGTACATCCTGACGAGTCGAGTGCGAGCCATTCACTGACGTCATACATCCTGACACCGATTCAAGTGCGAGCCATTCACTGACGTCATACATCCTGACACCGATTCAAGTGCCAGCCATACACTGACGTCGTACATCCTGACACTGATTCGAGTGCGAGCCATACACTGACATCATACATCCTGACACCGATTCGAGTGCGAGCCATACACTGACGTCATACATCCTGACACTGATTCGAATGCGAAACGAAGATTCATTTAAACAGAGATTTAAAAAATCGAGTCATTAAAAACTAGTTATTTTCCAACCCTTGGACCTCAAATGTTCAAACTAATAAAGAAGGCAGTTTGAGTACCCGGGGCCACTTGCTGGAAACAACTTGGCCACTACTCTACTGACTTGGTGTGCTGATACACAGTTCATGATTTCATTTAAGTTGTCTGGCGTCTCGCTCACTGGCACAACACTGAACAATCAATGGAAGCAATAAATCTCTTCAACTTGAATATTTCAGAGAAAGAATTTGGACAAGGCACATACAGGCCAGGGCAACCCCAGGCACACACAGGCCAGGGCAACCCGAGGCACACACAGGCCAGGGCAACCACAGGCCAGGGGAACCACAGGCACACACAGGCCAGGGCAACCCCAGGCACACACAGGCCTTGGCAACCCCAGGGCAACCAATATCAATACACCCAATGTGAAGTGTTGTATCAATACACCCATTGTGAAGTGTTGTATCAATACACCCAATGTAAAGTGTTGTATCAATACACCCAATGTACAGTGTTGTATCAATACACCCAATGTGAAGTGTTGTATTAATACCCCCAATGTGAAGTGTTGTATCAATACACTCAATGTTCAGTGTTGTATCAATGCCCCCAATGTACAGTGTTGTATCAATACCCCCAATGTTCAGTGTTGTATCAATACCCCCAATGTGAAGTGTTGTATCAATACCCCCAATGTTCAGTGTTGTATCAATACCCCCAATGTGAAGTGTTGTATCAATACCCCCAATGTAAAGTGTTGTATCAATAACCCCAATGTGAAGTGTTGTATCAATACCCCCAATGTGCAGTGTTGTATCAATACCCCCAATGTGCAGTGTTGTATCAATACCCCCAATGTGAAGTGTTGTATCAATACCCCCAATGTGAAGCGTTGTATCAACACCCCCATGTCAAGTGTTGTATGAATACCCCCAATGTCAAGTGTTGTATCAATACCCCAATGTGCAGTGTTGTATCAATACCCCCATGTCAAGTGTTGTATGAATACCCCAATATGCAGTGTTGTATAAATACCCCCAATGTGCAGTGTTGTATCAATACCCCCAATGTGCAGTGTTGTATCAATACCGCCAATGTCAAGTGCTGTATCAATACCCCAATGTGCAGTGTTGTATCAATACCGCCAATGTCAAGTGCTGTATCAATACCCCAATGTGAAGTGTTGTATCAATACCCCCAATGTTCAGTGTTGTATCAATACCCCCAATGTTCAGTGTTGTATCAATATCCCCAATGTGAAGTGTTGTATCAATACCCCAAATGTGCAGTGACACTCACATGCATGTATGACACACACAAATGCGTTTCACAAATGACGAGACGTGCATGTGTGACACACATTAACGTGTTCCACCAAGTTCTTATCCAATAAAATTCTTACACAACGTCTTCCAAAAATGAAATATTCCAACAGATAATAAGTTAATTTCTTTGTTTAAACCTTTAAACTCTAGTTTATGGCAGTAATGCTCAAAGTGAGCACCTTCAACAGGTAAGTTTTTTTCGTTAACTATTATGTTTAACTTTTAAGGACATTTTTCAAGTTGGCCATTGTGTCCCCACCGACTTCCCGTTCCGATGTTATGTCCTAATGTCAGATGAGTCGTTCCGTGATTTATTGCTGGTAATCCTTTGAGTCCTTTCTCCTTTAAGACATGGTTTATAAAACTGAATAAATTAATTCATTAGCATATTATTTTCAACCATGAACCAATGTCTCCCCTGGTGGAGTATGGAACGTTTTATTTAAATCTTATAGTAGCTGTTTGTGTCAGTGTGTATGTCAGAGTATATATTAGCTGTTTGTGTCAGTTTGTCTGTCACTGAGGATAAAGTAGCTATTTGTGTCAGTGTGTCTGTCACTTAGTATATAGTAGCTGTTTGTGTCAGTGTGATTGTTTGTGTCAGTGTGTCTGTCACTGAGTATAAAGTAGCTGTTTGTGTCAGTGTGTCTGTCACTTTTAGTATATAGTAGCTGTTTGTGTCAGTGTGTCTGTCACTTAGTATATAGTAGCTGTTTGTGTCAGTGTGTCTGTCACTTAGCATATAGTAGCTGTTTGTGCCAGTGTGTCTGTCACTGAGTATACAGTAGCTGTTTGTGTCAGTGTGTCTGTCACTGAGTATACAATAGCTTTTTGTATCAATGTTTCTGTCACTTAGTATATTGTAACTGTTTGTGTCAGTGTGTCTGTCACTTACAGGAGATTTCCGTAAATAGGCCCACCCAAGCATAAGCCCATGGGCCTCTATGTGGAAAGTCTTTCAGTATACAGGCCCATGGGCTTATATTAGGTTAAAAAAAATTTAAACCCACATACCGAAACTTCTGATCAATCGTCACTGTCATTAAGTATTATAAAAATAAATTTTGATGTTTTTTTTTTTTATTGTTGCTAAACATAAAACTTCAAACTATAAACGTAAAGCCACAATTGTATTATTTTCGGAATATTTTATAGGAAATTATTTCCGGGAAAAAAATTTTTTTTTTAACTCGCTCATGCATTTCCGTTTCCGTTTATGATTCGATAAGCGTTCTTTAAAACATGCCTCCAAAAAGAAAATCCTACACAATCGACAAAAAATTGGATATCATTAAGATACTAGAGAATGAATATGGAGGGACTATTAGTCTAGCATCTAGAGAGTCTTGTATAGACAGGAAGCGGATAAGGGAGTGGTTTAAAAAAAAAAAAATGGTTTGTGCCAGGGAGAAGATATGAAAAAGACAGATTGGAGGTGGAAGGCCAGCCTTTCATGAAAGGTTAGAACATGATTTGTTGGACTGGGTTGTAAAAAATAGGAAGCAAAAGAAAAGTATCAACTATAAGGATATAAGAGAGAAGGCACTTGCATTGAAAGAAGAGCTATAAGGATATAAGAGAGAAGGCACTTGCATTGAAAGAAGAGCTATACGGATATAAGAGAGAAGGCACTTGCATTGAAAGAAGAATTTGAAGTCGGCGATGATTTTAAATGCTCTGATAAATGGATCTATAAATTTTTGTCAGATGCATAACTTATGATCACGAAGAATAACTCATCATGGTCAACAAGATGACAGAGATAAAATGGTGATTAAAAAGACAGTGAAAAATGGCATGGAATGTGTGCATGCAGCAACGGTAGGACTTACCAATGATGACATGTTCAACATGGACGAGACCCCATGACATGTTCAACATGGACGAGACCCCATGACATGTTCAACATGGACGAGCCCCCATGACATGTTCAACATGGACGAGCCCCCATGACATGTTCAACATGGACGAGACCCCATGACATGTTCAACATGGACGAGACCCCATGACATGCTCAACATGGACGAGACTCCATGACATGTTGACATGATTGGGAGTTCAACGTTGCATTTTGTTGGTGACAAAAATGTTGACGGGATTAACACAGGGCATGAACACAGGGCATGAACACAGGGCATGAACACAGGGCATGAACACAGGGCATGAACACAGGGCATGAACACAGGGCATGAACACAGGGCATGAAAAGACAAGGTATACGGTGGTTTTATGCATAAGTGCTTCTGGTCAGGTTATCAAGGTCATGGTAATGCTGAAAGGACTTAAAAATGTACCAAAATGGGACATTCCGGAAAATATTTTTTTGACAGTGTAAAAGGGAGGCTCCATGACAGAGGATCTAATGATTGAATGGCTAGAAAATGTCTACAAAAGAAGAGGACCTCATTTCGCAACAAAGAAAATCGTTGTTGATCATGGACAGTCACAGGTCCTACACAAGTGAAGCTGTTCTTGCAGCATGTACACACATAATTGCAACTGTCAAAGCTATTCCTGCCAAAACTTCATCATTCCTACAGCCCTTAGATGGTGGTGTTCATTGCCCATTTAAGTCTCTTTTCAAGCAGAAATGGAAAGATGGGTTGGAAAATGGGGTGAAGGAATATACACGAGGTGGATACAGGAAAAAAAATCTTATGAACAATTACTTTAAATGGTGTCAGAAAGTGTAAAAATGATCTCACCTGAAAACATATGAAAATCATTTAGTGCTTGCATGGGCGCCCGCAGAAAACTTTCTAGGGGGTGGGGGGCAAACAATTTTTAGTAATGTTTTAATATAGTTTTAATTTACTGTAGCGTATTTGTATGGTGAATGAACGGACAGGACATCAGCTTAGTTACTTTCTCTTTATTTTCTCTTTACTTTAATACATTTTTTGTCTATTAAAAAAACTTTACCACAAAAACCAAGGGGGGGGGGGGGATTTAAATCTATGGGTAATCTGATGTATATGAAGAAAAACCATCTGTAAAAAAATGATCCTCTCACTTTACTGACGACTGATCTTTATGACAAAATAAAATAACGTTTTAAATTTTTTTTTTACATATTTTCAACTTAGAAAAGATTTTGGCTGAAAAACAGAAAAAAATATTCAAAGAAATGACATGCGAGTGTCTCAGGTAATAAATAGTTGAACTGATTTGTATTTTACATATAAACGCCCCTGGGCCTTTATTTGCTACAAAAATCTCAATCACGTGACGTCAAGTTTCCATTTTGAAGCGCAGGGCTTATTTACGGAAATCTCCGGTAGTACATTGTAGCTGTCTGTGTCAGTGTGTCTGTTACTGAGTATAATAGTAGCTGTGTCAGTGTGTCTGTCACTGAGTATATAGTAGCTGTTTGTGTCCCGTTATATTTCGATATCAACTTATTTTGTGCCATATTAAAGTTTTTACAGAGATTTACGAACATCTGAAAGTTCTAACGGATATTTACGGACGTGTCTCTTTAGGTCAAGTTTTTAGGCATGATGCCTCACAGCACAGCTCTAATAATACATTTTGATTGAAAATTATACCACATAAACTAAGGAATCTTGTGTTTAGGCATTTTGTGTTTAGCATCTTGTGTTTAGCATCTTGTGTTTAGGCATCTTGTGTTTAGGCATCTTGTGTTTAGGAATCTTGTGTTTAGAAATCCTGTGTTTAGAATCTTGCTTTAGGCATCTTGTGTTTAGGCATCTTGTGTTTAGACATCTTGTGTTTAGACATCTTGTGTTTAGGCATCTTGTGTTTAGACATCTTGTGTTTAGGCATCTTGTGTCTAGGCATCTTGTGTTTATACATCTTGTGTTTAGGCATTTTGTATTTAGATATCTTGTGCTTAGGAATCTTGTGTTTAGGAATCTTGTGTTTAGAGATATTTGTTTTAGCAACTTACGTTTATGTGTGTCTTGTTGAGTGGCCGCCCCATCATTTAGCCCACTTATGTTCTCGTATTTAGGCACCTTGTGTTAAGGCACCTTGTGTTTAGGCACCTTGTGTTTAGGCACCTTGTGTTTAGGCACCTTGTGTTTAGGCATCTCGTATTTAGGCACCTTGTGTTTAGGCACCTTGTGTTTAGGCACCTTGTGTTTAGGCATCTCGTATTTAGGCACTGTTACGCACTGCTATCTATATGGAGAAATAAATCTCTTATGAAGTGGCCCGCTCTAAAACAGTCCATAACAAAAGTCGATACCAAACAAAAAAAACAATAACAACGAATACGATACTCGGAACAGGGCTAATTACAATTAATAAGTTTTATTAAGTTAAAAATAAATTACAAAATAAAAGAATTATAATTAAACATCATTAACTTACAGAGGACTGTTCTGCTTGTACCGGTACACAGTTGATGATAATACAAGGTGCAAAAAAAAAAGGTACAACTATGTATAGGAACTCACACATATAAGTAAACAAAAGTCAAGCAAGAATAACACACTGTAATAATAACTATCGCCTGTCGTCCCGTAAAGTAAAATATATTGTGATAAAAAGCTAGCCTCTGCTTTTTATAGTCTGTTCTACTGATGCATCTGGAACCGCCTAAAACATTTTTTTCCTTTCCAGTTTTATCCAGATTTTTATACACAAATCTGATAGATACAATTAATTATATTTAGGTCAAGAGGCTATTTTTAGCTAGCCACAAATTAAATGCGGTATCGAGCTTTTTTGGTGTCTGTTAGAGTTGACAGCACGGGGAAGTATTACGTAAACACGTCGTCTACATAACAGGCACCTTGTGATCAGGCATATTGTATTTAGGCATCTTGGGTTTAGGAATATCGTATTTAGGCACCTTATGATAAGGCATCTTGTTTTGGGGCTAGTCTTGTGTTTAGTATCATTTGCTCTCACTTAAAATATGCTTTTATGGGCGTCAAAGTAAAGATGTTTCTATGGGTGTCAATGTAAAGATGTTTCTATGGGTGTCAATGTAAAGATGTTTCTATTGACGTCAATGTAAAGATGTTTCTATGGGTGTCAATGTAAAGATGTTTCTATTGACGTCAATGTAAAGATGTTTCTATGGGTGTCAATGTAAAGATGTTTCTATTGACGTCAATGTAAAGATGTTTCTATGGACGTCAATGTAAAGATGTTTCTATTGACGTCAATGTAAAGATGTTTCTATTGACGTCAATGTAAAGATGTTTCTATTGACGTCAATGTAAAGATGTTTCTATTGACGTCAATGTAAAGATGTTTCTATTGACGTCAATGTAAAGATGTTTCTATTGACGTCAATGTAAAGATGTTTCTATTGACGTCAATGTAAAGATGTTTCTATTGACGTCAATGTAAACATGTTTCTATTGACGTCAATGTAAAGATGTTTCTATTGACGTCAATGTAAAGATGTTTCTATTGACGTCAATGTAAAGATGTTTCTATTGACGTCAATGTAAAGATGTTTCTATTGACGTCAATGTAAAGATGTTTCTATGGGCATCAATGTAAAGATGTTTCTATGGGTGTCAATGTAAAGATATTTCTATGTGCGTCAATGTAAAGATGTTTCTATTGACGTAAGTGTAAAGATGTTTCTATGGGTGTCAATGTAAAGATGTTTCTATGTGCGTCAATGTAAAGATGTTTCTATTGACGTAAGTGTAAAGATGTTTCTATGGGCGCCCATTTAAAGATGTTTTATGGGGCGCCCATGTGCAGATGTTTCTATGGGCGCCAATGTTCAACTTGACATACTCTCCTCATCCTGTCATGTTATTTTACATACATACGCGCCCCCCTTCCACCTCCACCCCCTAGGCGCCTTAGCAACTCAATCCTTAATTTAATTATCTTTTATCCACGGGTATTTTGACGCATCACCCCTTCTCCATTTTATTTATAACTGTTTTTCTGTCTATCTTACAGTTATTCTGTCTATCTTACAGTTGTTCCGTCTATCTTACAGTTATTCTGTCTATCTTACAGTTATTCTGTCTATCTTACAGTTATTCTGTCTATCTTACAGTTATTCTGTCTATCTTACAGTTATTCTGTTTATCCCACCATTATTATGTCTATACCACCGTTGTTCTGTCTATCCCACCGTTATTCTGTCTATCCCCCCGTAATTCTGTCTATCCCCCCGTTATTCTGTCTATCCCCCCGTTATTCTGTGTATCCCCCCGTTATTCTGTCTATCCCCTCGTTATTCTGTCTATCTTACAGTTATTCTGTCTATCCCCCGTTATTCTGTTTATCCCACCATTATTATGTCTATACCACCGTTGTTCTGTCTATCCCCCCGTTATTCTGTCTATCCCCCCGTTATTCTGTCTATCCCCCCGTTA
>CAXITT010000105.1:1265715-1295500 GCA_964033795.1 Lymnaea stagnalis | reverse complement strand
AGTTACACTTCATTAGTAGCTTCCCTCCCCCTTTTTTTTCTTTCCATCTCTCAGTTACAGTTCATTAATAGCTCCCCCCCCCCTCTTTTTTTTAAATCTCTCAATTCCATTAGTTCGCCCCCCCTCCCCAAATTTTTTTTATGGTTCAATTTCCCTTCCTTAGAAGCCCCCCCCCCCCCCAAGCCCTTTTCACTTTCTGAGTTACATCTCAATAGTAGCTTCCCTCTCCTTTTTTAAATCTCTTAGTTACAGTTCATTAGTAGCACCCCAACCAACCCCTTTTTTTTATCTCTAAGGTTACATTTTATTATTAGCTCCCACTTTCTTTATCTCTCTGTTACAGTATATTAGTAGCTTCCCCACTCCCCTTGTATATCTCAGTTACAAATATGTGCAGGTTTCCTTTTGACATGTCTGTTATAGACAGTAACCATTTTTCCTCTTCAGCTTCACGGGCTGTTATCCCAAAAATGTCATAGACAATAATGTGTTGACCAAACCAAAGATGATAATAAAAATCAAGGTAACAAAGACATATCAAATAGTGGCTATTTATTGGCGTTAACCTTGACATCAACAGAATGAGACAAATATAGACCGTTAACCCTAAGCCTAACCTTGACATCAACAGAATGAGACAAATATAGACCGTTAACCAACCGACCCTAACCCTAACCTTGACATCAACAGAATGAGACAAATATAGACCGTTAACCAACCGACCCTAACCCTAACCTTGACATCAACAGAATGAGACAAATATAGACCGTTAACCAACCGACCCTAACCCTAAGCCTAACCCTAACCTTGACATCAACAGAATGAGACAAATATAGACCGTTAACCAACCGACCCTAACCCTAAGCCTAACCCTAACATCAACAGAATGAGACAAATATAGACCGTTAACCAACCGACCCTAACACAAACAGTACTTCTTTACACATAAGTCAAGAGTTCTTTATTCAAGGAAAACAGCACACTTCTAATAAAAAATTTCGATGATATGTTTGACAAATTCCTTTGTTTTTCTTGTTTAATTTTTATCACAGAACACAGCACATGATATCCACAATGTCACACATGTTTGTGGTCAGAACAAACTTCTACTCTTGCCTTCCTTGGTACTTACAAACAATGGATAGACTGGTAGAGAAACGAATTTGGTGTATACAAAGGGAAGCAAATGATAGTGGACACGAACTCGAACTCGGCTGTTTCTCAGCCCAGGTCCACATGTAAAATGGTTCATTAAAAACTATGCAAATACAAATTGAGGAAATAATTGTACAAGTTTGTCTGAAAGGCAAAACAAATCTATAGCGATATTATGAAATCTGTTCTTGTATATTATGATAGTATTATACATGCTCATGTTGTCAACACTGCTTACATGGGTTCAAAGGTTAAACACAATACTGACCTTACATGGGTTCAAAAGCAATACCGACCTTAAAAATGGAGTTAGTTTTTGTGTTATTATTATGTTCCTAACTAATCAAAACTGAATGTGAAACAACTGACTGGATCACTTTGAGCAGCCCATCAAAGTATTCCAAGCATTCTTATTTAATGATTCATCTTACAAGATAAATTAGTTTTCTAAGAGGTATTTTTAATAACGTCAAGTCATTGGACATTTTTTTTTTAAAGTGAAAAGAACAAGCAGAGCTGAATTGTTTGAACTTGGCCTGATGCAATCATGAGATGCTCAGCAGAGCTGAATTGTTTGAACTTGGCCTGATGCAATCATGAGATGCTCAGCAGAGCTGAATTGTTTGAACTTGGCCTGATGCAATCATGAGATGCTCAGCAGAGCTGAATTGTTTGAACTTGGCCTGATGCAATCATGAGATGCTCAGCAGAGCTGAATTGTTTGAACTTGGCCTGATGCAATCATGAGATGCTCAGCAGAGCTGAATTGTTTGAACTTGGCCTGATGCAATCATAAGATGCTCAGCAGATCTTATGTTGTGTCAAAATTTCAAAACTAATAGGACCCTAACCTGCTTACAAATCTATCAATTATTTGATCAACTATGATGATGCATAATTGTCCAAGACATTTGACAAAACTAGAAAGTAATCAAGCATCAAAAAAACAAGTTGATAAAAAAATTGGAAGAAAAGGTTTTAATAGCACTTAAAAAAATATGTTGTAAGCTTAAAACAAGAGAATGAGAGAATGTAATGGACACACGTATGTGATGTTGATTGGCAGGAAACAAAGAAGGAAACAATCTGTAATGATTAGGATGGTTGGTTGTTGTCTGTTAATAATGACATTACTTTTTCTGGGTTATTTGCTTTTATCATAAGATTTGAACAAATTTAAAAATAAGAAAGCGTGCCCTGGTGGTTTAAAACTAAATATGGAGCCGATAGTGGGCGACTTTGAGAATCATTGTAACAAACTAAATACTCATTGGACCACATAGGCTTTGTTTTATAAGAACCAGTCTAAATAATGTTTCATAGGCTTTGCTCTTCTAAGAAACAGTCTAAATGACCCTTTCCCAGGGGTCGCCTAAGACCATGGGTAAAACACATATCCACTAAAATTATGAAGTAGCAAACCAAAATAATGGTGTGGCTTGGGGGGGGGGGGGGGGGGGGGGGGGGTGGCCCACAACATGAGCAACTTTATTAAAGGGTTGCTGCACTAGGAAGTTTGAGAACCACTTGTCTAAATAATAGGCTTGATACTTCATCAACATTATCTGGCAAAGAAAATGCACACACACAAAATTGACTCTAAATATTTAGCTATTATGCCAACATTGAGAAAATATAGTTCATAATTGACATGTGTATGCAAACTGTTAAAATTATTTAGTAAAACATAAACATATTGATTTTAATTAAATTTGAAAATGAATTTTTAAAAAAAAGATGATATCACACCGTAAAGTAATAACAACTAGACGAGTCAGCACTGTAGAAAAAGAAAGTTAATTTGATCAAGAATGACAAAAGGACCACAAACTGACAATTCCCAAAAGGAACATCCCCCCCCCCCCCTTTTTATAACAGCCAAAAAAAGCACTTGTACGTTGTGTGACATTGTTTGAAATAGTGAGTCCAGTCGTAGGGCAACAGGTGTCCAAACTTATTTGGACTTAACCAGTTAAAGCTCTGACCTATTGGCAGAAGATTGCACCACTCTATGTTGGCAGACACCTCCAGCAACTATCATTGGCCAAAAGGGCTTTTTCTTTCAAAAGTCAAAACATTATGTTTTAAAGTCATCAGTTGATTCTCCATGTTTTGTCAAAACTTGTCAATGAACAGCTGTTCAAGTGTTTAGAATGACTGAGTTAACTTGTCAATGAACAGTTGTTTAAGTGTTTAGAATGACTGAGTTAACTTGTCAATGAACAGCTGTTTAAGTGTTTAGAATGACTGAGTTAACTTGTCAATGAACAGCTGTTTAAGTGTTTAGAATGACTGAGTTAGCTTGTCAATGAACAGCTGTTCAAGTGTTTAGAATGACCGAGTTAGCTTGTCAATGAACAGTTGTTCAAGGGTTTAGAATGACTGAGACAACTAGAGATAAAACGATTAACTAATTATTATGTCAGTTATTCTCATCACCACATATTTTCATTGTATTCTGAAGGGGCGTTGAGACAGATATCTGTGTACATAATATATCATGTTGAGACAGATATCTGTGTACATAATATACCAAATATTGATACTCGTAGCATTCATCAAGACTTTGGCTGTTGTGGGACATATGAAATATGCTCATATAAAAATAAGAGAGCACTTATTGAGGTTGAAAACTGTTTGATAGTTTTTAAGTACAATGTATTATGGCCTGAGAACAAATGACAGGCTAATGGTCAGAAATGATATATAACCTGGTCATCAAGATAGAATGGCAGGCTAATGGTCAGAAATGATATACAGCATGGTCATCAAGACAGAATGATAGGCTAATGGTCAGAAGTAATATATAACGTGGTCATCAAGATAGAATGGCAGGCTAATGGTCAGAAGTAATGTACAAAGTGGTCATCAATCTTACTTTGATGAAGTATTAAGATATTTATTATTTTGACATGTAATAAGGATGATCTGCCTGCCCAGACATCATGATGTATCAATACTGTCATGCCAGACAACATCACTACTGTCATGCCAGACAACAGGTTACATATAGCACTTACGTCATGCCAGATGACAGGTTATAGTACAACTAGGAAATAAATAGAATTAGAAACCTGTACATGATGTTGCAATAAATGACAGACTGTTACAATGTTTATACTAAATATTAAGTCAGATTGCATTGTTGAAGAGTGTAGACAAAGTTATACAAGCGTGCAATGGCTTTATAAGACCAATTAGTCATTGGTCTAAATGATCAAATGTTCATCCATGAATATGTTAAAACAACAAAAGCCCTAAAACTGAGCCAGTTCATCAATAGCCAGAGATGACCACTAGGGTCAACCACTATGGCAGTTCATCAATAGCCAGAGATGACCACTAGGGTCAACACTATGGCAGTTCATCAATAGCCAGAGATGACCACTAGGGTCAACACTATGGCAGTTCATCAATAGCCAGAGATGACCACTAGGGTCAACACTATGTCAGTTCATCAATAGCCAGAGATGACCACTAGGGTCAACACTATGGCAGTTCATCAATAGCCAGAGATGACCACTAGGGTCAACACTGAGCCAGTTCATCAATAGCCAGAGATGACCAATAGGTCAACACTATGGCAAATGTGGGGGGGGGGGGGGGCTCTGGGGGGGGAAATTAAAAGAAAGGTGGCACCAACAGGAAATTTAAAATTTTTTTTTTTTTAGTTCATCAATAGCCAGAGATGACCACTAGGGTCAACACTGAGCCAGTTCATCAATAGCCAGAGATGACCAATAGGTCAACACTATGGCAAATGTGGGGGGGGGGGGATCTCTGGGGTGAACATTAGAAGTAAGTTGCTACCATCAGTAAATTTAAAATGTTTATTATTTACACATTAATTAAACAATGATCAAACATGTATTTGTATGTGTAAGACAATATAGTCAGAAAAATAGGACATTATAATCAGCAAAATAAGACATTATAATCAGAATATAAGACAATTAGAAAAAAAGACATAATCAGCAAAATAAGACATTATAATCAGCAAAATAGACATTATAATCAGCTAAATAGACATTATAATCAGCAAAATTAGACATAATCAGCAAAATAAGACATTATAATCAGCAAAATAAGACATTTTAATCAGAAATATAAGATACTATAGTATTGTATGAAAAATTAAATAAAAAACAAACAAACTTTGAGAACCACCCCAGTTATAGGCGTACCCTACATTTAGTCTGTCTTCAGATCCAGAGAACTATTCAGGACACTAGTGTCAGGGAACAGACTTTGAGAACCACCCCAGTTATAGGCATACCCTACATTTAGTCTGTCTTCAGATCCAGAGAACTATTCAGGACACTAGTGTCAGGGAACAGACTTTGAGAACCACCCCAGTTATAGGCATACCCTACATTTAGTCTGTCTTCAGATCTAGAGAACTATTCAGGACACTAGTGTCAGGGAACAGACTTTGAGAACCACTCAATATTTGAGACTTTGAGATTTCAGGAAATTTGCTGAAAGTGAAAGAATGGTATTTGTGAAATAACTAATGCACTGATAAAGTAGGAGTAGAATTAAATAGACTACCGCTATGGCACAGGACAGTGACGCTATGGCACAGGACAGTGACGCTATGGCACAGGACAGTGACGCTATGGCACAGGACAGTGGCCCAACAGCACTACCGCTATGGCACAGGACAGTAGCCCGACAGCACTGTAAGTCGCTATGGCACAGTACATTGGCCCAAAAGCACTGTAAGTCGCTATGGCACAGGACACACTGGCATTGAAAACAAAAAGTGAAGCAAAACTGGGTATGCCCTAACTGTTGAAGGTCACAAAGGGAGAACTGTTGAAGGTCACAAAGGGAGAAGTGTTGAAGGTCACAAAGGGAGAAGTGTTGAAGGTCACATAGGGAGAACTGTTGAAGTTCACAAAGGGAGAACTGTTGAAGGTCACAAAGGGAGAAGTGTTGAAGGTCACAAAGGGAGAACTGTTGAAGGTCACAAAGGGAGAACTGTAGAAGGTCACAAAGGGAGAACTGTTGAAGGTCACAAAGGGAGAACTTAGAATATGCTATCTTTTCTTCTCACATTATAGGTACATTCAAATAAGTCTTTTTCTTTAAATGAGTTCATGTGAGCTGTAATCTGATCTGGTGATAGATTATAAAGATATTTCACCACTCTTTTGATTCTTTAAATAAAAGAATATTTGTTTGTGATCGTTAAAAGATCTCATTGATTCACAGGTAAAGCTGAAATCTTTTTAAAAATTATTTCATAAGTTAAAAGTATCAAATAAAAAGCTAAAACAAAAGATGGACTTGAGTGCAGACTTGAAAATCAGTCCATCCGACACTGGGCTAAATTCTTAAATAAAGCTTTGCTTTGTAGACTAGAAGAGCAGTAGAAAATGGTCATCGATACCCAGCAGTATAAAAATGGTCATCAATATCCAGTGGCCGAGTATCAACATTTTTGAGTTATCACAATTTTGTTAAAAATAAAAACAGGTATTATACCCGTTTTGTGTCCAGAAAGCGTAATTGTCCACTCCATGATATATTTTATTAAATTAATTAAATCTCATCTATGATTATATGCAGAGAATCTGTGACATCTGGGGGCACAGAGCCATATTTTAGTTACACTGCTTATACACAAACATCCTTTATTTTATTTATGGAACCACTATAAATAAGAGGCATGGATGTTTTTTTCCTATGAAAAATAATGTCAGGAATTTATAAATAGAATAGCTGACTTTTCAAGATGGCGTGTTAGTGTGAGTGATGCCAATGAATATACCAAAGACAAGATTATAGGAACTCCAGCTTGTGAACTTTCAGTTTTAAACACATACAATGTGTTGTAAAAAAATAGACATGTTTGAAACACATACACAATGTGTTATGCCAATCAAAATGTCTTTCATTTTATTTGTTCCCATATAATTAATATCCATAAAGATTTGATGTCATGGGTGTGGTACGGTGAGTCTGCTACTGTGAGTCTAATACTGTGAGTCTGCTACGGTGAGTCTGCTACTGTGAGTCTAATACGGTGAGTCTGCTACTGTGAGTCTGCTACTTTGAGTCTGCTACTGTGAGACTCATACTTTGAGTCTGGTATAAGGGCCGGGTACTTCAGGAGTATCTAGGTTTCATCTCATGGAAGAAAAATGTAAATGTTCACAAAAACAAAATGTTGAAAGCAATTTATTACTGTTGACCCAGACTTTGTCCTGTTGCTATGACGATCTTGCCAGAAGTGGAACCTTCATGAACAAGAACTGAACCCATCCAAGCAAAAGATTCCATAGTGAATGAAACACAGGGACCCTTTTGACCAGCAGACGCCACACAAGGACAGCAGCAACAACTTTTAACAAACTCTGTATGCGCTGCAGCCTGAAATGGAAAATAAAGCCTCATGTCAGCAGCTTTTGTTTCAACATTATCACATTTACAAGACATCATCACATTTACAAGACATCATCACATTTACAAGTCATCATCACATTTACAAGACATCATCACATTTACAAGACATCATCACATTTACAAGACATTATCACATTGTTACTGTGATTCCAACACCACAGTTTGTTACTGTGATTCCAACACCACAGTTTATTACTGTGATTCCAACACCACAGTTTGTGGACTTGAAAACACATCTATTTCGCAAACACCTGCTGGGGTGATGTTGTCTACTATCTTTTCCAGAATTAGAATGGGTATTCTTGTATGTAGTTTTTGTAATGTTGCGCTTCGAAAACCACCGGAATAGCTTATTTCAACTCAGTCATACAATCATACTGGCAGGGATTGGCATACAATCGTAAAAGACATCTCACAATTGCACATTGACATTGTACTCCAAATTGCTAAGTAACCAGGTCTGTTATCTATGACCTCATAGTAAAAGGGAAGCAATCATTGTGAATGGCTCACCTTTGTAAGGCTATCCTGGCTCTGGGTAACTCAGCAATATCTTCTTTCAACACAAACTGTTTGACACCCAGACAATAGTTCAGCATATACTTCTTCCAATCTATACTCCTAGGATCAAAGCAGAATGTTCTTCTGTCCTCGTCTGACATGTTAGCCAGCAACATAAAGATGTTGTCGTTGTGGAAATGCCATTCATTGGATGTGAAAAACTCTAAAGTTGTCACAGCTTTTGACAACTTGTCTTGAATTTTGACAAACCTAAATAGAGGTCAAAGACAAGACAAATGAAAAGCAGCAACAGACAAATAACATCAAGATGGCCGAAATTTTTTTGAAAAGAAATTTGTTAAACGGGGGTTGATTGATTTATTTTAAAAAAATGTTTTTTCAAGGAAGGTGCGAGTGAGACATGGGGGAAATCTCAACATTTTAATAGCACTTATTTTTGGTAGTTTTTTTTCCCATTATTTCATTTCAAGCAATTTTCCATGCAACAAATTTCCAGTAACCAGCAATAAAAGAGAAGACAAGCAGCAATCCAAGACAACACATAGCAATCAAAGACAAGACAAATAGCATTCAAAATTGAAATAAAAGATGATTGGCAAATGTGTATTTAATTGATGAGTCAATACTGACTCCCGCGTAAATCAAAGTGTTCTAACTCAAGAACTCTCAAACCAAAAGTGCTCAACTTAAACACAATTATTTTGATAGTCGTAAAGACTTTGACAGCTTCTCTGGGAATTCTTAGGTTAATATGGAGATTTCAAAGATAAAAAAATCAATGATTTAAAGAACACACTTTACAAAGTTACTTGAAACCCATAAGAAAGTTTATTACACCAATAACAAAGTTAATTTAAACCCTTGACCAAGTTACTTTAACACCTTGACCAAGTTACTTTAACACCTTGACCAAGTTACTTTAACACCTTGACCAAGTTACTTGACACCTGTAACCAAGTTACCTACATTGGCTTCTTGCCAGTTATCCTGAGATAGAAATCCATAATGTATGCTGGAATAATTTGGTCAAAGAACCACATGGTGTCCCGCCAAAACCTGATCATACAAAAATGCATCATTAATAATACTGTCATTGTGAAACCATCAAAGGATTCTTAAACGTACAACTACACCACATAATACAACACATAAGTGCAACACATAATATACAACAAATACTTAAAAACACAAATAAAACACACAACAAATACAAAAAAAATACAACACACAAATAGTGTCTATCCCTTGACAAAACAGAGACAATACAGAGATACTTTCAAATTTTAACATTAGAGCTTGTCAAAGTAAGTCTTTTTACTTGTATCTTATTCAGGAATTAATTCTGCTAAATAAGCTTCAAAAATACAAATCAATAAGTCCTACATACTTTGATCAAAGACAGCTCAATTTCTAAATAAGATAAGAGTCTTTGCTTGATCCAAATAAATGGAAATGTTTTTTGATTACATTATAAATATTCCTTTTCAGCACATAAATAAAGGCATATTAAACTCAAGACAACAGTTGACAATGATAACAATGCCATCAACACAAGACATCTAGAGGATTTCTTTAGCGTAGAAATCAGCCCTCAATGAACACCCTTAGTCTTAGTGACAATAATGACCTAAATGAACACCATTGGTGACAATAATGACCTAAATGAACACCATTGGTGACAATAATGACCTAAATGAACACCATTGGTGACAATAATGACCTAAATGAACACCATTGGTGACAATAATGACTGAATTAGTGATCAGATAGATTCGGTAACAGCTAAGGGAGCACGCTGGTACATTCGTACACATGGGGTACCTGATCAAGCTGATCTTAGGTAACTGTGATGAAGAGGGCGGGCTGTATCACTGAAATATTGTTTAGTTTTACAACAGTATTTCTCTTCCAATATCAATATTTCCCTTCAAGTACCGGTAGTTCCCTTCAAGTACCAGTATTTCCCTTCAAGTACCGGTAGTTCCCTTCAAGTACCGGTAGTTCCCTTCAAGTACCGGTAGTTCCCTTCAAGTACCGGTAGTTCTCTTCCAGTACCGGTAGTTCCCTTCAAGTACCGGAATTTCCCTTCAAGTACCGGTAGTTCCTTTCAAGTACCGGTAGTTCCCTTCAAGTACCGGTAGTTCCCTTCAAGTGAAGGAGGTTTTGTTTGTGTGATACTAACTATGAATAGCTATCTTTATAAGTCTCTTTCATCTGTGTTTGATGCCAGATGATGACTTCCCACACCAGCATATAACACTCAAGTGTAGTATTGTTCTGTATGGTGACACCTAGGTTCTTATATGTCTCTTCTTGCTCCATATGGTGACACCTAGGTACTTGTAAGTCTCTACTTGCTCTGTACCATTACTATGATTTTTTTATCATGAGATTTGTAATTGGGTGATCCCCCCTCCTGAACTTGACAAACATTTCTTTCATTTTCGATACATTCAGCTGAATAAAATTTTCATCGCACCAACTGATAAAGCTTGTAAATAAGCTGTGGTAAAAGCTTTTCCCTTTAGCTTTCAAGCCAACGATGGTGGTATTAGCACATTTAATGATTGGAATGATGTTGCTTGGGTTCTTAATCATTGGTATATATTGGATATAGAACAGGGGAGAGAACCTATCCTTGTTGCACGACAGTACTTACTTCAACTTATATTTTAATCCTTCTATAAAACTAGAGGTTTCTTCAAATCAACATGTTTTCATGACAGTTTTGAAACTAATATTCCAAAATACCCAGACTAATCATGAATACAAATTATGAAAACAAATCTTGCTTAAGTAAACGGGACAAGTGACTTAACCCCCAAACTGTGGTCGGCCGACCAAATCGGCCGATATTCTTGTTCTGTGCTGTGGCGGCCGAAAAAATTCAGCCGATAAAAAAACAGTCCGATAGCAACTTCCAATCCAAAATTTAACCGGAATTATAGCCACTTCCTTTTATTAATAATTAAATAATCTTCCGGTTCAAGCTGTTTCTTGATAACTTAAAAATAAGTACTTTCTAAACGGAGTTAAAATGGTTGAAGCTATGGCTGGGCCTTCAGTGCAAGAACTAATAAATATTTTTGAAAGCTTTTTGGGAGAGAATTTAAGTGATACTGATGATGATTTTAACATTCCCCATGACGATATCAGTTGAGATTATTCTTCTCGTGAATCTGATACTAGTCTTAGTGATACTGAAGTAGGCCTACAGAGGCTACTGTTATTAGACATCGAGGTTGGGCAAGGACTGACTGAATTTTAGTCACAGAAGCTACAGATTATAGATCAGAACTAATACATTTTATAATTAAACAACCCAAATCAGTTCCACAGTTCCTTTTAAATGTTTACTAGTTAGTAACAACTATTTTGCCTGAGATTTTGTATTTGATTTTAGCTGTGGTCCCAGTTTCTTATATAACATTTTCTGAAAGATAAATGAATTGGCTAAAATATTAAGATTAGTTTTTTTAAGTGTATCTATAAAAACTTATGATAATATGAGCACGTGAAAGCAAGACTTTTTGTCAATTTTTTTTTTCCATAAGCACTCCAAGGTCAAGGACACAGCAAAAAATTTTTACGGGGTGGACAATATGGCCAACATTATGCCCATCCATTTACCTTTCTAAAAATATATATTTATTGGGGTCTTGTATTAATATTTCTATGTCATTTAATGCCATTGCAAAAGTCGCTCCAAAAGCCCTGAAAAGCTGCCACTACAGAATGATGCATGCCACAGTTCGTGGGTTAAGAATGCTTGCTGAATGCAGAGCCAATGTTCTTAGGTACCAGTCAATACATTGCAAAATAGCAAATAGTTTTTAATGAAAAGGTTAAGGAAAAAAATACAGAGCAGGGTACAGAGGCACACACTTTGGAGACCACTGACATGAGATTATTTAACTAATCATAATGAGACAAATGGTCTGTGTTGGACTAAGAATATGATTTGAACAAAGTGATGATGATGGACTCACATGTTTAAAGTAAAACGAGGGTTGGGAACTCTGGCCATATTGTGACACGGGTTGTTGATGAAGTTTTCTCTAACACAGGATGCTGAGCTCAAACAGAAAGTAAAACATTCATTGGAATATTTTAAATTTCCTTATTTTCTCTTTAAAAATAATCTTATATAACAACTCTGTGGTGAGTACATAGAAGATGAGCATTTCAGAATAACCAATGTTTCATTCAAAAGTTTCAGAGTAGAGTCTAAATTTTTGATTGAACAGTCTCATGGCAGTCTAAATGTTTCATTCAACAGTGTCAAGGTCTTAATGTTTGATTCAACATTCTTATGGCAGAGTCAATGTTTCATTTAACCGTCAAGTGACAAGATCTTAATGTTTCCTTAACTAACTAGTGGCAAGGTCTTAATCTTTCAATTAACCGTCTAGTGGCAGGTCTAAATATTTCTATCAACTGTCTAGTGGCAAGGTCTTAATCTTTCAATTAACTGTCTATTGGCAGGTCTAAATATTTCTATCACCTGTCTAGTGGCAGGTCTAAATATTTCTATCAACTGTCTAGTGGCAAGGTCTTAATCTTTCAATTAACCGTCTAGTGGCAAGGTTTTAGATTTCAACTCACCCATGGCCCCCCATGTAAGCTTGTTAATTTGTCCACTAGTACAGTTGTACACAAGGACTTCTTTAGATCTTAGAGAACAAATAGTCAAAGTATTGCATATAATAAATAATTGTATTGCATATATCACAATATTTATTTTTATTTTTTTTGGAATTCATTAAATTAAAGCAAAGTTTTAAAGAATATTAAATAACTCATATTACTATTAGAAAATTCCATTAGCTGACAATAGCCCATATTACTTTTGAATCATCCATTAGATGAATAATAGCCCATATTACTTTTGAATCATCAGTTAGTTCAAAAATAGCCCATATTACTATTGAATCATCCATTAGATGAACGATAGCCCATATTACTATTTGAATCATGCATCGAATGACCAATAAATGTTCCCCTTTTCTCAGGCATGTTAGAGATTAAACATTAAAAGCAGAATTGGTAGGACCGCCTTAAACGGGGAAGTACCTTAACTTCGGTCCCATTAGTCTTTTTTAAATTAACCATAAGTGGGCATCAGATTATTAATGTTATCTCTATTTGTTATCATTTTATCACCATATTATTAATGAAAGAAAGAGAAGCAATCAGAGATAGCTGTTAAGCTAAGGGGAGACAACTTCAAAGATGTTAGCAATCACTTCTCAAACAAAACAGAACACAATTTAGTGACATCCCTTTTAGTTTTAAAACCTTATTTAAATAGAGGGTGCAAAAAAGCATGGAAATGTGCACAGTGAGACATGTCCGCTTCATGGAAATGTGCACAGTGAGACATGTCCGCTTTAATGGAAATGTGCACAGTGAGACATGTCCGCTTTATGGAAATGTGCACAGTGAGACATGTCCGCTTTATGGAAATATGCACAGTAAGACAGGTCCCCTTTTATGGAAATGTCCACAGTGAGACAGTCTGCTTTTATGGAAATGTGCACAGTAAGACAGGTCCGCTTTATGGAAATGTGCACAGGTACGGTTTTATGGAAATGTGCACAGTAAGACAGGTCTGCTTTTATGGAAATATGCACAGTAAAACAGGTCCGCTTTTATGGGAATGTGCACAGTAAGACAGGTCTGCTACAGAATTATGGAAATGTGCACAGTAAGACAGGTCTGCTACAGAATTATGGAAATGTGCACAGTAAGACAGGTCTGCTACAGAATTATGGAAATGTGCACAGTAAGACAGGTCTGCTACAGAATTATGGAAATGTGCACAGTAAGACAGGTCTGCTACAGAATTATGGAAATGTGCACAGTAAGACAGGTCTGCTACAGAATTATGGAAATGTGCACAGTAAGACAGGTCTGCTACAGAATTATGGAAATATGCACAGTAAGGTAGTTCTAATAACTGCATGGAAACAAATTTCAGACATGCTGGTCCAGTGTTTATGTTTGTTTAATCGTCAATGATTTTACAAATTGACCTCAACCTCTAGTGAAAACATATTGGTGTCCACCCATTGACATACCTGTTAACTGCCGTGTGCCAAGCCACTGCGATCATGGCATTTGTCGCCGTGTCTACTGGAATAACATCAGCAGTGCAGTAGACATTGCCGTGCATTATAAATAAAAGTCCTTTACCAATCTGTGGAGTAGTTGGACAATGGATTTATTATTAAACATGAACAAGAATGGCGTCGATGCCTTTCATTGTATCAATCAAGTTTATATCTACTTTTGACAAATAACTTAATTAAAAATGCAAGAGTAAAGAGCAATTAAAATCAACTAAAATAGTTAAGTTCTTTCTTTCTTGCATTCCTTAATGAGCATGTGAGCCTTACAGCAGCCAAGAGTCCAGTAGGTCCATTCAAGTTATCTACCCAGCCCTAAGGATAGAAATGAGACCACGTTATGCAAATGTTCAGTCTGATAAATTGACAAGAGAAAGTATTTTTTATTTTCATTTTACATGTTAAACTATAAACACTTAAAATATCGCGATGGCTTCTTTTTTTTTTTTTTAAACTTCCAGACATGCACAATTTTAATAAAATAATTTAATAAACTGAAAGAAAAATTCTTTAAAAGAACTTTTCTTTTGTAATAAATGTTACTGTTGAAAACATTCATTTTACAAGATGAAATGTGTTCATCAAAGCTGTTCAATATTTGATCGTTAAGGATTAGCATAGGTGTAAGATATTTTAATGTTAAAAAATTATCTCACCGGAAAAGGTTCCTCCCATGATGCACCAACAATGGATGGTCTGACAATGGCTACAGGTAGTCCAGCACTCTCTTCAACTAATAAGAACTCAGCCATGGCTTTTGTGTACGTATAAGTGTTCGGTCGAGAACCAATTAATTTGCTTGTAAGAGCTTGAATTGCATCTTTATCCATCCATCTGATGTGAGAATGTAGAAAATGTATCATAAAAGAAAGATTTAAACTAAGATTTGTATTTTCTTATAATTGGCACAAGACAATTATAATGTCACAAGACAATCATTACAACTTGACAAGACAATTATTATAATGTCACAATTAAAATGCTGACTTACTCCATGGCATCTATAATCTTATTAGGATGGAGGGGAGGTTCGTACACTACTTCCTTCACCGACTCCTTATCACAGTTGGCGTACGCAGTGGATACATGGACCAGGGCCTAAAATTGTATGTTTGGAGATATATAGATAAAGGGTATGAGAATCAAGGATGTTCACAAGTTTTAGAGTTATCCTTGTTAGATATGTGTTTAACAGTTATAGTTGACAATGGTGCCAGTAGTAGTGAAGGGGTTGGTCAAGGAGACCCAAAAAAAACAGTAATTTTGTCAAACATAATGCAACATCACATCAAAATAAGTCCATTTTCATTTGTTGTTCCTTTGTGTGTGATGAATTTCCCAAACACATTTTAAATGAATGTTGATATGAAATTCCACTGTAGCTTGTGTATATTTCACATGTGATCTGCTACAGAAAACTGTAACCATCCCATATTAAAATTTGATTTACACCGCTAAATTCTTAATTTTTCTTGCCAGCTAAAAAATTCTACTCACACCCATACCATAACATTCACTTGAACTATACCGCTAAATTCTTCATTTTTCTTGCCAGCTCAACAATTCTCCTCACACCCATACCATAACATTCACTTGAACTATACCTCTAAATTCTTCATTTTTCTTGCCAGCTCAACAATTCTCCTCACACCCATAATATTCATTTGAACTGATAATCTGTGATAAAAATAAAACAAGAAAATATTAAATGTTAAAAATGACCCTTTAAATATTACTGTAAATATCCATGTAAAAATTACTGTAAATGTCCCCGTAAATACTACTGTACATGTCCCTGAAAATATTACTGTAAATAATATGTTTTGATATGTTTTGCCTAGTTTTGTAATACTTCTAAAATTATGTATAACTAAAGCTTTAAAATGTGTCTAGTAAATGCAGGACTTTGACATGCACAACTTAAGTTTTAATTAGCAATAGCCATGGAAAAATTGTTAAACCAAACATATCTTTATTGTACTCATTGTGCATTTATTTCACTTTTATTTTATTTGATATGGATGCACTCAACTCAAGCCCATTTTTAACAAAAACCAATTGCATTAAAAATGAACTAGTAAAACAGTTGAATTAAATTACCACAGAGAGCAATAGATGATGCCACACAGACCAACAGATGATGCCATACAGACCAACAGATGATGCCACACAGACCAACAGATGATGCCATACAGACCAACAGATGATGCCACACAGACCAACAGATGATGCCATACAGACCAACAGATGATGCCATACAGACCAACAGATGATGCCACACAGACCAACAGATGATGCCACACAGACCAACAGATGATGCCACACAGACCAACAGATGATGCCATACAGACCAACAGATGATGCCACACAGACCAACAGATGATGCCACACAGACCAACAGATGATGCCACACAGACCAACAGATGATGCCACACAGACCAACAGATGATGCCACACAGACCAACAGATGATGCCATACAGACCAACAGATGATGCCACACAGACCAACAGACGATGCCGATCAAAGCAATAGATGATACCACATAGAGCAATAGATGATGCTATGTTTGGGGCAACTCACTTTAACTCTTCGTCAAATTTCACTGTGGCCGCTGAGTGAAAGACTATGCTGGTCTCTGCTATAATCATCTTCTCATCCGCCTCACTTAAACCAAGTCTAGGCTCAACAATGTCCCCACAGACAGGTATGACCCGTTCTTTTAGGTCTGGCATACTAGACCTGAGTTTATCATAAAGCTGTTGGTAGAACATTTACAATAAGAGATAAAAATTCATCTAAAATCAAAAAGAAATTTTTTTGAAACCACGAAATATCAATCTAAACATTAATGTTGGGTTGCTTTAAAAATAAGGGCAAGTTATTTTATAAATACGCCAAAATGATACCCTTTTGATTTTATATGGCTTCGATAAGTGCTCTACAAATTAGGCATAAAATGAAAATTTAAAAAATCAAGCTTTGAATGCGCTTTAGCAGGAAATTTTGGAGTGTCCTGCTTCGGTTAATTATTTTATCAGCTCTGACTCGACTGGACATTTTGAATGGATCACAGGGGCTGCACAACTAAAATGGATGACAGTGGATGAAGTGGAGATGGTAAGGATAAATTGGACAGAGCACCGCCATGATAGTGGAGGGTGATGGAGATAGTATTGGAGTTAAAGTGAAGGACAATTATGTATGAGCAACCCTCCATGGAGATAGTATTGGGGTTAAAGTGAAGGACAATATGTATGAGCAACCCTCAGAGTTATACAAATAAATGACACTACCTTTATTGATTCACTTTTCAATTAATCTGTTGTATGAGCAAACCTCTAGAAGTGAATAATTAGTGGAACAATTGTTCTGTCTTTTTTTCAGGCCAGAACATATCTTGATCCACTATTTAATTACGCCACACGGCTTAAACGCTGTCCCCCATATCATCATCATATAAGTGTTAAGAATAATGAAGATTGTTAAAAATCTACTTACCTTTGAATTAATAATGGCTTCAATCCTCTCCTGAGGTTTCTGGCCTTTTTTTGGTCTTACAAGTAAATAGCATCTTTTAATGTCGGGACAGGATCGGAGTAATTTTTCCAGCAGTACCTTGCCCATAAAACCAGTAACTCCAGTAATAAAGATTGACTTGTTTCTGTAGAAGGCCGGGATGGACATCTTCTGTTTAATACCTTCCTCCATCATCATCATCTGGCGGCTTTTTATTTATAAACTGCCCGTGACAAAAGGGTTTATTGAAGAAACGGGTCAACCAAATCAAATGATTCAGCTTGTTTAGAGCTGCGTGGCTGGGTCAGTCTTCTTAAGCTCATGGGTATTTAAGTGAATTAAAATTAATACAAATTTTAACTTAACAGAATTTCCAGTTATATGAATACTTCCTTGTGTCTGATGTGACTTGGTAAAGCACACTGGTTCTGGGACCTACAAAAATATAGAAATTTATTATATAGAATTTTTAAAACTGAAAGTTCACAAGAAAAAAAACATTATATGCTTACACATACATCTTGTAGTTATGGATGAAAATGCATAAAGAACTTGGCAGAAGATAAAAATAGTTGAAATCAATGATCAAACTGATATTAAAGAAGGAAATAAAATATTTAATTTTAAGTGGAGTATTTTCATTAGTCTATAGGAATTTAATTTATTCCAGTTGTTTTTAACTATGGTCGCTTGCTTACCATCTGTATTCAATAACAAGCTGAATTTATTTCTCACTTAAACAAATGACAGGAACTGGGTGTAAAATAGATCAGCAAAATTGAACATTTTAGGCTCAGCAAACTTTAAAGCTTAAGTTTAGGCCTAGCCGTTGAAAAATCTTAATATAACATGAAGCCCAGCTGGTACTGTTAAACTGGAACAAGGCTTAGCTCATAACAAGAATGCTTTAAACAAACAGATCTTATCTGGAACACTTCTCATTGATAAGCAGTATCAGTATACGTAAACTTATTCACATGGTATTTCAATAAAACGCAACTTAGGGCTGCTGTAATGTGGTTCCTTAAGGGAAGAAATGGTATAAAGGGGCACATTGGTTATTTGCAAAGAAAATGTACTCTCCCAAAATCTTAAAGAGTTTTGTAGCACAAGGATGTAACAGTGACATTTAAAAATAGACAATCACAAGCGTAAGAAGGAACATAAGCAATAAAATCGTCAATGATTCTTTTCAACAATAAAATTAGTGAAATAGTGGGACCAATGAAATTAATGTGACAAATACATTTGACTTTGCTTACATTAGGCGGATATATTTTATTATTCTTTGCAACATTGTGATCGTATGCTGCACCCTTAGTCTAATTTAAATTATGCAAAAAAAGGTGCTTCCTTTACTCGGAACCCCAAAATTAAACTAATTTTCCATCACTTCAAATTCAAAGGCATATATTAAAATATTTTGATTGAGTTCTTGCTAAGTATCAAACATTGGCAATATGTTTCCAATTTCTGTCTCTGCATAAAATGAAGACACCTTGTTAAAGTAGGGCAGGTTGTTCATTGCATAAGATCATTCTTCTTAGAAATAGGGTTTTGGACATTCATATAAAATGGACAGAAATTGAATTAAGACTTTTTCTACAAACCAGTCATTTTGCATCATGTAATATTTGAAAATCACTTTTTTTGTGACGCCCAACTTCAATTTATTAATGTAGTAATTTAAAAATGAATTGTTTAAATAAAAATTTAAAAACAATATTACTTTATTGTATTTTTATAAATACAACAATGTCCAGTGATTCCTAAATTCTCTCCGATTAATTGTAGAATGGTGCAAAACTAAATTCAATTAAATGCAAAAATGTAACCTTGCATTTAGAATTTAACCCAAAAAAAATTCTGTGGAGGGCTTAATGAGCCCCTCCCCCACCTTTCCCTTGGGAGCCATAGGTGCCCTCAATTTCTGCTTTGCCCTTCCCCAACACGTAAGATGGTGCTATAAAAAAAAAATTTCCTGGGGCATGCAATAGCTGGAATGAATTCAGGTTATGCATGGCACTGGACCAAAACTGTACCTTAAGACAGCGGTTCCAAACCTCTGTTAAGCGAACCCCTGGGAGGATGGTACGCAAAAATTTTATTGACAATTGCGGAAAACTGTAAAATAGTTTGTTTTACACCCCTTCCTTTAAGAGAAGCTATATTTCAATATATAAGTCTAATTAATGGATAGAGGATTTTAAAAAAGTTTGGCAGCTGCTGCCCTAAGGGTACAACAAATTTAATGAATTCATTTTATTTTAAGCGGAGTGGAAAGTGTTACAGATGCCCCTTGTTGTCAGCTGAAACCAGTAGGCTACAGTTTAAGACAACAATTTTTTAAGAAAAGTGTCCATTTTTATTTTAATTGATCAAAATACTGAATGCGTCTAATATCTAGGCATAAATAAATGACACAGCTAAAAGAAATGTTATAATTAATGCATATTTGCATGTTGATATTGACGATAATCAGATAATATAAAATATCATATTTATTTTAAAGAATGCGTCACTGACAGAACAGCTCTCTGTGCAATGACAAATTTTAACGTTTGGACACAAATGGTGCAAAATGATTTTACATGAACTGGTTTAAATTTGTTTAATGTTAATGTCCTGTTAAGAATTTGAATATTATAGTCACCTTACACAAGCATGTAACAGTATGAAACTAAAACAATTTTTTTTTTTTATGTGTCTCCAAATTTCTTTCAACTTCTACTTTTAAATTTCATCAAAGCTCATGAGTCATCGTTACTTTAACTTTAATTAGGGATAGTAAAATGTATTTAAGTCATCAGACTACACATGACTAGGGTATAGTTAACTGACTATTAAATATGCTTTACCTTTTTTTTAAAGATTTGATGCCACAAAAACTCTCGTCTCTTCACTCATTCTTTCAAAATTTGACTACTGTAACATTCTTCTTTCAGGCATTCCTCAACACCACATAGAAAAACTTCAGAAGGCACAGAACTCAGCATGCAGACTCATTTTTAAATCAAAGAAACATGACCACATTCAACCACACATGCGGCAACTCCACTGGCTTCCAATATCCTCTCGCATCAAATACAAGTCTTCCAATCTTTGCTTCAACTCGTTCACTGACCCTCACTTTCCTGTCTATCTCTCTGAACTGTTGCTTCCTTACATCCCCACAAGACAACTACGTTCTTCCATTGACAGTAGAACCCTCTCAATCCCAAGAACTAAAACTAAGACCATCGGTGAACGCTCCTTCTGCTTCCATGGGCCCACGTTCTGGAACCAGCTCCCCTTCCATATACGTCATAGTGAAACCTCGTCCATTTTCAAAAAGTCCCTTAAAACTCATCTGTTTAGGTCCGCCTATGACCTGTGATGCACCCTCCTTGCCCTACCTAATTTTCTGTTTCGGTTTAATCCTGAAGTGTCAAAGTGTCCTCTTTTTATAGCCATTTTCATTGTTTCTATAGAATAGTAGTTACTATCCTAGTGTCTCATTTGTATTTACTTAGTTTACATGTTTTAATAATTGTAAAGCGCTTAGAGCTTTATGATAAGCGCTATATAAAAATGCCTAAATAAATAAATAAATAAATAAATATATATACCAATAAGTAAATGGGTATACTCTATACTTTTCAATTTTCATCAAATGTACTCAACTGCAACTACCTCATTCAAGGGTGGAATGGATCCAGCACTAGTCCAGCAATAGGCCTTTCTAAGCGAATGACAGTACTTTATTAATTTAAAATATCATTGTGACCCTTTGGCTTTATCAAAGTCAAAATTTATGTGGATTCCAAGGCTTGAATAGGATCAATAAAATGATCTCAATGAATAGACTATTGACACTTATAACTATTGACGACAGTCTTATTTATATAATATGAATTGAATAGCAGGCCTTAATTTTTTTAAATCACAAAAGAATTAATCACATGATGTCAGTGAATTATGGATTGATTTTAGAGACAATTTTAAGAAAATAGGTTAAAATTAATGCAGAAACATATTTTTTTTTAAAGACCAAGTCACACAAGTACTAGCCATAGTCTCAATTTACTGAATGAATGAATCAGTTCAATAATTGAATAAAAGGTTTAAAATCTAGGCCAGGGTTTCCCAACCTGGGGTGCTCGCCATGTAGTGCAAGACTGGGGATGCAAAGTGGCATTTCAGGGGGTATAAGTATAAGGAATGGGATTATACAGAGTATACAAGTATACTCTTTAGGACATTAGTATTAGGGAAGCGTTATCCACACAGCTCTGTGAATAATGTTGAGCGTTATCGGCAGACCGGCAGACCGAGATCTGCGAATAATGCGGAGCGTTATTGTTAGACAGAAATGTTCCCATAATGACGCACATTTCTAGAAATAATTAAGATCACATTCCAAGCCGGGGTAGGGGCGTAGTTTTAAGTAGTGTAGGATAGATCGATCGTTAATGAGAATGGCACAAACACATCTCAAAACCAAAGCTACCGGTATGCACAAGTTAAATTTAAAAAATTTAATAGGCCTAACTATAGCCTATATATTGGATATAGGACAATTAATTGTGCCTACATCTGCTCTGTTAGCCCTAACCCTAACCCTAACCCGTTATTCACAGCCGACTGCGTATAACTCTCAGGGTTATGTGCAGTCGGCTAGGAATTTAGCCAAATAAGGTTTATCAATCGCTTGTTTGGCAATTTTAAAAAAAGTATAATGCGTAATGAGCTGCATGACGGGTTGTTTTGAAATAGAACTTTTAATGTGTTTAACGGAAAATTTTAATTGAATTAATTAATTAATTTTACTTAATATTGAAATTGATGATAGCAATAGTATTAGTATTAGTGCTATTATTAGTATTATTACTTGTATCTTATATATTATAATTATAAGTCAAAGTCTAAATTTCTTAGAGTTAGAGTCTAAGCCTAACGCGGTCTAAGTCTAGTTATGTATTTTGATTGATTAGGTTTTTATATGTTGCTATGACCATGTGGTTGGTTTTACTGACTAATTCAGGAAATACATTCTATTTATTTTGTAAAAAATTATATCATTTATGATTTATTTATTTTTTTGATGACGTAATTGTAACAGTTTTCAGCTTTCATGCAAAACAATAACTGTGTGAAAGTATTACTTAGAGTGCCCCCTCTACAGAACCCCCTGCCCCTACAGCGATTTTTTTTACTGTTACTCTCCAGCCATGATTATATTTATTACTGTACCAGAGAAACATGATTTTATCTGCCACAAAATTAGTTAACAACACAAAATATATGTTAACAACACAAACATATATTTGATAATTATAAGAATAACATTATTAACATTACATTGGTCAAGTTAATTCTTATCATGTTTTAACATTTTTTAGCCAAAACAAAAGTAAAACAATTATCATAGCTGCTTTTGGTTCATTCTGTATTCATGGCTTGCCGTTGGCTGGAATTGATCTCAAGACCACCAACTTGGGGTTTGGTCAGTTTGTACCATTCGACCACCCAGTCACCCCGATAACGAAGCACCCTTATTGATTGATACTGTAACACAGGAAGAATATAGACGTCACGTGACTTGCCGACTGCGTATAACTCTCAGGGTTATACGCAGTCGGCTGCGCATAACCACTTCGTAATAAAAATGGTACCGATATTCTTCATGTAGACTCACTTTCACCCATTGTAGAGATGTCTTTAAATGATGTCAAAGCTTGATAGGATATCGTTTAGTTTTTTAAAAACACTATGATATATCACGTAGTCCAGAAATGTTCTGTCAGAAATAGTTAACATGCCGTGCAACAGTGTTATGATGCAGAGAGGTGTCTCCATCAGGAGGCCATGTGAGAGACGGGGAGGGGCATATAGGCCCTACATAGATAATAACAGAATCTAATCCTGTTTAAGGCTAGTATTTTTTCCTGATCCTTGAGGGTGTCCCCAAGTCTACCCAGCTCTGGCCTTAGCTGGGGAAAAGTAAAGCTGGCTGGTTATTGTGCTGGCCATACACTCAAACTTGTAAACGCTGCTTCAATTGCCCCAAGGGAACTTTACTTCCCCAAGACTCGCAATGCATCCTACGACCAGCAGGGTTCCAATTAATTTTTGTATGCTTTTTTTTTTATTTAGACCCAAGGTTACAACAGTGACTGTATGGCTTTTGTTTCAATTATCAACATTTTTTTTTCAAGAGCTAAAATTGTTGATGTCAATGATATTGATATGTTTTAAGTACGGTACCAGTATGTTCATTTCATTGTCATCACTAAGTGTTATTTCAACTATTTCTGGAGCGGCATATTGTGTCCCTACTTATTATGATCCTTAGTAGAAAATAAAATGAAACAAATAAAGCGTGACATATTTTTTCAGCTTAACATTAATACACAACTCTGAGATCTAAAATATTTGAATAAGTAAGTTATTAATAATTATTTGTTTATTAGAGAAAAAACAAATGGATGTTAAAGTCTATGAGTGGAATTATACAAAGAAAATTAAACACTCAAAACAGCTAAAAGTATATCACAATGTACAGTTAGAACAGCTGTATCTGACTTAAACATGGTTTATGCGGCTCATCTGCGTGTCCATGTTGTTTACAGTTTTTTAACGAAACTTGAATGAACATTCTAACAAAATAGATTGAAACTTGTAACATAAGTAACAAAACTATATGAAAATAATAATAAAACTATGTGAACAGAATAAGAAAGCTATATGAAGAATATTATTATAATATAACACTACGAAATAACCATTAAATATTTTTTTTTTAAATTTCATTTATAAAATGAGGCTTCCCCGACAGGGAATCGAACCTATGTCTGCTGAGTGGCGGTCGGAGATACTGACCACTACACTACCGATGAGATGTGAACTATGAACTTTGTATTTTATATTCATAATTTAATTTATCACATTCTGCGAATAATGTCAAGCGTTATCGGCAGACCGAAATCTGTGAATAACGGCGAGCGTTATCCGCACAGCTCTGTGAATAATCACTTCGTTAGTATTAGCCTTAAGTTTATATTATTAAAATGTTCAAATTGTCATATATTATGATATATATTATATATTTCTAACATTTCTTCATTAGAAATAGACTAACAATTTCCACAAACAATTAGATTCCATTATTTTCAAATTCATATATTATAGTTAATTTTGTAAGGCAAGGGATGCCAGACTTAATTTTTTTTTTAAACCTATTGTCAGTGCCTAGTAGTAGCGGGGGCACCACTAGTAAAATTATTATTTTTTTTTTTTTTTGTAAATAGAAAGCCAAATCGTCCTATAGCCTGCCTAAAGCTAACAGTAAATGTAAGAATGTAGGGAAATATGTGATAATTATACTTTTTGATGTATTGACTTTTTTTTCGTCAACGGCAACGTCTTACGCCACTATTATGACACCCCAAAAATGATAGATTATAGACTATAGACTGAAAGTGATAGATAGATCATGATTCCTGTTACTAACTAGGGACCAAAAAGTAGGGATAGTGATTGTCCGATTGTCCAAAGTGCCCAAGTCGAAGCAAAAACTTCAGAAAAAAAATAGACCATTTTTAATTTTTATAAAATTAATACAGATAAATAGGCATTTTTCGAAAGCTATTAATTTATAGGAAACGGATGCCAGTTAAGACTCAATAAATAAAGGGTAAAGTTTCTACTCACTTCCTTTTTAGTGCTCATCTGTAAGATTTTTTTTTTACATTGGTTACTCTGACACTAACACTGTTAACTCTACTTTAGACTCACTTCGGTGAACTCACTGAACTAAGGTTTGTAGGCCGGTAACCGTCGGTGACTGGTAGGTGGTGTGATGTTTCCGGACACATTCGGTTATCAGGCTATGTTCCGTTCATAATTTTCGTTTGATTAAAATGTATGCAGAGCCGCTGAAATAAGGGATGGGCCGTGTACATATTATTTAACACAAAAATATGACATTCTCTTTACACACGCCTCTACCCTTTATAACGTTATATAACATTTCGATTAAGTGATTGACCACAATCCTAACATTATATAAAATTTCTAGCAACTCCCCCCCGCCTATAAAACATTTTTACTACAAAAATGTGTTTTTGTCATTAATTAAACAACTGTTACTATTAACCCACAGAGCTATAAATATATATATCTCTATGTCTATGCTATTAACCACATAGGCCCTATTTGCCACACAAAATTGAAAAAGACGAAAGTAGTAACAGTTTTTTTTAGTGTGTTTGTTTGTTGTTGTTTTTTTTTTTTTAAAGAAAGCTGAAACAAGTAAATTTGAAGCAAAAAGGCAGAAATTATTTTTATAAAAATATGCTAATAATTAATAGTTGTAAGCATAAAATTTTAGTTGTTTTTTTTTTTAATTATCTAAGCTAATTTTGTAAACTTGAAAAGTAGACATTTTTAGGGGGAAAAATAAAATTAATTAAAAAATCAACAAATAAAATTGCTATAAAGCAGTGCTCTCTACCACCCCATGTAACGTAAATCAGATATCATAGTGATAAACAAACCCCCTATCCCCTTTTCGTTACCTAATATGTGCAAGGTCGCTTATCCAAAAATGAAGAGTGTAGTGAAATTTCTTCGTCATGCAGAAATGGGCAAATATTTTCCCAAATTCCTTGAAAAGTCAATTTTATTTTATTTTTTATATCGACTTGTTTATCGTTAATCTTTCAATTTATTCTTTAATTTTAGGTATTTTGTTGAGATTTTAATTTATCAATATTAAAAGAATGCATAAATTAAGGTTCAATTTTAGACAGAATCCATTATTTAAGAGACATTTAAAGAATCCTTTATTTAAGAGACAATCAAAGAATCCTTTATTTAAGAGACATTTAAAGAATCCTTTATTTAAGAGACATTTAAAGAATCCTTTATTTAAGAGACATTTAAAGAATCCATTATTTAAGAGACATTTAAAGAATCCTTTATTTAAGAGACATTTAAAGAATCCTTTATTTAAGAGACATTTAAAGAATCCTTTATTTAAGAGACATTTAAAGAATCCTTTATTTAAGAGACGTTTAAAGAATCCTTTATTTAAGAGACATTTAAAGAATCCTTTATTTAAGAGACATTTAAAGAATCCATTATTTAAGAGACATTTAAAGAATCCTTTATTTAAGAGACATTTAAAGAATCCTTTATTTAAGAGACATTTAAAGAATCCTTTATTTAAGAGACGTTTAAAGAATCCTTTATTTAAGAGACAATCAAAGAATCCTTTATTTAAGAGACATTTAAAGAATCCTTTATTTAAGAGACATTTAAAGAATCCTTTATTTAAGAGACATTTAAAGAATCCTTTATTTAAGAGACATTTAAAGAATCCTTTATTTAAGAGACATTTAAAGAATCCTTTATTTAAGAGACATTTAAAGAATCCTTTATTTAAGAGACATTTAAAGAATCCTTTATTTAAGAGACATTTAAAGAATCCTTTATTTAAGAGACATTAAAAGAATCCTTTATTTAAGAGACGTTTAAAGAATTCTTTATTTAAGAGACATTTAACGATTTTTTTTTAAAATACAGTTTACGATATCAGGGCGCTTGAACAAGTTAGAATATCATGGACACAAGCGCTAGGCAAGAAATCATCAGCATCATCATCAGCATCATTATCATCATCAGCATCAGCATCATCATCAGCATCATCATCATCAGCATCATCATCAGCATCATCAGCATCAGCATCAGCATTATCATCATCATCAGCATCATCATCATCATCATCATCAGCAGCATCATCAGCATCATCATCATCATCATCAGCATCATCATCATCATCATCATCATCATCATCATCATCATCATCATCATCATCATCATCATCATCATCATCATCATCATCATCATCATCATCATCATCATCATCATCTTCATCATCATCACCATCATCATCATCATCATCATCATCATCATCATCATCATCATCATCATCATCATCATCATCATCAACATCATCATCATCATCATCAGCATCATCATCATCATCATCATCATCATCATCATCATCATCATCATCATCATCATCATCATCATCATCAGCATCATCATCATCATCATCATCATCATCATCATCAGCATCAGCATCATCATCATCAGCATCATCATCATCAGCATCATCATCAGCATCATCATCATCATCATCATCATCATCATCAGCATCAGCATCATCATCATCATCAGCATCATCATACCAAAACAAAAACAGTAAATTTAGTGAACAATGAACGTGAAAAAAAAAACTCTTAACGTCTTTTCTTAAACACAGAGCAAATATGTGACACACCAGAATGTATTTCATCAGGAATAGCAGATTTTTGTGCAACTTGAGATTCACTGTTGAACAACTTGACTAAGAAATAATATTAACCATTCAAAAATGAAGCTAATAATATACAGAAGCTAAACAAAAGAATTCCAAGAAAAAGAAGCTCGAATTCAAACGTTGATCACCAGCTGGTATCCTGAAATGGGTGGGCAGTGGGCAGTCTGAGGGTGACACTTTTTATATCATGCAACAACATTACTCTAACAACAAAACTACAACAACATCACTCCAACAACAAAAATACAACAACATCACTCCAACAACAAAACTACAACAACATCACGCCAACAACAAAACTACAATAACATCACGCCAACAACAAAACTACAACAACATCACGCCAACAACATTACTCCAACACCATCACAACCACAACAGCACTACAACAACAGCACTACAAAAACACCACAGCATCAACAACATCATATCAACAACAGTACTCAAACAACATCACTAGAGCAACAGGACTACAATAATAGCAGTGCAACAGCAGAACTACAAAAAATTTACTCCAACAACATAACTCCAAAAACAGCACTACAACTAAAGGACTACAACAACAGCACAACAATAACAGCACTCCAACTCCAACAACAGCGCTACAAAAGCACTCCTGCAACAGCACTAAAACAACAGCACTACAAAAATTACTCCAACAACAGCACCACAACAACAGCACTACAACAAAATCACTGCAAAAAAATTACTCCAACAACAACACTAAACCAAGGGCACTTTTCATAAAAAGGGTAGACTAACTAACGCACATATTCTGGTGAAGGTCTGAGATTACTCTCTTATGAACCCGGCTAGTAAATTGGCTATCAACTCCATCTGTTGAGCTGAGCCATACAATATTTCCCTCACAAAGGATCCTCCAACCGCCCTGGCTTCCCCCGGGAGATCTAGTGCGGGACACTCCGTCAACAGATGTTCTAAGGTCTCTGGGGCCAGGCTGCAATACCGGCAGGTAGGATCTCTGTTGTTATCCAACCTCCAGAAATATGTGCGCAAGGGGCAGTGCTCGGTGCGCATCTGCGTCACTAGACTCTGCAATCTGCGACCTAACCCCCACCATGGGTCTTGTTTGCTAGGAGTAGGCAAGTTCGAATAGACGCCTCTGGCGGTCGTGTTGTCCCATTGAAGGGGGGAAGTTACTTGTAACTTTCACCCGGGAGAAGGTAAGAGAAAAAAGCCTAGTTATTATTATTTAATATGGCTAGTAAAAAGGGTAGACTATATGGGGCGAACTGATCTTCTTCCTACGCAAGTGCAAAGGTCACTGCCGTCTGCGGCGGACTTCCGCCCTCTTCATACCCTTGAGTAAATAACGCAACGTGAAGACTATTCGAAATCAAATTGGATGAAATATTTAGATTAGGTACCTCACACTGGCTTAACAACGAGCTTTTGTCTCACTAAAGCCGGTATTTAGTCACTTTTCACTTAAGGTTTTCCATTAAAAATTGGTCAAATACCAATAAAAATTGTACCTTTTAAAACGTATATTTTAAGCCCTCTGATTCAATGTCATTTTCGTTGTTTTTGATATAAAAAGTATATATACAATTATCGCACGAAACCATCACCAAAATAATTTTTTATCGGCGGTCAAGCAATCATTTTTAAATCCCCCCCCCCCCCCCCCAATTCATCCCCCCCCCCTTTTTTCAAAAAAAAAAA
>CAXITT010000105.1:1236457-1258364 GCA_964033795.1 Lymnaea stagnalis | reverse complement strand
TCCAGTTCCAGTGAAATAACTACGCCCTGCCCGTTATCAAGTTGCCAACGTCCTGTCCAGTTCCAGTGAAATAACTACGTCCTGCCCGTTATCAAGTTACTAACCTCGTGTCCAGTTACAGCAAATTAACTACGCCCTGCCCGATATCAAGTTGCCAACGTCCTGTCCAGTTCCAGTGAAATAACTACGTCCTGCCCGTTATCAAGTTACTAACCTCGTGTCCAGTTCCAGTGAAATAACTACGCCCATCGCTGCATCGAGTTAACTAAGTCCTGTCGGTAGTGAGCTACCCACTCCGTGTTCAGTTGGAGTGAATTAACTACGACCATCGCAATTAACTACGACCATCGCTGCATCGAGTTATCTACGTCCTGTCGGTAGTGAGCTACCCACTTCGTGTTCATTTCCAGTGAATTAACTACGCCCCTCCACGTATTGAGTTATCTACGTCCTGTCGGTAGTGAGCTACCAACTTCGTGTTCAGTGAGCTGTGAAGTCCTGTGGCCTGTCCGGTCACTCAGTTTAACAACGCCCTGTCCTGTTGCAACGAGCCACCAACGTCCCACCCCGCATCAAGCTTCCTATGCCCGTTCCTGTATTGGTGAGTTACCCACGAACTGTCCAGTGTCGGCGATTCGCCTACATTCTGTCCAGTGAGCTGCCGATGTCCCGTGACCCGTCCCGGTCACTCACACCTCAATGACTGTGTCCCAAGATCGCCATATAGGACAATTGAAGTTTGTGAGAGAAATATTGACAGTAAAGAACCATTGACACTTAATTAAGCCCAGTGTGTGTTTTGAATAATATTTAAATTCTATAGGACTTTCCACGAACCAGGCAAGTTGGATTTTTATTGTTTAGAACATTTTTGGCATTAATTTTCTTATGACTTATGTATTAACATTTTTTTTACCTGGGTAGAATTTAGATTTTTGCTAGAGTTAGTTTAATCAGACTACGATTGGTCCTTAAAACTTAATTATTGTTTACTGTATGATCACCCTTAATTTGCATTGCTATGGCTGGATATGTCAGTAGGAAATGGAGTTTAGAAGAAATTAGGCATGTGGGTGTGTTACTTCTTTATACGGGAGAGAACCTAGAGGAGTATATAAGAGTTAAGTTCGAAAAACACGTACGGGAAGAGAGAGAGGATGAACTTAGAGCCAGAGAGGAAGAACGTATAGATAGAAAGAGAGAGGAAGAACGTATATATAGACAGAGAGAGAATGAACGCATAGATAGACAGAGAGAGGAAGAACTTAGAGCCAGACAGAAAGAACGTATAGATAGAGATAAACAGAGTCAGAGACAATTTGAACTAGATAAACTTGATAGAGAAACTAGACTGGCAAAATTAAAGGCAGAACGACGGGAAATTATTTTAAAGAGACAGGCATATTATTATAGCGACAGTGACGATGACGAGAGTCAAGGGGAAGAAATATATTATGGCAATGCCAGCATTCACTGAGAGAATCCCTATAAAAATTTTAATAGAGTTTCTATTAATGTAAGTGAAAACAAATATGTGGATAACGGTGGACATACTCATGATCCTGACCCCAGACAAGAGCCGGCCTCGCAACCACGGTTCATAGCTAAAGATACTGAGGAACAAAATGATATTGTTGACTCTGCTGACGACTCAATTTTTTTAAAATAGAAATGACAGTGATTTGTTAATAGATCCGTCAGCTGTCGTTAAAAATGACAACGTTGACCGTGCTGACATACCCCCAGTGGCAAAGGGTATTAATATAGATTTAGATTCATGTCAAAACGAGGTTGAAGTATTTGGTGTATCCCAGGAAGTCCAATGTAAAGAAGAAAGGGGACGACAATTTAATAAGGTAGAAGTCATTGGAAATGACCTTAGGTGGACGTATGTAGGGGATTGTCCCAGCGTCACAGTATGTAATGAATTGGTTGTTATGGAAACGGGCGGCATTGAAAGCAAAGAGAACCCTGTTCTAATGTCTGAGGACATGATTTTTGTTGTATCTCATGGTGAGCCATCAGATAATGTAAGTCCTGAAGTTGATTTTTTGCGTGAAGTTGATGAGGTGAGTGTAATCCCTGAGGTGGGGGAAGGAGAGAAAATTGTTGTTGATAATTATTGTGATGTAAATGAGTCACTGTGTAATGTGAGCAAAGATTGCTCAAATGTTGATATTTTTACAGAAATATGTACTGGTAATGAATATGAATTAGTTGATAATGTGAGCCAGGTGTGCTCAGGTTTTGATGTTACTGCAGAGATCTGCAATGAAAATGTATCACAAGTTGTTATGAGCAAGGGTTGCTCAGATTTTCATATTGTTACGGATAGCTGTAATGATAATGAATCATCTGTAAATGTGAGCCAGGGCTGCTCAAATGTTCATATTGTTACGGATAATTGTAATGATAATGAATCACCTGTAAATGTGAGCAAGGGCTGCTCAAATTCACATATTGTTACAGATAGCTGTAACGAAAATAAATTCCCAAGTAATGTGAGTGAAGGTTGTCCAGATTTTGAGAGCCAGGAGTGCTCTAACATTAAGTTGGAAACCAATGTTGAAAGTGTTAAAGAGAGCGCTGCCAGCTCTAAAGGTGCACTTGTTTATGATTTTCAAGAGGAGGTGAGTTGTCAGGTCCATGAGTTGGGAGGTGATGCTTTTAATTGTATTGTTAAACAAAATGAATCTGTTAAAATGAACTATTGCCATGATTTCTTTGAAGTTCCTGATAATTTTGAATTTCTCTTTTATGGGACTCGTTTTTCATTTTATAACAATTTAAAAATATGTATTGTAAAACTGAGATTTCACATGAGTTATGACCACGGGTCAAAAGAACAGAGAGAGATAATTATAATTATAATAAACAGGTTGAAGCATAAAGTTGTGAAATCCACGGACAAAAGATATGTCCCGCCATCTTTAGCTGTGTTATTTAAGAACAAATAAAGGCTGCTCAAATTGTGGTGAGGCATCTCTCACCTGTAATAATGTTAGATAGTTTTGTGTTTTTATAGTGATGACCATTGGTTTTCTTTAAAAATACACCTTTTTGATGATATGATTTGGATTAACTTAGTTATAGTTGCAAATTCAGTAAGGATGTTGATATATTTGCCCTGATTTTTTAGATAAAAATATAATTTTTTTTATTGGTATGAAAAATGAAAATTAATGTTCACATTCAATTTTAATGGTCTGATTTTTATTGTCGTACATGAATTTTTAACTCTTGAATTGCATTTAAAATTATGTAGGAAGGATTGTTTATTTTATTGCAGTATATCATAAATCTGTTTGATTTTCAGTGATACCTAAATAATGTTTTTTGATAAGGACCATTCATATGGCTGAAGGGTTCTTCTTGATGTAATTGATGTAAATTTTGTATGTCTGGTGACGATTTCACTCCCTGAGTAAAATCTGAAATGAAAGAGGGGGGATATGTCGAGTATGAGCGTTCATTAGGAATTGTTGCGACTCAATATTATGTTCATTAGTTGTTGAACGCTTTTCCCGCGCTTGACTATTATAGTTAGTGAACGCTCTTCCCGCCATTGTCTTTATGACGTATTTTTATGCTGAGTCGTGACGTATTGTCTATGCAGTGTTGTGACGTATGTTTTAGTCGTGTGGCAGTCTTGAGTGGAACCTTGGAGTGATAGGATGTTTATTATATTTACTTAGATATTAAAGTTATAGTTATTATGAAAAGGAGTTGAGTTTGTTAATTGATAGTGAGAATAGTACGACGCTTCAACGTATGAAAGAACTGACGAATGTAATCAATCCAAGAAGACGTGTAGGAGTTGACACCGGGGAGGAAATAGACACATGTGGCATCATCGGTGGCTACGCCTTGGCACAGTGTCCCACTGCCAACATCTCGTATCCGGAAATTTGATCAAAAGACATTTCGTCGACGGTAAATTGGTCGACGGTAATAAGATCGAACGGAAATTTGGTCGAATCTTCTTTTCAATTTTTACGTAACAATTTTGCATCAAATTTCTTTTTGAAAGAATTATTTTGTTTTACTAAATAGTATAGTGCGTTCAAAAGGAAATGTGACAAAAATTTCAACGTGCGAACCCCAACATCTAGGGTAGAATGACCAGGCTGACGCTAACCCTGGCTATGCTGACAGACAAGATCCAAGAAATTTCTACTAAAAAAAAAGTTGTCCCATTAAACTCGGTTTAAAAATGCCGGAGATCTAGCCTTTTCAATTGTAGTATTAATTGATATTTCAATGTGGACAGTTGTAATATGGCTAACAAACACGGCCTAGATTCTCCTAGAGACCTATGTTGTTGTCTAAGCCTAACCCGGTATTTTTATACAGGAAAATAACATTGGGTCCTCGGCCCCGAAAGGGTGTATATTATAAATTCAATGCCCTTCAGCAGGGGTCTCAAAATTGCGGCCCGCGGGCAATATGCCGCCCACAGTACGATATTTTGTGGCCCGCTACATGACAGCAAAATTTAGTGTTCATACGGCACGCGAGTTTTCCCCATTCTGATATGGCCCAATCAAGTATTCGACACAAACAAGCGATTACAAATTCAATAAAGTGCAACTGTTACAATCTACTCAAACCTTTATTAATAAAAAAATTAAAAAAACATGAAGGGTTCTCAAGAACTAGTCTTCACTTTCTTACTACTACTCCTTGTTGCCAGAGACCTGGCAGCGCTTCTTCTTACACAGCTGAGCAACAGTTGGCTTGAGTGAGGAAGCAACTGAGACCCTCAGTATAGCGTGAAGATGCTCATCAGTACGTTTGTCCCTGAACTTTGACCTGTTAAAGTTCATAGTGGCAAAGAGCTTTTCACACAGACAAATACTCCTAAAAAGTCACATGATCAGCTTGAACAACCTGGAAATCCCAGGGATGGTGGAGGGCAATTCTCTTATAAATTGTCCATGTTTGTCTGTCTTTCTATTCACCTTCCTGAACTTAAAACTGCACTGAAGATCAATCGGCTACAGTTAAAGCAATTTTTTTAAAGTTGGGGGGAGGGGGGGGGGGCAACTTCCACATTAAAGTGGAAAGGGTCAGCAAAAAGTTGAAAAGTGGCTCTGTGTGTTTTGACGTCTAAAAACATCTGATCACATTCTTTCTGTAGCTTTGCAATGGCATCAGAATACTTACTACTAAGTTACTAGTGTAAAATGAGTAAAACAGAGTAGGGTTAAACCTGAAAAAATAAACGCAACAAAACAGCGAACGTGTCGGCAGAAAGCCTTCGTCAGCGAACAAAACAACAGAAAAAAACGATATAAGAATAAAAATAAGAAATAGCACTTAGCTGGTAAGTAGTATCTGTGGGCAGCACTAGAAGTGAGTTCCTATTGAACGGTGTGCCCGAGTTCATGATTCGTATAGAAGTGAGTTCCTATTGAACGGTGTGCCCGAGTTCATGATTCGTATAGAAGTGAGTTCCTATTGAATGGTGTGCCCGAGTTCATGATTCGTATAGAAGTGAGTTCCTATTGAACGGTGTGCCCGAGTTCATGATTCGTATAGAAGTGAGTTCCTATTGAACGGTGTGCCCGAGTTCATGATTCGTATAGAAGTGAGTTCCTATTGAACGGTGTGCCCGAGTTCATGATTCGTATAGAAGTGAGTTCCTATTGAACGGTGTGCCCGAGTTCATGATTCGTATAGAAGTGAGTTCCTATTGAATGGTGTGCCCGAGTTCATGATTCGTATAGAAGTGAGTTCCTATTGAATGGTATGCCCGAGTTCATGATTCCTGAGTAGGCGACTTAAAGTAGTAATACTTTGCATGTCGGGAAATAGCAGAGGTTTTTCTAAGAACCGTGACACAAGTTTTGTGCAGAATGCCTTGACATTGTCATAGGCAACACTGACAAGCTGCCCCTTGTCTTGTAACTTCTTGTTGAGTACATTCAGCTGCTGTGTAATGTCAACAAGATAAGCCAAGTCCATGAGCCATTTGGGATCACTTAGTACAGGAACAACCACCTCATCCCTCTCCATGAAGTATTTAAATGCTGAAACGTGTTCAGCCAGTAGGCAGGAGCAGGCAATGTCTATGAATTATTGATGCAAAGGCAGATGCTATTGTAGGGAGAATGAATTTTGATTTTTAGACCACCGGTAAGCCTAATTTGAAAGTGGAATTTTTCTCAGTCGTAAGCACTAGCGGCAATTTTAATAAGGATTCTTTAATACTGTGTCAGATTGCTACGATTTTATACACTTAGGGTTGTGCATTACCCACTAAATGACTTTTCTCAAAACTGCACTTTGGCCATTTTTGTCTCATAAAATGCTATAAAATAAAACAAAATTAGTCCGATTTTACAACGGCTTTACTTTTTTTTTGAACCATCTGAGCATGAAGAGGGCTACAGCAGACAGTGTTCAAACAGTCGGCCTACTGTCGATTTTATAAGTTTAGTAGTATCGAGGTGTTCTCACCAGTGAAAACTAGTAATAAATGAATGACATTTAAATATATGTGGGCTATTTTTTTTAAAATGTACAAATGCATTGTTTATCTTGTGCATCTTGTATGCTCTTGTTTATGTCGTACGGTGAACAGCCCGCAAAACGCTTTCTTAAACAAGTTGCCAGATAATGTTTTGTCGAAATATATAAAAAATAATAAAAGTTATAAAAATAATTTGAACCACATTTTATTTTAGATTAAATACTATGTGTGTTAGTGTCTAAAATCAATGTGTAAGAAAAGGCAAGTGAAATGGAATAAATAAATGATATACCGATAGTAGGCCTATAGCCTACTTTAGAATCACGAGATCTTAACTGTAACACATCTATGCTCTGACATCATTATCATTGTAACTTATTTCTTAGGCTGTGGGTTATGTCAGTAGCATGGTTACTTGTTTTAAGTTAGTAATTCAGAATGCCGACTAAGACTTCTTCATTCTTCCACTTCAGGCACGCAAATAAGGATACTGAATCCTGGTTAAACTTACAGTACTTTATTGAACACACATTATACTGATAATATTAATAAATAATCCTTGCATGAATGTAATTTCACATATATATCTATAGTATTCCATCATTAAGAAAGACACGTCCTCACACTACTATAACTCAGCTCAACTGTCTAATCACACAGCTCTCACGCTACTGTTCTCTACTGCTCTGCGCTCAGCTCTCACTATCTCAGTCAACTCATACTTTATTACCAGCAAAGCGTGGAAAACAACCGCTCTGACAAAAACATAATTTTACTCTCCAAAAACATGGAGCTCACATTGTCCTCTCAAAATACATGGTCAACACAATTCACTGTTCACTCATGCTACCTCTCTGTTTTCATGTGAAAACATAGTCCGTTACATTAACTACTATAATATATTACCATTTCAGATTCTTATCACAACTGACATCACAGTTGGACTTGGGAAATAAGTAACAATTTTTGTACATGTTTAAAATAAAACAATTAAACATTAAAAGTTAAGTTTATATTTTTTTTTTGAAATTTAAACTATCTAGATCCAGACCTAGTTGGAGTGGTTTGAATAGAACACTGATTCTTCCTTTTTTCTTATTATATAGAACCGAAACCACTCAGCTTCGTGTCATTTCTTATGTACCGTACATCTTAAAATTTCTCGAAATGGAAAATTGTTATATTGAAAGTAGATTATAGTCTATGGATCTGTCTTTCATTCAAGTCCTTAATACACAAGAGGAAATACAAGTTTAAATTTAAATTTGAAAACCAATCTGTCAAAATTCACCCACATACAGATTACCAAGACTTAGCGGCATGAAATTTGTTTTTTTAATTGTTATTATTATTATTTGATGTATTATAATTAAAGAAAAAATGTTGACACAAAAACCAAGAAGATATTAATAGAAAGAAAAATGTTCTGTTGTAAATAATTAAGATTAGCCCTATATGAAATCTCTTAAAAACAAAATTGCGTTTAATGTACTGAGTACTGATTCGGCCATTTAAATTGTGTCAAATTACATATTTCAACTTGTTTTGTGTGTGTGTGTGTGTTTGTGTCTGTGCGTGCATGTGTGTTTGTTTGTTTGTGTGTATGTGTGTATGTTTGTGTTAGTGTCTCTTTGTGAGTGTGTGTGTGTATGTGTGTGTGTGTGTGTGGCTGGTGGGGGATACTTGAGTTTGTCCAGTAAGCTTAAATTATTTTCTTTCAATATGTTCAATAATATTATTTTAGTTCATTGTACTTTCAACAATGTTCTAAGATATCCGTGACTTCCACATTCTATCACCAGCATATGCCGCAATCATAGCTACACCACACTATCAACTTTCAACATACAAGATGTGAGAAAATGTGTCACAAATGATATCTTTATGTCAAGATATCACGATAAGCACGTGTGGAAAAAAAAGGGGGGGGGTGTCAGTGAACTACACAGAACAGTTCAACTTCACAGAACAGTTTAACTACACAGAACAGTTCAACTACACAGAACAGTTATTCTACACAGAACAGTTCAACTACACAGAACAGTTCAACTACACAGAACAGTTCAACTACACAGAACAGTTTATCTACACAGAACAGTTCAACTACACAGAACAGTTCAACTACACAGAACAGTTTAACTACACAGAACAGTTCAACTACACAAAACAGTTTAATTAAAAAGAACAGTTCAACTACACAGAACAGATCAACTACACAGAACAGTTGAATTAAACAGAACAGTTCAACTACACAGAACAGTTTAACTACACAGAACAGTTCAACTACACAGAACAGTTTAACTACACAAAACAGTTCAATTAAAAAGAACAGTTCAACTAAAGACACCATGACCCCAAATTTGTTACTAAAATGACCACAAAGTTGTTACAAACATGACCACCAAGTTGTTACAAAAATGACCACAAAGTTGTTACAAACATGACCACCAAGTTGTTACAAACATGACCACCAAGTTGTTACAAAAATGACCACAAAGTTGTTTCAAACATGACCACAGTAATATTACAAACATGACCACAATGATATTACAAACATGACCACAATGATATTACAAACATGATCACAATAATGTTACAAACATGACCACAATGATATTACAAACATGGCGACAATGATATTACAAACATGACCACAATGATATTACAAACATGACCACAATGATATTACAAACATGACCACCATGATATTACAAACATGACCACAATGATATTACAAACATGACCACAATGATATTACAAACATGACCACAATGCTATTACAAACATGACCACAATGCTATTACAAACATGACCACAATAATGTTACAAACATGATCACAAAGTTGTTACAAACATGATCACAAAGTTGTTACAAACATGATCACAAAGTTGTTACAAACATGATCACAGAGTTGTTACAAACATGATCACAAAGTTGTTACAAACATGATCACAAAAATGTTACAAACATGATCACAATGTTGTTACAAACATGACAAAAAGTTGTTACAAACATGATCACAATGTTGTTACAAACATGACAAAAGTTGTTACAAACATGATCACAATGTTGTTACAAACATGACAAAAAGTTGTTACAAACATGATCACAAAGTTGTTACAAACATGATCACAAAGTTGTTACAGACATGATCACAAAGTTGTTACAAACATGATCACAAAGTTGTTACAAACATGATCACAATGTTGTTACAAACATGATCACAAAGTTGTTACAAACATGATCACAAAGTTGTTACAAACATGATCACAAAAGTGTTACAAACATGATCACAAAGTTGTTACAAACATGATCACAAAGTTGTTACAAACATGATCACAAAGTTGTTACAAACATGACAAAAAGTTGTTACAAACATGATCACAAAGTTGTTACAAACATGATCACAAAGTTGTTACAAACATGATACAAAGTTGTTACAAACATGATCACAAAGTTGTTACAAACTAGACGTCCCGTTTCTTGCCAGCAAGAATTGAGGCATCATTGTAAATTCTAATGGTAAATGGTTTGTTGGGCTGTCAGCCTTCTGGTTGTCTGTGTGTACTTGTACTCTGTGTGTACTTGTACTCTGTGTGTACTTGTACTCTGTGTGTGCTTGTACTCTGTGTGTACCTGTACTCTGTGTGTACTTGTACTATGCGTGTACCTGTACTCTGTTTGTACTTGTACTATGTGTGTACTTGTACTATGTGTGTACCTGTACTCTGTGTGTACTTGTACTATGTGTTTACTTGTAATATATGTGTACCTGTACTCTGTGTGTACTTGTACTATGTGTGTACTTGTACTATGTGTGTACTTGTACTATGTGTGTACTTGTACTCTGTGTGTACTTGTACTATGTGTTTCCCTGTACTATGTGTGTACTTGTACTATGTGTGTACTTGTACTCTGTGTGTACTTGTACTATGTGTTTCCCTGTACTATGTGTGTACTTGTACTATGTGTGTACTTGTACTATGTTTGTATTTGTACTTTTTGTATACCTACTTGTTATATGTGTTTCCTTCTATAATGTATGTTCTTGTACTATATGTTTCCCAGTACTATGTGTGTTCTTGTACTATGTGTTTCCCTGTACTCTGTGTGTACTTGTACTTTTTGTGTTCTATACTATGTGTGTCCTTGTACTATGTGTTTCCCTGTACTCTGTGTATACTTGTACTATGTGTGTACTTGTACTCTTTGAGTATTTTACTATGTGTGTGCTTGTATTATGTGTGTACTTGTACAACATATACATTGAGGTAACAGCACAGTAAGAAAACAACAATTTAAAATTAATTTGAACAGTTGAAAATTTACTTTTTCAGGTCTTCAACGGTACAAACCTGTCAATTTCTTCATCAAAAATAACTCTCTTCACCTATTATATTTATTGAACAAAATTACAATATTAGAAGGTCTGGACTGTTCCATGGTAGATAACTCATCATAGAAAGTCGTCTATTTGGGAATGGATACCAGTCGCCAATAGAAGACTCTTAGCTTGAACAGAGTCAAGCATATCTCCTACTGCCTTGATGGTCATTGGTCTGACAGAGTCAAGCATGTCTCCTACTGCCTTGATGGTCATTGGTCTGACAGAGTCAAGCATGTCTCCTACTGCCTTGATGGTCATTGGTCTGAAAGAGTCAGGCATGTCTCCTAAGTGGTGGTCATTGGTCTGACAGAGTCAAGCATGTCTCCTAAGTGGTGGTCATTGGTCTGACAGAGTCAAGCATGTCTCCTAAGTAGTGGTCATTGGTCTGACAGAGTCAAGCATGTCTCCTAAGTAGTCGTCATTGGTCTGACAGAGTCAAGCATGTCTCCTAAGTGGTGGTCATTGGTCTGACAGAGTCAATCAAGCATGTCTCCTAAGTGGTGGTCATTGGTCTGACAGAGTCAAGCATGTCTCCTAAGTGGTTGTCATTAGTCTGACAGAGTCAAGCATGTCTCCTAAGTGGTGGTCATTGGTCTGACAGAGTCAAGCATGTCTCCTAAGTGGTGGTCATTGGTCTGACAGAGTCAATCAAGCATGTCTCCTAAGTGGTGGTCATTGGTCTGACAGAGTCAAGTATGTCTCCTACGTGGTGGTCATTGATCTGACAGAGTCAAGCATGTCTCCTAAGTGGTGGTCATTGATCTGACAGAGTCAAGCATGTCTTCTAAGTGGTGGTCATTGATCTGACAGAGTCAAGCATGTCTCCTAAGTGGTGGTCATTGGTCTGACAGAGTCAAGCATGTCTCCTAAGTGGTGGTCATTGGTCTGACAGAGTCAAGCATGTCTCCTAAGTGGTGGTCATTGGTCTGACAGAGTCAATCAAGCATGTCTCCTAAGTGGTGGTCATTGGTCTGACAGAGTCAATCAAGCATGTCTCCTAAGTGGTGGTCATTGGTCTGACAGCGTCAAGCATGTCTCCTAAGTGGTGGTCATTGATCTGACAGAGTCAAGCATGTCTCCTAAGTGGTGGTCATTGATCTGACAGAGTCAAGCATGTCTTCTAAGTGGTGGTCATTGAATTGACAGAGTCAAGCATGTCTTCTAAGTGGTGGTCATTGGTCTGACCTGGAGTTCAGAATGAAAACTACCATCACAGACAAGCTCCGCCATCTTGTTACCCGGTGTCTAATGGCTCCTTGTTCTGTATGGTTAAAACCTGTTCGAATGGCAACCTGCTATGGTAGCAACCTACTCTAGTGAAACCCTTTTTTGATGGCACCAACCTACGAGGTTGTCACCGGGGACTAGCCCACACTTGAAACACCCCCCCCAGTGACGCCACTGCTAAAGCGACTTGTCCGTTAAGGTCAGTAAGAACTTCAGAATGGCCAGAGATCAAACTTTGTACAAACATTTGTTGAGTTTTATATTCACAGAGTAGAGAAAACGGCTGAGACTTTTACATAATGAAGAGAGAACTGATGGGACTGCCACGCAATGAAGATAAAACTGATGAGACTGTCACACAATAAGCTAAAGCTTAATAACATGATCATGGCATATGTACATTTGGAATGGTGGTCTATCTATGACTTTAAATAGATGGGGCTAATATCCGATGTTCCCTTTACGCTGCGCGGCCACGCAGCTATCTCACAGATGCCACGCAGCAGTCTTGAGTATCCGCGCAGCAAATTTAAAAAAAAATAAAATAATCGAATGGATACGATGCAATCTGCAGCCAAAATTCTACAGGTTTGAAAACATATGCATCCATATTTTTAAATTAATTTAGATATATATTTTTGTTTTCTACTTTATGCGTAGAACTATTGACTTACATACTTATAGATACAAACCAGATCAAGCTAGCCTCATTCTGAACCACCGCCGCCAATCATGTCAATTTCTTGGCGTCTAAAGCGCAGTGAATATGAATAAAGTAAAGAAATCGCATAAATCTAGTTTATTACTTTTAATACTATTTTCACCTTAATGTCTAAACGTTAGTTAAGCAAACTCTTGGCATCTTCGCTTGCTATGAAAAATTGTAGATCAAATTTTAAGACGGAATGGCTCAATGAATGTGTGCATGCAACACTACCGTCGTCAGAGCGGACTGTCGAACTGCGTGATATATTTAAATATCGTAAAATTTAGTAAAATCGATGATGAGGTGGTCTGTGAACTGTGCTTCAAAGCTAATGCAGGTGGGGATTTCCCCAGAGGGAAAAGGTGGGAGGCTTGGTAGCTGGATTATCTTAAAGGATATCTCAAGAAAAAAATACACACAGATGCTGTACAGAGACTTCGTTCTATACAGCCAGGAGGTGTACTGCGAATGCATACAGAAAGTATCGCTGATCGAGGCATGAGACAAGAAGCAGCACAACGTAAAAGTGATAAAGATTAAAATAAAGATTAAAGAATAAAGGTTAAAATTTTGATGGACAACGTCCTCTTGGCTATGAACATGAACACATCTAGGAATGCAGTTCAATACATGCACAACAATATGACTAAGTATGCCCCAGTCCCTGATTGCTGGCGCAGTAAGAATTACGTTTTTGATTTTCTTGATTCTATCGATTCTTTAGTGAAGGATGCTTTAATTAGCGAACTTCGCAATGCAAAGTTCCCCACGTTAACAGCAGACGATTGCACTGAAATATCACTGACAAAAATGGTGATCTTATACTACGCAAACATTTCGGCCATATCCCGGTAATTTTAAAAAGACTGTTTGTTGGAATTTCGTCTCTGTCGGCATGCGACAATAAATCTGTGGAATCAGAAATAACAGAGTTTTATCAAAAGAATTCATTGGACATGCATAAAATGGTTATGTTTACCTCTGATGGTGCGTCGGTTATGCTAGACAAGAGCAATGGAGGGGCAGCAATTCTTCACCCACGTATTCCACATCTACTGGAATAACATTGCGTTGCTCATTGTGAAGATTTAGGCCTCGATGATGCTTGCAAACATATACGTTTAATGGCAGACATTGAAAATTCCTTAGGGCAGTGTACACATTGTTCAGTAGGTCGACAGTACGGACAGCCCAGTTTACCGAACTAGCTTAGGTGTTGGAATGTGATTCCGTAGACTTTAGACTTTAGACATTGAATGAAATGAGATGGCCTTCGCGTCTATTTGTTTTAAGAGCATTGCTGAGAAAAATAAAAGTGTTGACTGAATACTGTGGGGAGCATGTGGGCCTGTAGAATGATCCAGTTCATAAGAACTGTTTGAAGAAACAAATGGATCCACAGTTTTGAACTACAGTGATTGTCTTTGATGAAGTTTTCGGAGAACTTGCTGAATTATGCCGGCTGCTACAATGACAAAATCCTAGGACCATCGAGGCAAACCAGTTAGTAAAAGTAAGGATCGCTAGGCTCCGTGCCCAGTACCTTGGTGAAAATGTGCACTGGTCCGAAGAGGTTACAACATTGGTATAGTGCCCACAAGTGCACATACAACTAGAGACCGACCGAATTTCGGCTTCGGTTTCGGCACCGAAAGTGGTCATTTTATCACTTTCGGCCAAGTTTCGGTTTCGGCGAAACTGAAGAGTAAACTTTCGGCTTAATTTCGGTTTCGGCCGAAAAAGAAAAGTTAACTTTCCTTTTTTTTTCGGTTTTGGCCGAAATTGACTTAGACTTTTGGCTATCCGGCTGAAAGTGACTGAGTTTTTCGGTCATCTAATACTCAGCGAAAGCGATAATTAACAAACTAAGAACAAACTAAACGATCTTTAATAACAAACTAAACAATCTTATAGAACAAACTAAACGGTTTTTAAGAACGAACTAAATGATCTTTAAGAACAAAACAAATGATCTTTAATAGTAAACTAAATGATTTATAAGAATAAACTAAGCGATCTTTCACAGAAAACTCAATGTTCTTTAGGAACAAACTAAAAGATCTTTAAGAACAAACTAATCGATCCTAAGGAACAAAATCAATTACCGGTATCTTTAAGAACTAACTAAGCGATCTTCAACAACAAAATAAGCGATCTTTAAGAACAAATTAAAAGATTTTTAATAACAAACTAAAAGATCATAAAAACAAACTAAATGATCTTTAAGAACAAACTGAATGATCTTTAAGAACAACTAAGCGATATTTAAGAGCAAAATCAATGATCTCTAAGAACAAACTCAGCAATTTTTATGAACAAACTAAACGATCTTTTAATAACACAAACTAAGCGATCTTTAAGAAAAAACTTAACGATATTTTTTGAACAAACTAATTGATGTTTAAAAACAAACTAAAAATCTTTAAACAAAAATTAAGCCATCTTTAAGAACAAACTAAACGATTTTTAACAACAAACTAAGCGATCTTTATGAACAAACTAACCGATCTTTAAGAATAAATAAAGCGATCATTAACAAGAAACTGAACAACCATTAACAATATATTAAGTGATCTTTAAGTATAAACTAAACGATCTTTAACAACAATCTAAGTGATCTTTAAGAACAAATTAAGCGATATTTATGAATAAACTCATCGATCTTTAAGAACAAACTAACCATGCAAGATGATATTTTGCGGCCCGCTACATGACAGAAAAGTTTAGTTTTATAAAATAGCGTCTTGCGGGTCACGAATGGCTCGTGGGCCGCGAGTTTGAGACCCCTATATTAGTTGCTTATTTATTAATATTCACGATTATCTCATTATTGATAAAAAGAGTCAATACATTTTAAATCCTGTGAGAAAATAACTGATCGTTTTCTGTTAAGGAAGACAGATCGGCATCCTTTCCGTCTCGTGAGACGATGGTGCATCACCGTTGGGTTGGGTTGCATTTTCTCGAGTAGCTGTGCAGTCCTATCCTTGAGTGACAGTCCTTACCACAGTTTTTACACACGAGTTCCGTGCTTCTAAATGTTTTGGCCTTTCTCTTAGCTCTTCTGTCTGCAGCCTCTTCCATTCTTCGCTCCTCGGCTACCATGACGCCCTCTTTGACAACTGTGCGCCACGTAGATCGGTCTTTTGCCTTACACTCCCAGTCACTTGTATGTATTTTGGCTTGCGACGCAGGCATCTCATATGGAAGCTATTAAGCTTGCGCTCTTGGGATGTATAGGTGGTCCATGTCTCGCTCCCGTATAGTAGTGTACTGATGACACAAGCTCGATAGACGCACAGTTTGGTTTTCTCCGTTAGCTTGGTGTTTTGCCAGACCCGTTTATTTAGTTTAGCCATTGTGGCAGCTGCCTTGCCGATTCTGCTGTTAATTTCTTCTTCAATGGACAGTGTGTTGGAGACCTTGGACCCCAAGTAGGTGAAGCTGTCCACAACCTCCAAGTTTTCATTATCGATTTTTATGTTAGGTGGAGGTCGAGTGTCTTGGGCCATGATGTTTGTCTTTTTCAAGCTGATTTGCAGACCAAATTCTTTGCAGGCATTGGAGAAGCTTGACACGAGTTGTTGCAAACCAATTTCTGTGTGTGCTGTTAGTGCCGCATCATCCGCAAATAGTAGCTAACGAATTAGGACATCTGTCGTTTTGGTCTTGGCTCGGAGGCGGGCAGTGTTGAAAAGTCCTCCATCAGCTCTGGTGTGTAACCAGATTCCCTCACTGCTATCCTTGAATGCGTATCGAAGTAGTACAGAGAAGAATATTGCGAACATTGTTAGTATGACACGGGCAAAGGCCTTTCCTACAATACTAAGGAGTGAAATGCCGCGATAATTATTGCAATCACTCCTATCACCTTTGTTTTTATATAGTGTCACTATATTTGCATCCTTTAGGTCTGGGGGGGATGTAGCCCTGTTCCCAGCAGAGGGACATAATCTCGTGCAATGGTTGGAGTAAAGCTATCTTACCACTCTTTAGAGCCTCTGGTGGTATTCCATCATCCCCAGGCGCTTTTCCACAAGCTAGGCTATCAATAGCTTTGCTCAGCTCTTCCTGTGAGGGCACGACATCAAGTTCTTCCATGAGTGGCATATCTGGTATGTCATCTAGAGCGGTGCTGGAGACTGTGGTAACTGTTGAATACAATTCCAGATAATGCTCAACCCACCGTTTTAGCTGTGCTGCCCGGTCTTGGATAATTTCTCCATTTTTGGACTTTAGAGAAGCTCAGGAAGACATAAAAGTAATAAAAGTAATAAAAACATTTCAATGAAAGAATTTGGGATAGAAAGATACGATACGTTCTTTCTACCAAGCTATTAACGACATAGGATGGTAACCTTGACTTTAGTTGTAACCTTAACTTGAGTTGTAATCTTGACTTGCGTTGTAATCTTGGCTTGAGTTGTAACCTTGACTTGAGTTGTAACCGTTGACTTGAGTTGTAACCTTGGCTTGAGTTGTAACCTAGGCTTGAGTTGTAACCTTGACTTGAGTTGTAGCCTTGGCTTGAGTTGTAACCTTGACTTGAGTTGTAACCTTGACTTGAGTTGTAACCTTGACTTGAGTTGTAGCCTTGGCTTGATTTGTAATCTTGACTTGAGCTGTAACCTTGACTTGAGTTGTAACCTTGACTTGCGCTATATTTTGTTTAGAGAGAAAGAGTTGCGCCATCCTTCAGCCTCACTCTCTCGTCCTTTCCTATTTTGATCCAATGGCAAAATTTGATCAAGACGCCTGGAAATAGACCAGGATGCACTAGGTGACCCTCAGTGTTTCTTGTGTGTTGCACTGTGCTCTTGATGTGTTCTACTGTCGCAGGAGTTCTCGTCATTTTCTCGGTTTCAATGCCATACGCCTACGGAACTCCATCTCCGGGTTGGAACTCAGAGTTTTCCCTCTCTTGGATGGGTTGCCGTCAGTGGGGTAGCAAGAAGGGGTGTGGACGTTGGATGGGTTGCCGTCAGTGGGGTAACAAGATGCGGTGTGGACGTTGGATGGGTTGCCGTCAGTGGGGTAGCAAGAAGCGGTGTGGACGTTGGATGGGTTGCCGTCAGTGGGGTAGCAGGAAGGGGTGTGGACGTTGGATGGGTTGCCGTCAGTGGGGTAGCAGGAAGGGGTGCGGACGTTGGATGGGTTGCCGTCAGTGGGGTAGCAGGAAGGGGTGTGGTCGTTGGATGGGTTGCCGTCAGTGGGGTAGCAGGAAGGGGTGTGGACGTTGGATGGGTTGTCGTCAGTGGGGTAGCAAGAAGGGGTGTGGACGTTGGATGGGTTGCCGTCAGTGGGGTAGCAGGAAGGGGTGTGGACGTTGGATGGGTTGCCGTCAGTGGGGTAGCAGGAAGGGGTGTGGACGTTGGATGGGTTGCCGTCAGTGGGGTAGCAGGAAGGGGTGTGGACGTTGGATGGGTTGCCGTCAGTGGGGTAGCAGGAAGGGGTGCGGACGTCACGATCAGCCCTGGGTGGCACGTTTTCTTGATATGGCGGGCGGAAGGGTGGCAGGGTGGCATTTTCGGCCAGATACAAAGTTTTTTTAATGGAGGGGGTGGCAGAAATCGTGTCCCTTCCTGGACGTCACTAACCTTAGTTACGCCACTGGTTGCTAACCAGTTCCATCCACCCTGATGTGGATAGACTGAATATATATTTATTGCACTGAGAAAAATGTGTATTGAATGTGTTGAGATATAATTGAACCAATGCATTGCATTCTTCACTTTGGAAACTTTAACCACTTTCGACCTATGACTACTTCGTTATCTAACACAGCGACTCAGTGATAACGAGCCAACGATCTCAACATTTCTCCCTGGGGCATCTACCATAGGCCAGTGTGCTATTTTTAGAAGAAAAAAAAGATTTCAATAGTTGCAAATGCGATAAGCCATCCATAATTTAAATACAACGCACGCAAGTGGGGTGTGTTATGGTGAACACAGAATAATTAGTAAACATTAATTTAAACCTCAAAATGGACCAGAAAGGTATGTAGGAACAGTGGTAACACTAACCCAAGTAACTGTTGTAACACTAACACAACTGTTTAAAAAAATAATGACTTAAGAAACTGTGCATCATCTTCTATATAATTTAAGGAACAGTGATGATTTTTGATGTTTAGGTTCATCTCAATAGTGACGATATTAGATGTTTATCAGAATTTATTAAAGTTATTGTTCTAACGTTGTCAAAAAGTCTTGTTTGAAAAATTTGATTTGTTCTAAACTCTTTGTATACTAAAAGCATGTTTTGTGGTCCAACGAATTCAACAAAGTGAAAGTACACCATGATACAGCGACCCTTGGTTTTAACAAACCCACACAGCCTCACACAACCTTCTCTCACAAACAGTAGCCTTGACAAACAGTATCCTTGACAAACAGTATCCTTCACACACAGTAATACACACAATCTCCCCCACACACAATCTCCCACCACACATTCTCCCATATACACAATCTCCCCCACACACAATCTCCAACCACACAATCTCTCATACATAAACTCTCCCACACACACAGAGAGTCAAACATGAATGTTACTTTTATTAAAGCTTTTATTGACTTGATTCATTTTCAGGTGAACCCCCAGCATACGATGCCCCTGGCATCTCAAACCCGAATTTTAACACAGTGTATTCTCCGCCCCTGGGCGAACCTGGAACAACGGGATCCACCCAGCCGTATGCCTACCCTCCGCCCGGGCCGCCTATGTACATGTACCCAGTAAGTCATGAAAGAAATGGATTCTCATATAATAAATTTTTTATTGGATGAGGAGTGATGTCACTTGTTTAGATGACGTAACAATTACATTGACTAAATAGAGATATGATTAAAATAAGTATTTAAAAAAAATAACTACTTACAATACCTTATGACTAATGTATAGGCTATTCCAATACCTTATGACTAATCTATAGGCTATTCCAATACCTTATGACTAATGTATAGGCTATTCCAATACCTTATGACTAATGTATAGGCTATTCCAATACCTTATGACTAATGTATAGGCTATTCCAATACCTTATGACTAATGTATAGGCTATTCCAATACCTTATGACTAATGTATAGGCTATTCCAATACCTTATGACTAATGCATAGGCTATTCCAATACCTTATGACTAATGTCTACTTCAACATCTTAGGACTAATGTGTACTTCAATACCTTATGACTATTGTGTACTTCAATACCTAATGCTTACTTCAATACCTTATGACTATTGTGTACTTCAATACCTAATGCTTACTTCAATACCTTATGACTAATGGGTACTTCAATACCTTATGACTTTTGGGTACTTCAATACCTTAGGACTACTGTGTACTTAAATACCTTAAGAATATTGTGTACTTCAATACCTAATGACTAATGTTTAATTCAATACCTTATGACTATTGGGTATTTCAATACCTTTCTTCTATGTTGCAGACCCAAAATGTCTATGGAAACACAACAGTCGTTGCCCAGCCACCACTCATGCAAGTCAACAGAGTGACGTCCGTGCCAGACAACATGATCTTGGCTGTCGTGTCGCTCTTCTTCTTCTGGCCATTGGGTATAGCCGCCATCATGAAGGCATCCGAAGTAAGTCCGCTTCAACTCCATTTTTAGATCGTCTTGTGTTTTCGCTTACTTTTAATATGTTTTGTCATTCAATTGAGGACATCTATTGATAGAACATCTGGACATACAGTCTGGCCAATCTCATTCAAATATTAATTATTGGTACTCCGTTTGGCCAATCTCTCAACAGCTGTTGGTCTTCATGGCCGGGTATCCCTTGGTCCTCATGGCCGGGTATCCCTCGGTCCTCATGGCCGGGTATCCCACAGTCATCATTACCGGGTATCCCTTGGTCCTCATGACCGGGTATCCCTTGATCCTCATGGCCGGGTATCCCTCAGTCCTCATGGCCGGGTATCCCTCGGTCCTCATGACCGGATGTCCGACGTAGCAAACACGTTCAAATTTTCTTATGTTTGGCGATTCTGGGACGAAGTCGCTATTCGCACCCGGGTACCAGAAGTGAGAGGTTTGGATTAAAAAACTATTTTAAATTTTATTGTTGGGTTTGTAAGACAAAATGAGGTATCAAATGAAAGATAATTGAATGGACTATATGTTTGTAAACTTACTTCTTCAGTTTAACTAAAATAAACTCGACCACAAATGACATCCGAATGGCCTTGAGTCTAATGGGACCCGGGTGCGAATGGCGGCGCTGCGTGTCCGGGTCCATTTTCTACAGGAATCTCATCTAAAAAAAATATTTTAAAATATTGCGTGCATAATAGGTGGTCATATTGTTTATTTTTGTGAAATTAAAAAGAGAAAATCATTTGGGAATCTCATAAATTTATGTTAAGTATTAAAAAAAACACTATTAATTAGGAATATTTATTATAAAGGTAGCATATGGAAATAAAATAAAAAAGTTTTCGAGATAATAATTGATGAAATGTGCTCTGTTTGTATGCGCTCATTAAATTCTTTTTTCTAGCTCAACATACATGGAGTCAAGTAAATTCAAAAGTTTGCCAAAAAACGAGCCTATATTTTTAGGCATTCGGCTATCATACAATTTATAATTAAAACCTTTCCTACTTTAAAAGTCATGCTTTTATGATGGAATATAATTAGAAAATAGATTGCACATGTTTGATACTTAGAGAGAACTGTATTCAAAGAATAGACATTAATGATGACGTTAAGTTAGTTTAATCCCGTGCAATTTAAGTCTTCAAACCTGTGGAGTTGCCAAAAATAATTAATAAAAATACCGATAAATGCGAACAACAGGAAGTAATACTTCAGTTCACAATCGAGCGCGGATAATTTTAGAACAGGGCACCATTTATAATCCAATAGTAAAGCCTCTGTAAAGATTACCCTTAAATATACCGATCATAATATATATCGAGCGAAGAATTTTTGCATTTGCATACATTCCAATAATTGTAATTGTTTAAGAGAACATTGTTACTACCTGTTTAAAAATGTTTTAAATTGACAATTTTGGAGTTTATTTTCATCAAATTGATTTTTGTGATTTAGTGGTGTACACATTTTGTTGGGGGGGGGGGGGGG
>CAXITT010000105.1:1204897-1236302 GCA_964033795.1 Lymnaea stagnalis | reverse complement strand
GGCTGACATATCGATCTATGAATTTATGTCTTTGTCGGCTGACATATCGATCTATGAGTTTATGACTTTGTCGGCTGACATATCGATCTATGAATTTATGTCTTTGTCGGCTGACATATCGATCTATGAGTTTATGACTTTGTCGGCTGACATATCGATCTATGAATTTATGTCTTTGTCGGCTGACATATCGATCTATGAGTTTATGACTTTGTCGGCTGACATATCGATCTATGAGTTTATGACTTTGTCGGCTGACATATCGATCTATGAGTTTATGACTTTGTCGGCTGACATATTGATCTATGAATTTATGTCTTTGTCGGCTGACATATAGATTTATGAGTTTATGACTTTGTCGGCTGACATATAGATCTATGAGTTTATGACTTTGTCGGCTGACATATAGATCTATGAGTTTATGACTTTGTCTGCTGACATATCGATCTATGAATTTATGTCTTTGTCGGCTGACATATTGATCTATGAATTTAAGTCTTTGTCGGCTGACATATAGATCTATGAATTTATGTCTTTGTCGGCTGACATATTGATCTATGAATTTATGTCTTTGTCGGCTGACATATCGATCTATGAGTTTATGTCTTTGTCGGCTGGCATATAGATCTATGAATTTATGTCTTTGTCGGCTGACATATTGATCTATGAGTTTATTACTTTGACGGCTGACATATCGATCCATGAGTTTATGACTTTGACGGCCAACATATAGATCTATGAATTTATGATTTTGACGGCTGACATATTGATCTATGAGTTTATTACTTTGACGGCTGACATATCAACCATGAGTTTATTACTTTGACGGCCAACATATAGATCTATGAATTTATGATTTTGACGGCTGACATATCGATCCATGAGTTTATTACTTTGACGGCCAACATATAGATCTATGAATTTATGATTTTGACGGCTGACATATCGATCCATGAGTTTATGACTTTGACGGCCAACATATAGATCTATGAATTTATGATTTTGACGGCTGACATATCGATCCATGAGTTTATTACTTTGACGGCCAACATATAGATCTATGAATTTATGATTTTGACGGCTGACATATCGATCCATGAGTTTATGACTTTGACGGCCAACATATCGATCTATGAGTTTCGAAATCTTGGATCCAATAAATTGTTAGCGTGTGCCGAATAGCACTTTGAAATATTTAGCGTGCCATATCATTAAATACTGCGGTAAATATTACGGTAAATCTGGAAGATTATTGTGAAACAGCAACATTAAAATATAACCCCAACCCCTAACTAACAGAATACTGAAATAAGTTGCTACTCTGAAAGAGAATGTAACTCTGAACTAAGACCTGCCTCCGTCCTCCACAGTCCCGAGAGGCCCTTGCCAGGAATGACGTGGCTCAAGCGCTCCAATATTCGACTGAAGCCAAAAGATACGCCTTGTTCTCCATTGGCCTCGGCATTGTCGGCATCATCGTCATGATCATCGTCTTGGCTGTTGTCCTAAGAAGCAATTACTACTACTACTAGAATGACATTGATTGCGTCATCAAAGGTCAACAAAATGTACTCGGGGATGTAACATCAAATAGTTTTTACAATTTGTAATAAAATAATTTAAAAAAAAAACCAAAAAAAATGCCCCCCCCCCCCAAACACACGCCCCGCCCCTTTAATTCCCACAGTAGAAGTAAGATGCAAATATTCAATGATTTATTTTTTAAACATTTCATCCAATTGTTTTTAAAATTTTTAAAAAAAAAATTTAAAAAAAAAACCAAAAAAAAAGCCCCCCCCCCCCCAAACACACGCCCCGCCCCTTTAATTCCCACAGTAGAAGTAAGATGCAAATATTCAATGATTTATTTTTTAAACATTTCATCCAATTATTTGGTTATTTTGTTTGATTCGGTGGATAAGTTTGTGTTTTCTGTTTCAACAGAACAAACGCTACTAACAAAACCACCAAAGTTGCCTTAATATTTCACTAGGAGAGCTGGGATAAACCTGGCAACCTTAAAGTGCTAATGTTTAACTAGGAGAGCTGGGATAAGCCTGGCAATCTTAAAGTGCTAATATTTCACTAGGAGAGCTGGGATAAACCTGGCAATCTTAAAGTGCTAATATTTCACTAGGAGAGCTAGGATAAGCCTGGCAATCTGAAAGTGCTAATATTTCACTAGGAGAGCTGGGATAAACCTGGCAATCTTAAAGTGCTAATATTTCACTAGGAGAGCTGGGATAAGCCTGGCAATCTTAAAGTGCTGATATTTCACTAGGAGAGCTGGGATAAACCTGGCAATCTTAAAGTGCTAATATTTCACTAGGAGAGCTGGGATAAACCTGGCAATCTTAAAGTGCTAATATTTCACTAGGAGAGCTGGGATAAACCTGGCAATCTGAAAGTGCTAATATTTCACTAGGAGAGCTGGGATAAACCTGGCAATCTTAAAGTGCTAATTCTGTCATTTTTGAGTGGATCCCTTTACGACGCCATACTATTTTGGACGAATTATTATCAACCCACTCACCCCACCCCAATAAAAAAATCATCACAAACTTGTCACAAAATTAGACACTCTCATAACTCATGTCACAAATACATAGGCAATGGGGAGGAGGGTTGGGGTGCTCCCTTTCCCATAGATGTGTGACGTCATTTGTTTTAATGAATAATGTACTCATTAGATTTATGAAGAAACAGACTAGAAATAAAATGATGACCTCTCCCCTCCCCCCCCCCAACCCACCCAGTAGTTTTTAGCATATTTTTATTGATAGCATATATTGATGTAACTTTATGATGATGAGTAGCAGACGACTTCCACACGGCACACAGAAGACGACGGGCAAGTTACATCAATATTTATCTTTACTTCATCTCATTTCTTGAACTTATCTAAGCCATAACTTGTAACGTGTTACAGCTCAAACAATTTTACTCTCTTTTAAAAGAACAAATCTACGGTATCAAATTATTTATTTTAATTTTTTTTAAATAATTGTAGAGAGGAGATTTCCCTCTAAATGGGTGCCGTGTGTGGCATTAGATCTTATAGAAAGCGCTTACCATATGTGTACACAATTACCTTTAAAGCAAATAGTCAACTGTTGCATAGTGTGTTGTCGTTCCTTTTCATTTAATGTCAATGTATCAGTTTAACACACCAACCATTTCAAACCAATAAAGAGAACAATATGGTGTCAAGAGTTTAAAAAAAATTTTTTTTAATAACTTTAAAAATATAATTTAAGGCAGTGGTTCTCAACCTTCCTAATGCCGTGACCCTATAATACAGTTCCTCATGTTGTGGCGACCCCCAACCACATTATGTTTTTAGCTACTTCATAACTGTGGAGCATATTAATTTGTTTTCAGATGGTCTTAGGCGACCCCTGGGAAAGGGTCGTGCGACCCCCAAAGGGGTCGCGACCCACAGGTTGAGAACCGCTGATTTAAGGCGACAAATAAATTCATCGAGACTTGTGTCTGTTCCAGCGGTTCTCAATAGGTATCCCCGAACTCACAAGGGATCGAGGAGAGTTCTAGGAACTACTTGGACTTTTCTTTGGCCTCTAACTCTAGAGCAGGGTGTTGGGCCAGTTCACAATGAATTTATTGAGGTTGTAACTGTAAGCCAGGATGTTGAGTAGGTCTGTAAACAGAGAATTGAGCAGGTCTGTTCTGGACATATCAATGTTAGCTCCAGCTTTGCTCAGAGCTGCGGCTAAATGAAACAAACCAAATCTAATCTTGGGTTTGCACAGATCAATGTGCAGACAAACGGTAGTAAGTCTAATGTGAACCTTGTACATTTATTAGGAACATTCCTTTATAGAAAAATTTATATTAACAGCCATGTGTACCTTCAAAACCGCTGGTTGTTGTTGGAAGTGTGGGCCACCATCGCTGATAGAAGAGTGGGGGGTTATCAATCAAATTAATCAAGTTAAAAGTTGGTCTGCTATGCTGATATTATTTTTCTATTTGTTCACATTAATTGAATAACAATTTTGGAGTTGTAAGAAATTCTACCCGCCCCAGGCAAAAAGATCCTGCTCTATTACCTGCTCCGGGCAAAAGATCCTGCTCTATTACAACCCCCGGACAAAAAGACCCTGCTCTAGAATATTTGTACCAGAAATAATTAATAAACAATAACAGATAGATATTTCAATTTTATTTGATTGATTATTTTCATTCATAAAAATAAGACAAATAGGTCATTTGAAATAAAAACTACACTCTCAATCAACATAGGACAGAAACATAGGACAGAAACATGGGACAGAAACATGGGACAGAAACATAGGACAGAAACATGGGACAGAAACATAGGACAGAAACATGGGACAGAAACATAGGACAGAAACATGGGACAGAAACATAGGACAGAAACATGGGACAGAAACATAGGACAGAAACATAGGACAGAAACATAGGACAGAAACATGGGACAGAAACATAGGACAGAAACATGGGACAGAAACTACAAGATATTCTATTACAGGAAATTCAAACATAAAACTTAACGGACTGAGGTGTGAGGTGCGTAATGCTATAGCTTCCAAGACTTTATTATATAGTTGACAAAAATCAACAGTACTTGCATAATAGATATGTTAATAATTAATTATGAATAGACTCATTACTTACAATAGTTACAATAACACTGATACTCACATTAGTTTTTTCTAAACTTCCTAATTGATGTCTTTAAAATATAGACATAAAATGTCAATATTCATTGCACAATGGTTATAAATAGGATGGTACAATTCATTACACATTGGTAATAAACACAATGTCACAATTCATTACACATTGGTAATAAACACAATGTCACAATTCATTACACATTGGTAATAAACACAATGTCACAATTCATTACACATTGGTAATAAACATAATGTCACAATTCACTTCACATTTCAAGATTTCTGATAAGCTTTGAAATGGCTGGAAGACTTGTTAAAAATTGTGATACAGAATTGTGTCTACTTTTCAGATTTGAGATTTAAAAGTTGACCATCTTGCATCAATAAATCAATGACTTGGAGTTGTCAATGTAATATTTTGATAGTCATTTTACCCTGACTGCATTCAGTGAACATGGCAGCTGTCATGTCTAGCTTGATGCACCTGTCACATCATGACTAGCTTGGTGCACATGTCACATCATGACTAGCTTGGTGCACCTGTCACATCATAACTAGCTTGGTGCACATGTCACATCATGACTAGCTCAGCGCACATGTCAATCATGACTAGCTTGGTGCACATGTCACATCATAACTAGCTTGTGCACATGTCACATCATGTCTAGCTTGGTGCACATGTCACATCATGTCTAGCTTGGTGCACATGTCACATCATGACTAGCTTGGTGCACAGTTCACATCAAGACTAGCCCATACACCTGTCACATCTTGTCTTGGTGCACATGTTAGCTGTTACATTACAATTGACGACAAACTGCTCATGTTCAAAGTTTACGTTTGTTCATACAATGATGAATTTTTTTTTTTTTTAAATGATAGAAAATTCACAAAACCAAAATAATAATGTTGACATTTCAAGGCCCAAAATTGCCACAAGGGCTACTAGGACCAATAGTGTCACATTACCCACTGCTACAGCAACTAATGTGCTTCTTTATGTGACAAATATCACTATTTATTAGCTTGATATACTTGTAGCTTTACTTGTCTTACACTAACTAGTACGTCTTCACCATTCTACTCAAATAACATTATTTCTTAGTGCAACATACTTTCATTAACTAGTAACTAGTAGCACATTGCCAGCTGTAAGTGTAAGACAAGACCTTAAAACAAAACATTATTATTTATTTTTTAGATTTATCATTTCTATTGTGTACAGGAAATAATGTACATGTGTCAACCAAAAAGTGATATGGGAAATTCAGTGTACAATAGCAATTTGAACAAATGAACATTTGACCAATCTAGACAAAGTGAACATTTGACCAATCTAGACAAAATGAACATTTGACCAATCTAGACAAAGTGAACATTTGACCAATCTAGACAAAGTGAACATTTGACCAATCTACACAAAATGAACATTGACAATTCAAAACAAAATGAAAATTTGACCAATCAGCACAAAATGAACAATTGACCAATCAGCACAAAATGAACAATTGACCAATCTCCAGAAACTTGTCAAAGATTGACACAAATATATGAACAAAATCAATTGGTTCTATAGTTGTTAATCTGTACATAGATTTCAAAACTAGTTAATCTGCTTGTAATCAAGTACATAAAAGAAAATGAATTGAATAGGTTACCAACATGCCTGTAAGTAAATGTCACATGCTCAGTTACAGAAGATGTTGTCATAAAATTTTGTCTTTTCAAAGAAAAATGGAATGCTTGTCTTAAGTTTTTAAATACCAATTAAATTATGTCTTCACTTTGACCTTTTGACCGTGACCCCCATAAAATGAAGGTAAAAATACACAATGAATTGAGATCTAAGTTTGAAATAGTTCGACATGTGCCATCATAAAATAGTTCAGACACATAGCCCCATGAAATATAAGCAGTAATAAATATTTAAATAACTTTTGTCATGCCATATGTCAATCTATAAAGAGAGTTACAAATGTGTAAATATTATAAATTTTCAAGCTTACATTAACATATTTGTATATGTTAAAGTTTGGAGAAACTAAGAAATATTTCTTTCAATGTTCTTTAGGATTTACATTACAAAATCCTGGGAATAACCTCATTTCATGATGTCACATGACTTCAAGGAATCATAGATACATTTCTTACATCTGAAATTAGAGTTAAAGAAATAAAGGAAAGAATAATTTAACAAATATCAAATTAAAGACATAAGAGAAACTGAGAAATTATGTCCTGAATAAACTTAACGTAATCCTCTAAGAGAATAACCATACAATAATGCAACACAAATACATGCATGCCACACTTGACAGGGCAATCTACAGCATGTGTGGCACACTTGACATAGCAACCTACGGCATGTGTGGCACACTTGACATGGCAAGCTACGGCATGTGTGGCACACTTGACATGGCAACCTATGTCATGTGTGACACATTTGACATGGCAACCTACGTCATGTGTGCCACACTTGACATGGCAACCTATGGCAAGCGTGCCACACTTGACACGGCAACCTACGGCATGCCTGCCACACTTGAAATGCGTAGCATATTTTCATTGGCCTATGGAAGACAGAAAAAATAATAATAAATGACTAACAAATGTTTCCTAAAAGGCAGACTAATAAGTTGTTGGCCCACTGAAGGAAGTACACGTTTGACTTTGGCATGCTAATATCGAAACATTTCCGATCCCTGTTGTAGTGCATAAAATGTCTAAACTGGTATAAAATGTTTAAACTAGTGTAGTGTATAAAATGTCTAAACTAGTGTAGTGTATAAAATGTCTAAACTAGTGTAGTGTATAAAATGTCTGAACTAGTGTAGTGTATAAAATGTTTAAACTAGTGTAGTGTATAAAATGTCTAAACTAGTGTAGTGTATAAAATGTTTAATGTTTAAACTAGTGTAGTGTATAAAATGTTTAAACTAGTGTAGTGTATAAAATGTTTAAACTAGTGTAGTGTATAAAATGTTTAAACTAGTGTAGTGTATAAAATGTTTAAACTGGTCTAGTGTATAAAATGTCTAAACTAGTGTAGTGTATAAAATGTTTAAACTGGTGTAGTGTATAAAATGTCCAGACTGGTGTATTCCACAAAATGTCTCATAAGTCTAAAAGTGTTTTAATGACAGTAGTTGACTTATATTCACGACACAGTAAAAAAAACGGACAAATCTTATCATTAAAAAAACTAATGTGGATTTATAAATTCCTCTTGGTTCACATCAAATGAAGTGAGAAATAGTTTAACATAAATCATTATCCAATTTACATTGTGGCCATTTGCAGACAACTTGGACTTATTTTGACAGACACTTTCTGTCTGTTGTTCCAACCATGTTTTAGCCAGGGACTTTCCTTCCTTTCATTTTCCTAACAACAGACAAGATAGAATGTCTTATGCCAAATTTATGTGGCATTCATGTCATCTGGTATTTTGTTGAAATGTTGAGGGCATTAGCCAAAATGGCTAAATTTGTATTTTGTCTTCCAAGAAATGAAGCTGACCTAAGCTGTTAAAAAAAGCCACAGTGCAGTCTAAACGTCTTATGATGAGCATCAAAGTGAGAGGCACAGACTGAAAGATGGAGACCAAGCTTTCCCTGAGATTAATATCTAATCATTAGTAGTTTGAACAAGTCGTGCACAAAGTCAGTTCCATCAATCAGATCCAAAAGTCAGGATGTGTCATGATCAAAGTCAAAGATGATGTAGCGTTCAAATTGTCCTATTCTATGGTTCACAGGGTTTTCCTGAACATCTCAAATAAAAAGTCAGGATGTGTCATGATCAAAGATGATGTAGCGTTCAAACTGTCCTATTCTATGGTTCACAGGGTTTTCCTGAACATCTCAAATAAAAAGTCAGGATGTGTCATGATCAAAGTCAAAGATGATGTAGCGTTCAAATTGTCCTCTTCTATGGTTCACAGGGTTTTCCTGAACATCTCAAATAAAAAGTCAGCCAAACATAGTTTTGAGCAAAAGTTGCCACTATTAAGATGACCTAATTTGCAACTATTAAACTGATTCAATATGCCACTACATATCTGATCCTTTTAGCTACTAATTACCTTAACCCCTCTGCCACTACTGCTTAACCGATTCAATGGCTCAAAATTAAAAATGTTGCCAAATATCATTTTTAAACACATTATTTTAAAAAATTAAGTAAAATGTAGGCATTGGTTTTCAAAATGTACATATGACGATTGCTTCGTTGAATACATTGGTTGTCAAAGTCAACTGAAGGCAAACATGTAATCAACACACTGTGACAACTGCCCTAGACTGACACGTCAAGCCTTGAAATTTACAGTTTCATTAACATCATCTGTCAGAGCAACTACAGATTCCAAATGTATCATGGACAACTATCATAAAAGAGAGAAAATAATTAAATTCATCTATTGCTCTGTAGTCACTTAATAATAACAGAAAATAACAAACACATTTTGAGATAACAGAAAACAACAAACACATTTTGAGACATTCAACTTTCAAAATATGTTGGAAACAGCAGTTTGATAGAAATGGAAGCTAAGTAGCCACAATAAATTATATGTTCAATTAATGTAGCCACAATAAATCATATGTTCAATTAATGTAGCAACAATAAATCATAGGATGAATTAATCTAGCCACAATAAATCTTAGGATGAATTAATGTAGCCACAATAAATCATATGATGAATTAATGTAGCCACAATAAATCATATGATGAATTAATGTAGCCACAATAAATCATATGATGAATTAATGTAGCCACAATAAATCATATGATGAATTAATGTAGCCACAATAAATCATATGTTCAATTAATGTAGCCAAAAAAATCATATGTTCAATTAATGTAGCCACAATAAATCATATGTTCAATTAATGTAGCCACAATAAATCATAGGATGAATTAATCTAGCCACAATAAATCTTAGGATGAATTAATGTAGCCACAATAAATCATATGATGAATTAATGTAGCCACAATAAATCATATGATGAATTAATGTAGCCACAATAAATCATATGATGAATTAATGTAGCCACAATAAATCATATGATGATGAATTAATGTAGCCACAATAAATCATATGATGAATTAATGTAGCCACAATAAATCATATGATGAATTAATGTAGCCACAATAAATCATATGATGAATTAATGTAGCCACAATAAATCATATGATGAATTAATGTAGCCGCAATAAATCATATGATGAATTAATGTAGCCACAATAAAACATTTGATCAATTAAAATGTTGCCCAAAAAAACATAAGATCAATTAAAATATAGCCACAATAAAACATTATAAATTAATGTAGCCACAATAAAACATAAGATAAATTAATGTAGCCACAGTAAACATAGGATCAATTAATGTAGCCACAATAAACATAGGATCATTGAAGCCACAATAAAAATAGGATGAACCTTGATCAAATGATAGATCTGAGTATAAGGGCAGGTATCTTAAGCTTCCTGACTTCATGACCAGAAGAGGCAACTATCAGAGGAGGGAACTATCAGAAGAGGCAACTATCAGAAGAGGCAACTGTGTTCAAAACGATGAAATGTTATATCAAGAAAAGAGCATGTCCCTCCAAGAATTCCGCATGATGTCAAATGTTAGACAAGTTTTGTTAAGTCCACATAGGGTCGCAAAAATGCAGAAAAAGGGGGGGGGAATGGGGTTTCAAATATCTTGAAAGTGAGCTGCTTAAGAGGTCCAATGGATGTATTGCTTTAGAGATTCAATAGATATATTGCTTAAGAGGTCCAATGGATGTATTGCTTTAGAGATTCAATAGATGTATTCCATTATGTTTAACAATTGTAAAATGAGGACATCCTAAAAGGCTGATCTATTCGCACATTGCTCATAAATTATGCCTTACATTTTAAGCCACCAAAATGTCAGAACAAACCTTGATGAGGACAATCACTCGACATATCATTTGGATGCTATTTACAAAAAAATGTGAAACAATGGCTTTTTAAAAATATTTTCTTAAATTCTCAGGTCAGGTTGACCGAAATTAAATGTACTCTATTACTTATTTACAAATTTTAAAGGAATTGCTCTTTATAATTGTTATTATCCTTCCTGGCAATATGCACTGTATAATGCCATATGAGGAAAATGAGAGGGGGTGGGGCGAGGGGAGGGGGGGGTAGTGACTGGTGAGGATGCACATGGCCCTTAATTATAAACACTGGCAATATGTTGTCTGCTTTCATGGCAATGTGTTTCTGCTTTCATGGCAATGTGTTGTCTGCTTTCATGGCAATGTGTTGTCTGCTTTCATGGCAATGTGTTGTCTGCTTTCATGGCAATAGTTTTCGGGTAGAAAATATGTTTAAATGAAGTTTTGTCTCCAATTAACAGCATGAGATTCAATCACAACCATTTTGACTACAACATTTAGATGGCGTGATGATTTGAAGACAGCAAGCTAGTGCAAGAATGTGCACTCAGAATTATGCCAGTGCAAGAATGTGCACTCAGAATTATGTAAGTGCTAGAATATGCACCCAGAATTAATATTTGTGTGATCCTGTAAGCACAAACTACTTTCAGACTTTAGTTTAGAAATGTCCCAATACCATTTGACACATCCAGATAGCTTGGACAATCAACAAACAAGAACATTTTGTTCAATCAAGTCAGTCATCAATATGTTCAAAGATTTCTTCACTAACAGATTTCTTCACTAACAGATTTATTGACATACAGATTTCTAATAGAATTCAGGTACAGGATCTCAACAATCAAGAAATCTATTGATTGAGCATCATAAATTCTATTCATTGGATCATTTGTTTTGGTCAAATTGGAAAACTAAACATCAGACACCCATCACTATTCAAGGGAGATCATCACTATTCAAGGGAGGTCATTTTGCAGCAGTTTCTTAAAATATCAGTTCATTCCCAGGAGTTCCAACAAGACTTTGTCCAAGGATGAAATAAAATCAGCCACAATTTTATGCAGCAACTATCCCTACTGAATAAAAACACATGATCCATGTCCTTATTTATCAGCCCTTGATGCACTGAAGGAGATCAGCCCTTGATGCACTGAAGGAGATCAGGCCTTCATGAACTAAAGGAGATCAGCCCTTGATGCACTGAAGGAGATCAGCCCTTGATGCACTGAAGGAGATCAGGCCTTCATGAACTGAAGGAGATCAGCCCTTGATGCACTGAAGGAGATCAGCCCTTGATGCACTGAAGGAGATCAGGCCTTCATGAACTGAAGGAGATCAGCTCTTGATGCACTGAAGGAGATCAGGCCTTCATGAACCTCAAGGAGATCAGCCCTTGATGCACTGAGGGAGATCAGGCCTTCATGAACTGAAGGAGATCAGCCCTTGATGCACTGAAGGAGACATTTTAGCCAAGGAGTCAAACATTTATCAACTTTTTAAATAATTCACTTTTTTTTGGGCCTGTTAAGGTCGTCATTCAAATCACCTGTTTAAAAAGCAAACAGCATTTTCATTAAATAATTTAAATAGAATTTTCTAAGTTGTTGACTATAATCATTTCTGTTTTTAAATAAAGCTCTATTGTTTTCTTGGATGAAAATAAAAATATGTGATTTCCAGCTTGTGAAGCTTCTCAAACAAATGATCATGAAATGTGTCCATGAGATGTGTCCATGAAATGTGTCCATGAGATGTGTCCACGAAATATTTTCATGAGATTAACTAAACTCTGTCTTGTTGCGTGTCTGTATAAAGACTGACAGCAACTGTCCATAAAATGAAGTCTTAAGTCATAAAAAAACAAAAAAAACAATTTTCGCCGTTCATCCTTTAAGTGCACAGACTTGAACCTTTAAGTGCACAGACTTGGTTACAAATTGACTTCCTCCTTTATCTTGAGAGCAAGACAACATGAGAATATGATGCCAAAAAGCTGTAGTATACTGAGGCCAAGTCCAACTCCGCCAATCAGAATCAGATGAAAACGAAGGAACTTCTCAAGAGGTTCAACACAACCCTGATGGATAGAAAACACCATTAATCATTGACACACCTTTAATCATTGATAGCTAGGAATATAACACCCCTAATCATTGATAGAGCGGAATAAAACACTATTAATCATTGATAGCTAGGAATAAAACACCATTAATCATTGATAGCTAGGAATAAAACACCATTAATCATTTATAGCTAGGAATAAAACACCATTAATCATTTATAGCTAGGATTAAAAGACCATTAATCATTTATAGCTAGGAATAAAACACCATTAATCATTTATAGCTAGGAATAAAACACCATTAATCATTTATAGCTAGGAATAAAACACCATTAATCATTTATAGCTAGGAATAAAACACCTTAATCATTTAAAGCTAGGAATAAAACACCATTAATCATTTATAGCTAGGAATAAAACACCATTAATCATTTATAGCTAGGAATAAAACACCATTAATCATTTATAGCTAGGAATAAAACACCATTAATCATTGATAGAGTGGAATAAAACACCATTAATCATTGATAGAGTGGAATAAAACATCATTAATCATTGATAGATGGGAATAAAACACCATTAATCATTGATAGAGCGGAATAAAACACCATTAATCATTGATAGAGTGGAATAAAACACCATTAATCATTGATACACCATTAATCATTGATAGATGGGAATAAAACATTGCTAATCATAAGCTGACTGAAGACTTACCTGTGTATGGACATAAGCTGAGCCAAGGGTTACACTGCAAGTGCTGTTCCCAGATGTACAACAAGAGGCTGGGACCAAGCTTGAATCATTGGGAGAAATGTTCACCATCCATTTGGAGAAAACCCAGTCACTGCTTGAGGTGGCCCCACAGCAGTCAAACTAAATAAGATCAAAACAAACGCCCAGTCACTGCTTGAGGTGGCCCCACAGCAATCAAACTAAATAAGATCAAAACAATTCATAACCCAAGTGAAACATAGATACTTACTGTAATCCAGGTCAAAACTAGCTATGTCCTCTAATAAAGGTCCAATCTAGATATGCCCTCAAATACAGGTCAAATCTAGAGATGTCCTCAAATACAGGTCAAATCTAGATATGTCCTCTAATCAAGGTTATTAATCAGCTGATCCTTATACATCGTACTGTATGGGGTAAATCTAAATTTTTGTAAAACTGAGTAGCTTGCTCTTGGTTATTGGAAATAGCATAACTTTTGAGTGGCTTTTTTTCCATTGAATCTCATAGGCCTACTTTTTACTAGTGTGCTGACAAAAGCAGAGACTAAATGATTTGAAGCAACAACTATTCACTTGTAAGCTTAAAATACACTGTTAAAATAGTAGAGAAATTAACTATTAATAGATTTATATCACTAGCACTATTACAAATAGCAGGGCCGGATTTAGCTAACCAGAGTCTTGTCGAGTATGAGCGTTCATTAGGAATTGTTGCGACTCAATATTATGTTCATTAGTTGTTGAACGCTTTTCCCGCGCTTGACTATTATAGTTAGTGAACGCTCTTCCCGCCATTGTCTTTATGACGTATTTTTATGCTGAGTCGTGACTATTGTCTATGCAGTGTTGTGACGTATGTTTTAGTCTGCGACAGTCTTGAGTGGAACCTTGGAGTGATAGGATGTTTATTATATTTACTTAGATATTAAAGTTATAGTTATTATCAAAAGGAGTTGAGTTAGATCAATGATAGTGAGAATAGTACGACTCTTCAACGTATGAAAGAACTGACGAATGTAATCAATCCAAGAAGACGTTATAGGAGTTGACAAGTCTCAAGACTAATTAAATTTTGAGCACCCTTGCAGTCAACACGACACCCTTCCTCATAAACGAGTAAACTAGTTTTAAAAGACTTAAGCACATGTCAGTTTGCCCTCGCACACACACTTGTCAGAATAGTGCTTCATATTTTATTGACATCTGATGTTCATTATGTAAAAAATACACTTTATGACCTGAAGTGTGTTCATAAGATGATAATGTCTACCAGACAGTGCATGACTAAACGTAGTCTATAATTATCCAAAACTTATATTAGTCATTGATTGAATCTACTATGATTGTATTACTAATACTTACAAGTTAGAGTTGGCGTAGTTCTATTTTACAACTTAAATTTCTTTTTAATGAAATTGCTTTTTGATTAAACGCTTTCTCTCTACACACGTTTCCATCTTGTGTGTGGAAGGAACATTAATTTGAAAAAAAATTTTTTTACACACTTGAAATGTTAAGATTTCCCGTACAGCGTTCACCCCGTGAATGGCTTTAAAACTGTGTCAACGGAGGCAGGTTGACATTGTCACTCAAATTATCGTGGTTGACCTGATCTGCTTTGCGGCTGAGTAAATGAGTGGGTGGGTGAGCTCAGATCTACTTTTTTAAGTTTTATGCCTAGATAAAGAGTTGTCTCCTCAATCGTGATTTTCTAAGCATTCGATGTTTTCAAAACTTTAAATAATTCTGCTTTTATCAATAATTTGAAGATTTAAATTTGAATAGTAAAAGTTTTAAAAAATAAATAACTATTTATAAAACTTTAAAAAAAACAAAAAAAGACTTTTACATAAACTGTAGGTGCAGGCTTCTTAAATTATGAACAAACTCTTCTTGACCTTGAAGGCTTGTCAAAACAAAGAAGTGGAGTAGGCTAATTAAAACACTTGACCTTGAAGGCTTGTCAAAACAAAGAAGTTGAGTAGGCTAATTTAAACAGAGCAATAAATGATTTTTTTTAGAAATGGTATACTTCTAATAAAATAGGTTAAGTTCTCTTAGTTCATGGAAGCATCATTACACTCAATGTCACCATGGATGCGACCAACGCTATGAAAGCGGAACAACCTCATTTGCTTAATTTACCCCAATATAGTTTTGTCCATGTGGTTGCACCCCATGTTAAACACAATCTACATGATAGCAGTGTTTATCAACGTGAGCCATATTAATTATGGGCCACGAAAACTTTGAAAAAAGGACTATAATAAAAGAGAAGTTTGTGTTTACCGTTGTCTGCATGAGATCCACTGCTTTGGTGACATCATCATCCAAAAAATATTTCTGGTTAATGGTTGTATTGAGGTTTCTGGTCAGCTCTTGGTGTATCTGTGCAATCAAAATTAATAGAATAAAAATTAATGTGCTCTTGTAAAATATGTGAGTCAAGTAGACCATTTCTATGATAATAAAGGGGAGAGACTGCAATCAGGTTAGGTAAAAGGAAATGGGCAAAACAAAGTATGGGAAAACCTTAAAAAAAAGAATGCATCAAAACAATGAATGTGAATGTGCCGGCAAGAAGCCTTCTTAAGTCAACAAACAACAGTAACAACATTTCTCATCATCTGTATTCTATAGTGTTGTTTGTAGCGTCCTTTTTCCCCCCAGTTTTTACCCTACTTTGTTTTGACCATTACTAGATGCTCAAGTATTTACACTTGCAAATATGTAATTCAGTTTCATCATTACTAAATACTAACTTCCCATTGCAAATAGTTGAGTCAAGTTGCCCATTACTAAATACCGAAAGATTTGCGTACACATTACAGACCAAAACATTCTTAGTTATTTCAAATTATAGACGATTTTACCAGGTTTTCATTTTAATTGATAATTTGAAATTAACAAATCTTTATTGTAATGATATTTGAAAATTGACCAAGTATAGATTAGAATATTGATTAGAATATAAATGCGAATAAATTTAGTCTCATAATAGCAAATAGTTTGTAAGTATCAAATAGATGTGTTACATGCAAGGGCCAATTTCTGGTCAAGTTTCTGGTCAGTGTGGCCTTCTCAAAATCGGACGAGTTTGTTTCATTTGAAATGTGCAAAATGCAACTTAATTACGGTGAGCAAGTGATGACGTTTCTGTGCGTATACAGGCCACCTCCAATAAGCAAAATAAGTTGAAGATCTGTCAGTTTACTGTGGAGTTTAAACAACTCCTTGACATGTATGCCACCAGCAACAACAATGTCATCATAATCGGCGACATAATCTGCCATTTCGACTCCACTACCGACAGCTACGTGAAGACCTTAAAATCAGCTCTGGACACACACAGAATGACTCAGCTTGTCAGTGTTCCGACGCAAAAGCGAGGTCACATCCTAGATTGGCTGGTTGTCAGAGAGGACCAGGCAGCTATGATCCAAAACCTTTCATTATTGAGGACAAACTTATTTCTGATCACTTCCCAGTCGCCTTTGACTTCAGGAAGCCAGGACGCCTTCTGCGATCAGTAACATCCCGTGACCTCCGACAGATAGATCTAGCGGCCTTTAGATGTGACGTCGCAGCCCTTGAGTGCAGTGTAGATGACCCTGCTACAGACTACAACAGTGGCCCCAGAGTCATTTTAGACAAACATGCACCACTGTCCACACGGTGAGTTACGGACCGCCCTTCCGCCCCATGGCTCAAGCCCGAAATTAAGGACGCTAAGCAGAAGCAGCGACATGTAGAGCACCAATGGCGGAAGTCGGGCTTGACTGTGCACCGACAAATCTTTGTTGATCACAGGGAACGAACCAAGAAGTTGGTCCTTGCAGCTAGGACTGAGTATGTTAGTCATCAGATTACAGGCAGCAGCTCAAGCAAGGACTTATTTCGCATTGTGGGTCAGCTGACCGGTAAAAACAAGGCTACATCTCTCCCAAATAACATTGCTATAGAAGAGCTGCCAGACGCTCTAAATTACTACTTTATTACAAAAGTTAAGAGGATCAGAGCGAAACTTGACAGTTGCATCGATACTGCTCCAGAATTCTCACTATTCAACGGCTCTTCTATGGGTGAATTTGTTGAGGTCAGTGAATCGAATGTGAGGAAAATCCTCGCTGATACCCCAAGAAAGTCATGTTCGCTTGACTCTCTTCCAGCAGGGCTCTTCTATGAATGTCTGGATGAAATAGTCCCCATCATCACTTATATCATAAATCAGTCCTTGGCTACTGGTATTGTTCCATCATCTTTTAAAAGAGGCGATCGTCACTCCACTATTAAAGAAATCAAATCTTGACCCAAATGTGATGGAAAATTATCGCCCTATCTCAAATCTACCATTTATTTCTAAAATTTTAGAAAAAGTCGTTCTCCGCCAACTCCTGGATCACCTCACACAGTTTGACTTGTTTGAACCATTCCAGTCAGCATACAGGGCGCATCACTCTACTGAGACAGCCCTGTTGCGCGTCGTAAACGACCTTCTGTCATCTTGTGATGAGGGCCAGGTATCGATTTTGTCTTTACTCGATTTATCGGCAGCTTTCGATACGCTCGACCACGGCATACTGCTCCAGCATCTGCAACAAACGTTCGGTCTCACTGATACCGTCCTGTGTTGGTTCCGATCGTCTTGAAGAAATCTAATATCGAATTCGGAGTACCCCAGGGCTCGGTCCTAGGCCCGGTGCTTTTCCCGATGTACATTCAGCCCCTGGGTGCAGAGATCAGGCAGTTTGACATGTTGTATCACATGTTCGCGGACGATACACAACTTCATCAATCCGTGATCCCTTCTCAGTTCCCTCAGCTGCTCGGTATGACACAGAAGACAATGAAGTCGGTTAAGCACTGGATGACCATAAACAAGCTCAAATTAAATGATGAATAGACTGAGCTGCTCCCCATCGCGACCGCTCAGAAGCAAAAATCTGCAAATAACACGACATCCATTACTCTCTCAGGTGTGCGTATTGAGTTAGCTCAAACAGTGTGGTACCTGGGTGTCTACCTAGATAGAAGACTAACTTTTGAAAGTCATATTAACATGCTATGCAAGGCGATTTTTCTGGAGCTGCGCAGGATTAGTCACATCAGGCCCTTCCTAAAAATTGATGCAACAAGGAGGCTGATGTCTGCATTTGTGCTATCACGCATGGACTATTGCAATGCTCTCATGGTGGGTCTTCCAGCTACGCTCCTGGATAAAATTCAAATAGCACAGAATAATGCGGCTCGCATTGTTCTCAGCAAACGCAAGTTCGACCATGCAAAAACACTTCTGAGAGAGTTGCACTGGCTGCCGGTGCGTGCTCGCATAGAGTACAAAATCGCAACTTTGTGCTACCGCTGCTTACATGACCTGGCCCCGTCCTATCTGAAAGAGCTGCTGACGCCTTATGTACCCACTAGAGAGCTCCGCTCACCCGATAGTGACAAACTCTCGACACCACGTGTTTGCCTTGAGACTTACGGAAAGCGCACTTTCGCATTTGCTGGTCCAACAATTTGGAACGCCCTTCCTGTCGATCTCAGAAACAACCAGACACTGGAGTCCTTTAAAACCGATTTAAAGACACATCTATTTCGCAAACACCTTCTGGGATGATTGTCTACCTTATTTTCCAGTTAATGCATAATGGCTGTGTTGCTTATGGTTGAAATGGCTAGAAAGACTTTGACATTGTATGCTTGTAATTAGTTTTTGTAGTGTTGCGTTTGTTTTAAATGTGGTAAATNTAGGATCTCATCTCTGAGAACTTAAGTCATAGTTTAAGTTCACCTGTTTAGGATCTCATCTCTGAGAACTTAAGTCATAGTTTAAGTTCACCTGTTTAGGATCTCATCTCTGAGAACTTAAGTCATAGTTTAAGTTCACCTGTTTAGGATCTCATCTCTGAGAACTTAAGTCATAGTTTAAGTTCACCTGTTTAGGATCTCATCTCTGAGAACTTAAGTCATAGTTTAAGTTCACCTGTTTAGGATCTCATCTCTGAGAACTTAAGTCATAGTTTAAGTTCACCTGTTTAGGATCTCATCTCTGAGAACTTAAGTCATAGTTTAAGTTCACCTGTTTAGGATCTCATCTCTGAGAACTTAAGTCATAGTTTAAGTTCACCTGTTTAGGATCTCATCTCTGAGAACTTAAGTCATAGTTTAAGTTCACCTGTTTAGGATCTCATCTCTGAGAACTTAAGTCATAGTTTAAGTTCACCTGTTTAGGATCTCATCTCTGAGAACTTAAGTCATAGTTTAAGTTCACCTGTTTAGGATCTCATCTCTGAGAACTTAAGTCATAGTTTAAGTTCACCTGTTTAGGATCTCATCTCTGAGAACTTAAGTCATAGTTTAAGTTCACCTGTTTAGGATCTCATCTCTGAGAACTTAAGTCATAGTTTAAGTTCACCTGTTTAGGATCTCATCTCTGAGAACTTAAGTCATAGTTTAAGTTCACCTGTTTAGGATCTCATCTCTGAGAACTTAAGTCATAGTTTAAGTTCACCTGTTTAGGATCTCATCTCTGAGAACTTAAGTCATAGTTTAAGTTCACCTGTTTAGGATCTCATCTCTGAGAACTTAAGTCATAGTTTAAGTTCACCTGTTTAGGATCTCATCTCTGAGAACTTAAGTCATAGTTTAAGTTCACCTGTTTAGGATCTCATCTCTGAGAACTTAAGTCATAGTTTAAGTTCACCTGTTTAGGATCTCATCTCTGAGAACTTAAGTCATAGTTTAAGTTCACCTGTTTAGGATCTCATCTCTGAGAACTTAAGTCATAGTTTAAGTTCACCTGTTTAGGATCTCATCTCTGAGAACTTAAGTCATAGTTTAAGTTCACCTGTTTAGGATCTCATCTCTGAGAACTTAAGTCATAGTTTAAGTTCACCTGTTTAGGATCTCATCTCTGAGAACTTAAGTCATAGTTTAAGTTCACCTGTTTAGGATCTCATCTCTGAGAACTTAAGTCATAGTTTAAGTTCACCTGTTTAGGATCTCATCTCTGAGAACTTAAGTCATAGTTTAAGTTCACCTGTTTAGGATCTCATCTCTGAGAACTTAAGTCATAGTTTAAGTTCACCTGTTTAGGATCTCATCTCTGAGAACTTAAGTCATAGTTTAAGTTCACCTGTTTAGGATCTCATCTCTGAGAACTTAAGTCATAGTTTAAGTTCACCTGTTTAGGATCTCATCTCTGAGAACTTAAGTCATAGTTTAAGTTCACCTGTTTAGGATCTCATCTCTGAGAACTTAAGTCATAGTTTAAGTTCACCTGTTTAGGATCTCATCTCTGAGAACTTAAGTCATAGTTTAAGTTCACCTGTTTAGGATCTCATCTCTGAGAACTTAAGTCATAGTTTAAGTTCACCTGTTTAGGATCTCATCTCTGAGAACTTAAGTCATAGTTTAAGTTCACCTGTTTAGGATCTCATCTCTGAGAACTTAAGTCATAGTTTAAGTTCACCTGTTTAGGATCTCATCTCTGAGAACTTAAGTCATAGTTTAAGTTCACCTGTTTAGGATCTCATCTCTGAGAACTTAAGTCATAGTTTAAGTTCACCTGTTTAGGATCTCATCTCTGAGAACTTAAGTCATAGTTTAAGTTCACCTGTTTAGGATCTCATCTCTGAGAACTTAAGTCATAGTTTAAGTTCACCTGTTTAGGATCTCATCTCTGAGAACTTAAGTCATAGTTTGTGTTCACAATTTCTGTTAAACAGAATTTAAACTAAAAACTATCTGCCTGACTTACTGCACTCTCATAGATGTAGGCCAAGACCCCAACACACGTCTCTAACATGAACACCGCCATCAACACAAACGCATACTGGAAACAAAGTAGAAATGAAATTAAATGTTTTTCACACCCATAAAAGTCTCACATTGGGGACCTCTACTACGCAAATGTCCCACACTTATCCATAGTCCCATGCCAGTCCCACATTGGTGACCTCTACTACTCAAATGCCCCACACTTATCCATAGTCCCAGGTCAGTCTCAATTTGGGGACCTCTACTACTCAAAAGCCCCACACTTATCCATAGTCCCATGCCAGTCTCACATTGGGGACTTCTACTAGTCCAATGTCCCACACTTAACCTTAGTCCCATGCCAGTCTCAAATCAGGGACCTCTAAAACTCAAGTGCAACACACTTATCTATAGTCCCAGGTCAGTCTCACTTTTGGGACTTCTACTACTCAAATGCCCCACACTTATCCATAGTCCCATGCCAGTCTCAATTTGGGGACCTCTACTACTCAAGTGCAACTGACTTATCCATAGTCCCAGGTCAGTCTCACTACTCAAAAGCCCCACACTTATCCATAGTCCCATGCCAGTCTCAATTTGGGGACCTCTACTACTCAAAAGCCCCACTTATCCATAGTCCCATGCCAGTCTCAATTTGGGGACCTCTACTACTCAAAAGCCCCACTTATCCATAGTCCCATGCCAGTCTCACATTGGGGACCTCTACTACTCAAAAGCCCCACACTTATCCATAGTCCCATGCCAGTCTCAATTTGGGGACCTCTACTACTCAAAAGCCACACTTATCCATAGTCCCATGCCAGTCTAAATTAGGGGACATCTACTACGCAAAAGCCCCACATATTACTACTCAAAAGCCCCACACTTATCCATAGTCCCATGCCAGTCTCAATTTGGGGACCTCTACTACTCAAAAGCCACACTTATCCATAGTCCCATGCCAGTCTCAATTTGGGGACCTCTACTACTCAAAAGCCCCACTTATCCATAGCCCCATGCCAGTCTCAATTTGGGGACCTCTACTACTCAAAAGCCCCACTTATCCATAGTCCCATGCCAGTCTCACATCGGGGACCTCTACTACTCAAAAGCCCCACACTTATCCATAGTCCCATGCCAGTCTCACATTGGGGACCTGTGCTACTCAAAAGCCCCACACTTATCCATAGTTAGAATAATAAAAAATCTAAAATATTAGCAAGGCAAAGTTTTTATTGCCAATATAATGTGAATATTATTTGAACCCAACAGCCATTACCATATAAACACACAAGGTAAAATACAGGGGGACTGTTGGAACAACAAAATCTGTAAAGCAACTTACAAATATAAGACAGCTGCGAAGTTCTCGTAGAGTCCCTATGCATCCAATGAAACCCATGAAGGTGATGATGCCACCCGTGGCAATAAATAGATATGTTGTGATGGGCAACAGGTGACTCTCCATCAGGCTGACATAGTGGTGCCGCATGAAATAACTGCCCAGGCCAATCAGAAGAAAAGCAATCCCACTGAGCTGGAACACCATAAGGATGAAAAGGTTTTGGTCACGAAAGTGGGAGCAAATTAAGAGCTTTCTTAAGAGCACTCTCCACTTATATTACACATACAATCAAGCACTGACACTCCACTTATATTACACATACAGTCAAGCATTGACACTCTCCACTTATATTACACATACAGTGAAGCACTGACACTCTCCACTTATATTACACATACAGTGTCACTTATATTATACATAGAGTGAAGCACAGAAAAAAGAATAAATTAGTCATTCTAAGCCTTCACAAATATAATTAAGTCATTAAATTAATATCTTCACTGTATAATGACGTCTTCTATAAGATATCAATGAAAATATTTGTGGAAAAAAAATTTACTCAGAAAACATGCAGATGTATAAAGTAAATACACAGATATATACATGAAAATTAACAAACATATTAAGTATAATATCCAGACTTTTAAATGTTTAATATCATGATGCAAGCTTACCCAGTAGAATATATTGAAGACAACCATGATAGATTTCAGAAAGATTCGGCTACAGCAACCAGAGTCATCCCGTCTGTTGTGCATTCTGAGAACAAAAGTTCAATATTAACATCAAAGTAAATGACTTGCAGTATAATACTTGGGGCTATGGCTTTGACGACTAGTAGTATAATACTTGGGGCTATGGCTCTGATGACTAGTAGTATAATACTTGGAGCTATGGCTCTGATGACTAGTAGTATAATACTTGGAGCTATGGCTCTGATGACTTGCAGTATAATACTTGGGGCTATGGCTTTGACGACTAGTAGTATAATACTTGGGGCTATGGCTCTGATGACTAGTAGTATAATACTTGGAGCTATGGCTCTGATGACTAGTAGTATAATACTTGGGGCTATGGCTCTGATGACTAGTAGTATAATACTTGGGGCTATGGCTCTGATGACTAGTAGTATAATACTTGGGGCTATGGCTTTGACGACTAGTAGTATAATACTTGGGGCTATGGCTTTGACGACTAGTAGTATAATACTTGGGGCTATGGCTCTGATGACTTGTAGTATAATACTTGGGGCTATGGCTCTGATGACTTGTAGTATAATATTGGGGCTATGGCTCTGATGGCATGCTTTATAATTTAGGGCTATGCCTCTGATGACTAGGAGGATAATACTTAGGGATATGGCTCTGATGACTTGCAGTATAATACTTGGGGCTATGGCTCTGACGACTAGTAATATAATACTTGGAGCAATGGATCTGACGACTAGAAGTATAATACTTGGAGCTCATGGAAGACAAGCTATAGAGATAAACTGAACCAAATGAGCTGCAAACCTGCAGTCCTGGTGACATTAAATTTTGAAGCATCATACATAAGTCGGACATCATCATACATCAGTCTGACTACATCATTTATCAGTCTGACTACATCATTTATCAGTCTGACTTTGCTTCAATACAACCCTAATTATTACATCATTCATCCATCTGCCTACATCATTCATCCATCTGACATCATCATTCACCAGTCTAACCACATCATAAACTAGTCTTATTTGACCTGCAATTTGAGTGAATATTTAAGATCATTCCAGTTAGCATACCTCATAGATGATGTCAAGAATTATGTGTGAAACTCTTAGTGTCCTGCTACAGCTGATGTGAGGGGGGGGCTAGCCCAGTCCCCCTCTTACAAGCAGTTCTCAGCCCTTTTGTTGAGTAATTAATACCGGACACAGTTGGATCTGAAAAGTACAAGGGAAAGAAAGCTAACTAACAAATGTGATGGAAGACTGGGAGAACCATGACATGCTTGCTGGCCACTTCCAACCCAACAGCCGTCAAGAAATAATCAAGTTTTCTAACTAACAAATGTGATTGGAAGACTGAGAGAACTATGACATGCTCGCTGACAAGAAATGATCAAGTTTTGGAAAACAAAATCAATCCAGTTATTAAGGAACTAGCTGGGGCAATGCAACCAGATTGAGCGGGTCAACTACATCCATGGCGCTCCATGTATCCACCATTCTTGGTCATGCTGTTACCAACCATTTTATGATGTTTGTAAATTTAATTTTCTTGTAAGAATTGGTGCATTAAATGGTGCATTAAATGGTGCATTAAATGGTGCATTAAATGGTGCATTAAATGGTGCATTAAATGGTGTATTAAATGGTGCATTAAATGGTGTATTAAATGGTGCATTAAATGGTGCATTAAATGGTGTATTAAATAAACAAAATGGAACAAAGAACTCAGAAACCAGTATATAAAGAAAACCAAGGCCAAAGCTTGTTATATTAGCCATATATTCATTTAATACCACATTTACATTTGATATAAAGAATACAAAATCAAATAAAGGGGGGGGGGGGGGAAGAAGAGAAGCTATATCAACTTAAAGCAAGTATAAAAGTACAATAGTTGAAAGATACAAGATTCTACTCTTTATGTGTGTGTGTATTAATTACAAATAAGATACAAACAATTTTTACACACACATAAAGAGTAGAATCTTGTATTGTAAGTATATTTCTTCAAGTAAACGTCTAGGGAAAATAGCAAAAATCTCGCCCGGCTAGGACAGCTGCTGGCTTATATATAGGGAGGACAGTTGCCGGCTTATATATAGGGAGTACAGCTGCCGGCTTATATATAGGGAGTACAGCTGCCGGCTTATATATAGGGAGTACAGCTGCCGGCTTATATATAGGGAATACAGCTGCCGGCTTATATAAAAGGAGGACAGCTGCCGGCTTATATATTGGGAGGACAGCTGCCGGCTTATATATTGGGAGGACAGCTGCCGGCTTATATATAGGGAGGACAGCTGCCGGCTTATATATACGGAGTAAACAGATACATCTGAAATACAAAATAATATCTCAGAGATCTTCGAAAATAAATGTTTTATTTTTTAAATGTAAATGTATGTGTTATTTATTGTATTGTATCGTCTGATGAAGAAGGCATCTGGCCGAAACGTTCACTTAACGGTATAATCTTTTATTGTCAAATCTTGTTCCACTATTTACAAAAAATTGTAATAATAATAAAGTTCATTTCAAAAACACGCTTCATCCCCAAAGGCTCGAAGCGCGGTACAAAGTCAACAAAAAACCCATTTTTGTTCTTATGCCAATTTGTCAGAGTTGGATGTTTGGCACATTTTCTTGGCTACATAAAAAGTAAGTTCGTTTATGTTGGGAGTAACGTTCTGTCTCATTGAGATTCTCATTATGGATTTACCCATTTTTGTTCTTATGCCAATTTGTCAGAGTTGGATGTTTGGCACATTTTCTTGGCTACATAAAAAGTAAGTTCGTTTATGTTGGGAGTAACGTTCTGTCTCATTGAGATTCTCATTATGGATTGCAAGTGTTCATCAGAGAGACAAATCCTGTGTGATGCTTTGTTAATCTTCATCACAGAAAACTGCTGCTGACACATATATGTGCTACCCAACATACTCAAGGTTTGAGACGCATGTAGACGAAGCAGGGGCATCTCTTCAGGAATGAAACAAGTGAACTGTCCAGGCCCAACTGTGTCGTACTTTGGCTTTAGTGTCCCATTACGCTGCAGCTCTATTACCTCCATCTGCCAATTTACTTGTGCATTTCCACGTCTATGACAAATGGGTTACAAATCAGCTCGAAATTACATTTCTGTGCTTTAAAGCCACTAAAGCGCCATGCGAACTCGGCCCGAAGTAAGCTAAATTTTTCAACAAAGTGTGCATTGGGAAACACTAAAGCTTTGACTTGGATATAATTGTACACTGGTCAAGACCTGGCAGGCCTGATATAGTTGTATGGTGGGCCAGATGTGGCCCGTGGGCCTTGAGTTTGACACGTGTGCCATAAAGGTTTACGTCACATGTTCTACATCTAATAAATATATACCAAAAGCTCCATACTATTTACATCTAGACTTAGGTTATGTCCAGTAGAACTTAATAATAATAAAGTTCATTTCAAAAACACGCTTCATCCCTAAAGGCTCGAAGCGCGGTACAAAGTCAACAAAAAACAAATCTATAATTTACCACATTTAAAACAAACGCAACACTACAAAAACTAATTACAAGCATACAATGTCAAAGTCTTTCTACGCTTCATCCCTAAAGGCTCGAAGCGCGGTACAAAGTCAACAAAAAACAAATCTATAATTTACCACATTTAAAACAAACGCAACACTACAAAAACTAATTACAAGCATACAATGTCAAAGTCTTTCAACCCATTTCAACCGTGAGCAACACAGCTAATATGCATTAAATGGAAAATATGGTAGACAATCATCCCAGAAGGTGCTTGCGAAATAAATGTATGTATGGCATCTTTCCGCCTGGGGAGACGATATATTATCTTTATTGCTTGCAGCTCTTGGTGTGGCTGGTGAGACCAATCCTCGAATGGCAGTCAGTTACATTTCCCACAAACGAATGCGGTGGAGCAGTATTTACCGGCCTTCCTCCTCGCTCTTTTTGCAGCTGTTTCCGCCCTGTTTTGCTCCTCAGCATGTAGCGATCCTGCCTTCACGATGTCCCGCCATGAGGATCGATCCTCTGCCAGCTCCTCCCAGTTTGAGATGTCGATGTTGGCCGACTTCATGTATCTTTTGCATATGTCTAAGTATCTCAGACGAGGCCGTCCAACTGACCTTTTCCCTGTCGCCAGCTTGCTGTATAGCACGTCCTTTGGTATGCGACCAGGTTGCATTCGCTTGACGTGTCCAAGCCAGCGGAGACGTCTTTGGATTAAAATGGCTGATACGCTACACATGTTTGTTTGGGACAGGACATCCGTGTTGGGGACTTTGTCTTGCCATTTAATGTCAAGGATGTGGCGCAGGCATCTGAGGTGGAAGCCATTGAGCCTTATTTCGTGGTTAGAGTATGTGGTCCACGACTCGCATCCATACAGGAGTGTGCTCAGTATGCAGGCCTGGTACTCCTGCAGCTTAGTTCTTGTTGTGAGTTTGGCGTTTGATCAGACTCTTTTCTTTAGTCTGGCCATAACAGTTGCGGCCTTCCCTATCCTCCCACTTATCTCATCCTCCATTGAGAGGGTGCTCGATATGTTGGATCCCAGATATGTGACTCTGTCAATAGTATCCAAGTCGTAGTCATCGATGGCGATAGTGCGGACGGAGTCAGCGCCCTGTGGCATGTTTGTTTTCTTTAGGCTAATTGTCAGGCCAAACTCTTTGCAGGCAACAGATGCAAAATGTATAACTCAAATAAACTTGTTTCCTAGTTAAGTGCAGCATAGGGCAGTGCGAAGAGGGCAAAGGGCAGTTTGAAGAGGGCACAGGGCAGTGCGAAGAGGTAATAAGGTAGTGCAAAGAGGTAAAAGGGCAGGGAGAAGAGGGCACAGGGCAGTGGGAAGAGGGCACAGGGCAGTGCAAAGAGGGCACAGGGAAGTGCGAAGAGGCATAGGGCAGTGCAAAGAGAGCACAGGGCAGTGCAAAGAGGGCACAGGGCAGTGCGAAGAGGGCACAGGCCAGTGCGAAGAGAGCACTCGCCCCATGTGCCAGCATGACAGGGGCGCTGCAATAGTTAATATATATGAATGTAAAGTACTATTACGTAAATTACTATAACGTTAAGTACTATTACGAATAGAGAAAAACCAAAAGGAACCTAAAGTACTATTACGAATAGAGAAAAACCATAGGAACCTAAAGTACTATTACGAATAGAGGAAAAAACCAATAGGAAGCTAAAGTACTATTACGAATAGAGAAAAACCTATATAGGAACCTAAAGTACTATTATGAATAGAGAAAAACCTATATAGGAACCTAAAGTACCATTAAGAAAAGAGAAAAACCTATTTAGGAACCTAAAGTACTATTACGAATAGAGAAAAACCTATATAGGAACCTAAAGTACTATTACGAATAGAGAAAAACCTATATAGGAACCTAAAGTACTATTAAGAAAAGAGAAAAACCTATTTAGGAACCTAAAGTACTATTACGAATAGAGAAAAACCTATATAGGAACCTAAAGTACTATTATGAATAGAGAAAAACCTTTTTAGGAACCTAAAGTACTATTATGAATAGAGCAAGACCTTTATAGGAACCTAAAGTACTATTAAGAAAAGAGAAAAACCTTTATAGGAACCTAAAGTACTATTATGAATTGAGAAAAACCTATATAGGAACCTAAAGTACTATTATGAATAGAGAAAAACCTATATAGGAACCTAAAGTACCATTAAGAAAAGAGAAAAACCTATTTAGGAACCTAAAGTACTATTACGAATAGAGAAAAACCTATATAGGAACCTAAAGTACTATTAAGAAAAGAGAAAAACCTATATAGGAATCTAAAGTACTATTATAAATAGAGAAAAACCTATTAAGGAGCCTAAAGTACTATTAGGAAAAGAGAAAAACCTATATAGGCATCTAAAGTACTATTACGAATAGAGAAAAACCTTAAAAGTAATCTAAAGTACTATTAAGAAAAGAGAAAAAAGCTATATAAGAACCTAAAGAACAATTACCAATAGAGAAAAACCTATTTAGGAGCCTAAACTACTATTACGAAAAGAGAAAAACCTATATAGGAATCGAAAGTACTATTACCAATACAGAAAAACCTTTATAGGAATCTAAAGTACTATTAAGAAAAGAGAAAAAAGCTATATAAGAACCTAAAGAACTATTACCAATATAGAAAAACCTATATAGGAATCTAAAGTACTATTACGAAAAGAGAAAAACCTATATAGGAATCTAAAGTACTATTACCAATAGAGAAAAACCTATATAGGAACCTAAAGTACTATTAAGAAAAGAGAAAAAAGCTATATAAGAACCTAAAGAACTATTACCAATAGAGAAAAACCTTTATAGGAACCTAAAGTACTATTAAGAAAAGAGAAAAACCTATATAGGAATCGAAAGTACTATTACCAATATAGAAAAACCTTTATAGGAATCTAAAGTACTATTACCAATAGAGAAAAACCTATATAGGAATCTAAAGTACTATTACCAATAGAGAAAAACCTATATAGGAATCTAAAGTACTATTACGAAAAGAGAAAAACCTATATAGGAATCTAAAGTACTATTACCAATATAGAAAAACCTATATAGGAATCTAAAGTACTATTACGAAAAGAGAAAAACCTATATAGGAATCTAAAGTACTATTACTAATAGAGAAAAACCTATATAGGAACCTTAAGTACTATTACCAATAGAGAAAAACCTATATAGGACTCTAAAGCACTATTAAGAAAAGAGAAAAAAGCTATATAAAAACCTAAAGAACTATTACCAATAGAGAAAAACCTATATAGGAACCTAAAGTACTATTACCAATAGAGAAAAACCTATATAGGACTCTAAAGCACTATTACCAATAGAGAAAAACCTATATAGGACTCTAAAGCACTATTAAGAAAAGAGAAAAAACCTATATAAGAACCTAAAGAACTATTACCAATAGAGAAAAACCTATATAGGACTCTAAAGTACTATTAAGAAAAGAGAAAAAAGCTATATAAGAACCTAAAGAACTATTACCAATAGAGAAAAACCTATATAGGAACCTAAAGTACTATTACCAATAGAGAAAAACCTATATAGGACTCTAAAGTACTATTACCAATAGAGAAAAACCTATATAGGAACCTAAAGTACTATTACCAATAGAGAAAAACCTATATAAGAACCTAAAGAACTATTACCAATAGAGAAAAACCTATATAAGAACCTAAAGAACTATTACCAATAGAGAAAAACGTATATAGGAACCTAAAGAACTATTACCAATAGAGAAAAACCTATAAGAACCTAAATAACTATTACCAATAGAGAAAAACCTATATAAGAACCTAAAGAACTATTACCAATAGAGAAAAACCTATATAAGAACCTAAAGAACTATTACCAATAGAGAAAAACCTATATAAGAACCTAAAGAACTATTACCAATAGAGAAAAACGTATATAGGAACCTAAAGTACTATTACGAAAAGAGAAAAACGTATATAGGAACCTAAAGTACTATTACGAAAAGAGAAAAACGTATATAGGAACCTAAAGTACTATTACGAAAAGAGAAAAACCTATACAAGATGTATTGAAGAATGTGTAGAGAAACGAAAAATGTTAGGGGAAAATCTAAACTAACAAGATCTGCCTATCTAGTTTCCTGGCGATCGTTCGGTGTGGGATGTCGCTTTAACAGTTCTTTCAACATCAACAACACAGTCTGCGGGAACCCAACAATCAACACGACAATCGGGAATAACCCTTTCGGTGACGCATGGAACAGTTTCTCTCCTGATGAACAGGGCGCGGACAACCCCCCCCCCCCCACACACACACAAACACCCCACAACCACGTTAAAAACAACCGGAAGAAATCTTGACATTGACGTAGCTGTATCACATTTAGTGTGCCAGATTTGAGAAGCCTTCCTCCAAACCGCCTTCTGTGTACACAAGACCGGTAGATGGCGTCACGTTACACACTGGATCTATCTGGACGGTAAACAGAGAAACGTCAACTCGCATTCACGTGTTTGGATTCTGAGGCGGATCTCATTCATCTCAATCTGCTTGGTGGCGCGAACTTCTCAGTCAGGAGAGGAACGTGTGCTCGCTCGGGGTATGAGCATCATGGGGGGCGAGGAGTGCTAAGGGTAATGAGCATTAGGGGGGGGGGGCGAGGTGTGCTAAGGG
>CAXITT010000105.1:1175799-1204229 GCA_964033795.1 Lymnaea stagnalis | reverse complement strand
GGGGGGCGAGGTGTGCTCAGGGTATGAACATCATGGTGGAGGGGGGCGAGGTGTGCTCAGGGTATGAACATCATGATAGAGGGGGGGGGGGGCAAGGTGTGCTGAACGTAGTAACGTCCTGATTGTGCACGTAGTAACGTCCTGATTGTGCACGTAGTAACGTCCCGATTGTGCACGTAGTAACGTCCTGATTGTGCACGTAGTAACGTCCTGATAGTGAACCATTAAGTTGAAAATGTGTTTATATTTCCAGCCATCACAACTCATCTGTGTTGTAACTCATCTGTGTTGTAACTCATCTGTGTTGTAACTCATCTGTGTTGTAACTCATCTGTGTTGCTACTCATCTGTGTTGTAACTCATCTGTGTTGTAACTCATCTGTGTTGTAACTCATCTGTGTTGTAATTCATCTGTGTTGTAATTCATCTGTGTTGGGTAGGACTGTCAGATTGACTCTTTCTACTCCACCGTTCCCATTCCAACTGTACCGTCCAGTTTGTGTACCGGATGTCACCTTACAGTATGGTGACACTAGCATGCACTGAAAAGGAGGTGCGGACCGCACTGGCTGACATCTTCACAGGGTTGTGACAGTAGCGTCACTAGGGTGGTACGAATACACCGGGGATGCCCCACAGGGATGGAAACGTCATGGACGGGGGGGGGGGGGGGCGCAAATTTAAATTTTATTTATGTAGTTTATTTATTTTTTTATTATTTTTTGGGGGGGGGGCTCAAATTAAAGCATTAATTCTTATCTCAGAGCAAGGAAGTTGGGTAATGTGGGGGCATTAGAAGGGGATTGTGTGGGCATGAGAAGGGGATTGTGTGGGCATGAGAAGGGGATTGTGTGGGCATGAGAAGGGGATTGTCAGAGAAGCACGATCCCAGAAAGTAAATGTCCCCCATGTCAGTGAAACACGTTCCCAGAAAGTAAATGTCCCCCATGTCAGTGAAACACGTTCCCAGAAAGTAAATGTCCCCCATGTCAGTAAAACACGTTCCCAGAAAGTAAATGTCCTCCCATGTCAGTAAAACACGTTCCCAGAAAGTAAATGTCCCCCATGTCAGTGAAACACGTTCCCAGAAAGTAAATGTCCCCCATGTCAGTGAAACACGTTCCCAGAAAGTAAATGTCCCCCATGTCAGTGAAACACGTTCCCAGAAAGTAAATGTCCTCCCATGTCAGTAAAACACGTTCCCAGAAAGTAAATGTCCTCCCATGTCAGTGAAATACGTTCCCAGAAAGTAAATGTCCCCCATGTCAGTAAAACACGTTCCCAGAAAGTAAATGTCCTCCCATGTCAGTGAAACACGTTCCCAGAAAGTAAATGTCCCCCATGTCAGTAAAACACGTTCCCAGAAAGTAAATGTCCCCCCATGTCAGTAAAACACGTTCCCAGAAAGTAAATGTCCCCCATGTCAGTAAAACACGTTCCCAGAAAGTAAATGTCCCCCCATGTCAGTAAAACACGTTCCCAGAAAGTAAATGTCCCCCATGTCAGTAAAACACGTTCCCAGAAAGTAAATGTCCCCCCATGTCAGTAAAACACGTTCCCAGAAAGTAAATGTCCCCCATGTCAGTAAAACACGTTCCCAGAAAGTAAATGTCCCCCCATGTCAGTAAAACACGTTCCCAGAAAGTAAATGTCCCCCATGTCAGTAAAACACGTTCCCAGAAAGTAAATGTCCCCCCATGTCAGTAAAACACGTTCCCAGAAAGTAAATGTCCCCCATGTCAGTAAAACACGTTCCCAGAAAGTAAATGTCCCCCCATGTCAGTAAAACACGTTCCCAGAAAGTAAATGTCCCCCATGTCAGTAAAACACGTTCCCAGAAAGTAAATGTCCCCCCATGTCAGTAAAACACGTTCCCAGAAAGTAAATGTCCCCCATGTCAGTAAAACACGTTCCCAGAAAGTAAATGTCCCCCCATGTCAGTAAAACACGTTCCCAGAAAGTAAATGTCCCCCATGTCAGTAAAACACGTTCCCAGAAAGTAAATGTCCCCCATGTCAGTGAAACACGTTCCCAGAAAGTCAATGTCCCCCATGTCAGTAAAACACGTTCCCAGAAAGTCAATGTCCCCCATGTCAGTAAAACACGTTCCCAGAAAGTAAGTGTCTCCCCATGTCAGTGAAACACGTTCCCAGAAAGTAAATGTCCCCCATAACAGTAAAACACGTTCCCAGAAAGTAAGTGTCCCCCATGTCAGTAAAACACGTTCCCAGAAAGTAAGTGTCCCCCATGTCAGTAAAACACGCTCCCAGAAAGTAAATGTCCCCCATGTCAGTAAAACACGTTCCCAGAAAGTAAGTGTCCCCCATGTCAGTAAAACACGTTCCCAGAAAGTAAATGTCCCCCCATGTCAGTAAAACACGTTCCCAGAAAGTAAATGTCCCCCATGTCAGTAAAACACGTTCCCAGAAAGTCAATGTCCCCCATGTCAGTAAAACACGTTCCCAGAAAGTAAATGTCCTCCCATGTCAGTAAAACACGTTCCCAGAGAGTAAATGTCCCCCATGTCAGTAAAACACGTTCCCAGAAAGTAAATGTCCTCCCATGTCAGTAAAACACGTTCCCAGAAAGTAAATGTCCCCCATGTCAGTAAAACACGTTCCCAGAAAGTAAATGTCCCCCCATGTCAGTGAAACACGTTCCCAGAAAGTCAATGTCCCCCATGTCAGTAAAACACGTTCCCAGAAAGTCAATGTCCCCCATGTCAGTAAAACACGTTCCCAGAAAGTAAGTGTCTCCCCATGTCAGTAAAACACGTTCCCAGAAAGTAAGTGTCTCCCCATGTCAGTAAAACACGTTCCCAGAAAGTAAATGTCCTCCCATGTCAGTGAAACACGTTCCCAGAAAGTCAATGTCCCCCATGTCAGTAAAACACGTTCCCAGAAAGTAAATGTCCCCCATGTCAGTGAAACACGTTCCCAGAAAGTAAGTGTCCCCCATGTCAGTAAAACACGTTCCCAGAAAGTAAATGTCCCCCCATGTCAGTGAAACACGATCCCCGACGACCATTTGTTAAACAATAAATCATGGCGCTAACAAAGGTTCTCGGGTTCTACTGGGCTGGGAGGGAAGCCCAACTGTCGGACCCAAAGATTACATGATGAACGGCTCTCAGGACTTGAATAGAAATAGATCTATGCAAAGGAAACCTGTATTCGCCTTAATAGAAATAAAATAAGAAAAAAGCCTGCTCTCTTTTAGAGACAACAGAACATGCTCACGAAGGTCCCAGCTTCTACTGTGTTCAAATGATACAGATTCCATTCCTAACCGTTCACTAGCTGGAGAGAGACTTTACGAGAAATCTAGATCTGTTCAGTGTACTACAACTATCATTCAAGACTTAGGTCTATTTATAACTCACATTGTAAGGCATCAATTTAAACCAAAAAATTTTTTAAAAAATAAAGAATTTTTTTTTTTAAATGACTAGTCTCCAAGTCTATTTTCGGCCGGCGATCCCAATCAAATTCCGTTTAAACCCCATTTTAAGTCTTGCCCCAAGGCTGGGAACCTCTGGTCTGGCTGGCTAAAGGAGACATTACGAGAGAGAAGTGCAACATTGGTAGTCGGGGTTCTCCTTTGTCTCAGTATTTACTGGACGATAGGGCAGCCAGTCAGTTGAGTTAGAGCCAATTAGGTTAGAGACATTACGCATAGCAATTAGATTTATGGACAATCTAAACAATATGCAAACTTACAACCATCTATTAGCTGACGTCGCAGACACACTGTTGAATCATACAACCATCTATCAGCTGGCTTGGCAGAATCACTATTGGAGCACACAAGCTGGCGTGGCAGACTCACTATTGGATCATACAACCGTCTATTAGCTGGCGTTGCAGACTCACTATTGGAGCACACAAGCTGGCGTGGCAGACTCACTGTTGGAGCACACAAGCTGGCGTGGCAGACTCTCTGTTGGAGCACAATCCTCAGAGCATGATTGCACCGCTCACGCCCAAAGATAACCCATGGCTAGATCAAATAGAATTGACCCAAATCTTACTAGGACCCAAGACAACGTGTCTCACGTGCGGGAAAACTTTCCAGACGCAAATAGGACGGACAGACCACTTGCGTACTCACCGTTGAATATAGCCTTGGTCATCTTCGCACACGACAGACAAATAACAACAAACATATCAGTTATATTTGAGTAATATGTACGATCTTTCAAATGATATATTATCATAACATTATGCAAGTGAACAGTGTCATAGTCGTATGTTACAATGCATCAATTTAAAACAAGGCTATACATTAAGGTCTAGACTAGAAACTGACCAGTCCACCAAGCCAAACACTGAGTTAGTGCATGATAAACTGACTAGTCTACCAAGCCAAACACTAAACTAGTACATGAGGAACTGACCAGTCCACTTAACCGAAAACTTAACTAGTACAAAGATGAGTTCAACGTACCTACCTGTTGGAGCTCCTCAGCACTAAACTACCTGTAAATATCCCATTGGTATGATGAGAAAATCAGCATGTCGATATTGCTGTTAGATAACAGGTGTGTTGACATTGTGGGTGGGACCACACAAACAACATCCACTCAAACGACACGCCTTGGCCAATCTCAACTGAACTGAAAGCTGTCCGTCCAGTCAATCTGAGCACGGCACACGTAAGCTGTCCGTCCAGTCAATCTGAGCACGGCACATGTAAGCTGTCCGTCCAGTCAATCTGAGCACGGCACACGTAAACTGTCCGTACAGTAAATCTGAGCACGGCACATGTAAGCTGTCCGACCAGTCAATCTGAGCACGGCACACGTAAGCTGTCCGTCCAGTCAATCTGAGCACGGCACATGTAAGCTGTCCGTCCAGTCAATCTGAGCACGGCACATGTAAGCTGTCCGTCCAGTCAATCTGAGCACGGCGCACGTAAGCTGTCCGTCCAGTCAATCTGAGCACGGCACACGTAAGCTGTCCGTCCAGTCAATCTGAGCACGGCGCACGTAAGAATCGATACGAGACCGTTACCAAACGGGAAGTCTCTGAATGAAGATCGCGTGCCGAGCAGGGCTGCCACTCACTTTTTTTAAATTTCCCAAGATTTGGTGAACGAATTTCCCAAGATTTCCCAAGATCATAAAAATATATAAGAGTTTTTTTTTTTTAAAGGGTTTTTTCTATGTAATTAATGTGATAATAGATTGAATTAATGCCCCTGAAAAACATGGTACATTGATTGACTGAAATTTATTGAAAAAGACATTTTAAAAATTTTTAATCACATAAAAGAAACAATTTGTAAAAAAATAAAATAATTTATAATCCAAAATATCAATACCCACTGGAGTTAGGTTAGTAAATATTACCTCCAAATTCTCTGGTAAAAATATCTACAATACATGTGTAATAGAAGTCACTTGGAAACAAAGCTTACAAGGCTAATCAACATAGAATTCCTTTTACAAGGGCAAAAGGCTCTTCATTAAAAAATGATTTTTCTTATTGTAAATCTGTTGATTAGAAGTGGGGTTTGCAAAGAAATTACGCAAAATTTATCAATAATAATTGTAGTTAAAATGGATTGATATCATTATGGAAACAATAAGTATTTTAATTTTTTTCTTGTAAATTTACATTATAACGATTTTTTAACCAAAAATAAAAAAAACTTTTAAAGGTATTGTTCATTTATAATACTACAACGTAGGCCTATACTTTTAATATCTTAGTCACCTGTGTTTCAATCCACACATATTTTTTCCAATTGATGAAAATTAGGCTGGATTTTTACAGATGCATTATATTTTGAATGCATTGTAGAAGTAATTGAAATAATCAAATTTTACTATGTCATGGATTCTTGATTGAACACTAACGTTCACTCTTCGGCTTGTACTTTTTTTCGTATGGTTGCTAATGTCTAACAGCCTAATGATAAAGTTTCCGAGCCTATCCCCCCTCCCATTTAATAAAAATTCAAAACCTTGATGTAATTTGTAAATCTTCAATTTAAAAAAAAAATAAATAGAAAATTTAATTTTTCTTTAATTATTAACTTTTTAACAATTCACAATATTAACTTTAATATCAGAAGAGTTTTTATTTATTTGATAAGTGGATTTAAAAATTAAAACCAGAAAAGAAAATTAAAACAATTTATTTTTTGCCTTGTTACTTTAAAAATTATTTTGCTTTATTTTCACTTTATTTTTTATCACATATTGGTTGCGTTTTTTCGAAAAAATATAATAAAATTTCCCCCCAGTTAAGATTTCCCAAGGTTTTGCCTGATTTTCAAAATTATTCCCCAGATCCCAAGGGGGGTCGTGAATTCCCAAGATCTTGGGAAATTTCCCAAGGTGTGGTAGCCCTGGTGCCGAGCACACGGTGCTAAATGTGACAAGGCCGAAGAGGGGGGGGGGGCGAGAGGCGGGGGTCGTGTGAAGCAGACATTGGAATCAACGGCCCACCACCGCCCCCACACTACACTCGTGGTGGCTGGCAGCAGGAATGGAGCAGTTAGGGAGAGATCGGAAGCTGGCGCTAAAAGATGGACGGGGGGCCGGGGTTGGGGGGGGGGGGCTGTTTGATGAACATATCCAAATGATCTGAACGCTAAAACTTCAAAAGTGATTCACCACCTAGCTACAAGCATAGATTCACCACATAGAGTCCAGCTTAAAATGAGCACAGATTTAACATGGATTCAAGCACTGCTCAAAGATTTTGAACAGTGCTGTAAAACAGGCGTCAGAGAACAAGTGCAAAAGAAACGGTTACCGGAAATTTGATCGAAAGAAATTTCGTCGACGGTAAATTGATAAAACGGAAATTTTGCCAGTTAACACGTGAAAATGTTCGTTAAATTTCTGTTTGAACGCTCTCTAATACACAGTCAAACCAAATAACCAAATAATGCCTTCACAAAGAAATTTGAAGCAAAATTTTAACGTAAAGACTAAAAAATAGATTCGACCAAATTTACGTTCGATGAAATTTTCTTCGATCAAATTTCCGGATGCGAAAAGAAACCACTAATATGATTCAATTCATCATTTTGAGTGTAAAAAGGATTAAGTTGCCTTTCAAATCGACGGGGTAATATAGAAAAAAAAAAAAACAAATGTAATATGGGTCCCAGCTTACAAATTATGTTGGCCTTTCAATAACTATGAACAGCAAGTCTTTAGAACGACAGGTGACCCACCTCGAAAAGGGAATAGAAGTTACACAAGTATCGACCCATGTATCAACCAAGATCCCCTGCCTGGCGTCATCTAAGCGAGTCCCCCCTGTATCAGTATCAGACATCGACCCATGTATCAATCAAGATCCCCTGCCTAGCGTCATCTAAGCGAGTCCCCCCTGTATCAGTATCAGACACAACTGACTTTTATTGCTGTGACCGTCAGTTGGGCTACGTTTTATGAAGACGATTGTCTCAACCACTTCAGTCTACACAATGAACAATTGTCTCAACCACTTCAGTCTACACAATGAACAATTGTCTCAACCACTTCAGTCTACACAATGAACAATTGTCTCAACCACTTCAGTCTACACAATGAACAATTGTCTCAACCACTTCAGTCTACACAATGAACAATTGTCTCAACCACTTCAGTCTACACAATGAACAATTGTCTCAACCACTTCAGTCTACACAATGAACAATTGTCTCAACCACTTCAGTCTACACAATGAACAATTGTCTCAACCACTTCAGTCTACACAATGAACAATTGTCTCAACCACTTCAGTCTACACAATGAACAATTGTCTCAACCACTTCAGTCTACACAATGAACAATTGTCTCAACCACTTCAGTCTACACAATGAACAATTGTCTCAACCACTTCAGTCTACACAATGAACAATTGTCTCAACCACTTCAGTCTACACAATGAACGATTGTCTCAACCACTTCAGTCTACACAATGAACAATTGTCTCAACCACTTCAGTCTACCAAATGAACGATTGTCTCAACCACTTCAGTCTACACAATGAACGATTGTCTCAACCACTTCGGTCTACACTAGTGAACGATTGTCTCAACCACTTCGGTCTACACAAGTGAACGATTGTCTCAACCACTTCAGTCTACACAATGAACGATTGTCTCAACCACTTCGGTCTACACAAGTGAACGATTGTCTCAACCACTTCGGTCTACACAAGTGAACGATTGTCTCAACCACTTCGGTCTACACAAGTGAACGATTCTCTATTTATTCAGCATGCACATTCATCTTATTTCTTATCTTATATTTCAGTCTACACAAGTGAACAATTATATATTTATTCAGCATACACATTCATCTTATTTCTTATCTTATATTCCAATCTACACAAGTGAACAATTATGTCTTGTGTTAACTTTGTAAAGTGTTGTGTTAACTGTGTAAGGTGTTATGTTAACTGTGTAAGGTGTTATGTTAACTGTGTAAGGTGTTATGTTAACTGTGTATAGTATGTCATGCTTTATTCAGTTGCATGCCAGTCCAACATCTGAAAGGGCTAGACAACATTCAAAGGTTGGCCTAAAGGTTTCATTATGAATGCAACAGCACAGAGTGTATGCAGTCATGGCTCCTTGAAGGATCAGATGGCTTACATCACAGGCTATTCAAATGTCATAATATAGATGACTCAATGGGAGGGAGGGCCAGGGAGGAAGGGGGTCAGGGAGGGAGGGGGTCAGGGAGGAAAGGGGTCAGGGAGGAAGATGGTCAGGGAGGAAGATGGTCAGGGAGGAAGGGGGTCAGGGAGGAAGGGGGTCAGGGAGGAAGGTGGTCAGAGTGGAAGGGGGTCAGGGAGGAAGGATCATTCATGGAGAGAGAGCGAGAGAGATAAAGCCTTATTTATATTTCTTATTAATTGAACAGCCTAACAAAAGTCTGCTTGCTGACAAAGGTCCTTTCCTTGACAAAAGTCCATCCCTTTACTAAAGTCCATTTGCTGACAAAAGTCCATTTGCTGACAAAAGTCCATTTGCTGACAAAAGTCCATTTGCTGACAAAAGTCCATTTGCTGACAAAAGTCCATTTGCTGACAAAAGTCAATTTGCAGACAAAATTCAATTTGCTGAGAAAAGTCTATCTGCTGACAAAAGTCTATTTGATGACAAAAGTCTATTTGATGAAAAAGTCTGCTGAAAAAGTCTACTGAAAAAGTCTATTTGATGACAGTCTATTTGCTGACAATAGTCTGCTTGATGACCCATTCTTTAACATAATTTATCATCTTTTTGTCTTTGGCGTGTGATTTAAATCTCCTACAGATTGCTGACTAGGTCTACAGATTGCTAACGGGGTCTACAGATTGCTGACTGGGTCTACAGATTGCTGACTGGGTCTACAGATTGCTGACTGGGTCTACAAATTGTAGACTGGGTCTAGGGTCTACAGATTGCTGACTGGGTCTACAAATTGTAGACTGGGTCTAGGGTCTACAGATTGCTAACGGGGTCTACAGATTACTGACTGGGTCTACAGATTGCTGACTGGGTCTACAGATTGCTGACTGGGTCTACAGATTGCTGACTAGGTCTACAGATTGCTGACTAGGTCTACAGATTGCTGACTAGGTCTACAGATTGCTGACTACGTCTACAGATTGCTGACTGGGTCTACAGATTGCTGACTAGGTCTACAGATTACTGACTGGGTCTACAGATTGCTGACTGGGTCTACAGATTGCTGACTTGGTATACAGATTGCTGACTGGGTCTACAGATTGCTAACTTGGTATACAGATTGCTGACTGGGTCTACAAATTGTAGACTGGGTCTAGGGTCTACAGATTGCTGACTGGGTCTAGGGTCTACAGATTGCTGACTGGGTCTAAGGTCTACAGATTGCTGACTGAGTCTAGGGTCTACAGATTGCTGACTGGGTCTAGGGTCTACAGATTGGTAACTTGGTACACAGATTGCTGACTGGGTCTACAAATTGTAGACTGGGTGTAGGGTCTACAGATTGCTAACTTGGTATACAGATTGCTGACTGGGTCTACAGATTGCTGACTAGGTCTACAGATTGCTGACTGGGTCTACAAATTGTAGACTGGGTCTAGGGTCTACAGATTGCTAACTTGGTATACAGATTGCTGACTGGGTCTACAAATTGTAGACTGGGTCTAGGGTCTACAGATTGTAGACTGGGTCTAGGGTCTACAGATTGCTGACTTGGTCTACAGATTGCTGACTGGGTCTACAGATTGCTGACTGGGTCTACAGATTGCTGACTGGGTCTACAGAATGCTGACTGGGTCTACAGATTGCTAACTTGGTTTACAGATTGCTGACTTGGTTTACAGATTGCTGACTTGGTTTACAGATTGCTAATTTGGTTACAGATTGCTAACTTGGTTTACAGATTGCTGACTTGGTTTACAGATTGCTGACTGGTTCTACAGATTGCTGACTGGGTCTAGGGTCTACAGATTGCTGACTGGGTCTAGGGTCTACAGATTGCTGACTGGGTCTAGGGTCTACAGATTGCTGACTTGGTTTACAGATTGCTGACTGGGTCTAGGGTCTACAGATTGCTGACTGGGTCTTCAGATTGCTGACTGGATCTACAGATTGCTGACTGGGTCTACAGATTGCTGACTGGGTAGCATACTTCCTAAAGATTGTGGACTGCGTGGTATACTTCCTAAAGATTGTGGACTGGGTCGCATACTCGAACAGATTGTTGAAAGGGTCGCATACTTCCTAAAGATTTCCAACTGAGTCGCATACTTCCTAAAGATTTCTAACTGGGTCACATATTTCCTACAGATTTCTAACTTCTTCTTCTATATCTTAAGGGCCCACGATCAATTTATTGATCATTTTGGCTCCTATGCATGTAGACGGGATTTGCACTGTTTCTGTTACTGGTGTTGATGAGGAAATCATGCACTAGGGGTTTGAAGGCTTGAGGCAATAGACACAAATAATAGACACAAATGTGTCTAGTGTTGTCGCCTCAACTCTTCCTTTTGAAAGATGGTTCCAGTCCCTGATTGTCACATACTTCCTACAGATTTCTAACTGGGTCACATACTTCCTACAGATTTCTAACTTGAGTCACATACTTCCTACAGATTTCTAACTGGGTCACATACTTCCTACATATTTCTAACTGGGTCACATACTTCGAACAGACAGTTGGCAGCGACGTATACTTCCTACACATTTCTAACTGGGTCACATACTTCCTACAGATTTCGAACTGGGTCACACACTTCCTACAGATTATTGGAGTTGTTCTCACATCCAAAATTAAATCTGTAAATTAAGAGAGTCGGTAAAACAATAAGACTATTCAGAACCCAATCTATTAGTTCCCATAAGACCACAATCTAGCAGTTCCCATAAGACCACAATCTAGCAGTTCCCATAAGACCCCAATCTAACAGTTCCCATAACACCACAATCTAGCAGTTTCCATAAGACCACAATCTAGCAGTTCCCATAACACCACAATCTAGCAGTTCCCATAAGACCACAATCTATCAGTTCCCATAAGACCACAATCTAGCAGTTCCCATAACACCACAATCTAGCAGTTCCCATAAGACCACAATCTAGCAGTTCCCATAAGACAACAATCTAGCAGTTCCCATAAGACCACAATCTAGCAGTTCCCATAAGACCACAATCTAGCAGTTCCCATAAGACCACAATCTAGCAGTTCCCATAAGTTTGTTGGTCTGTTGGACGGCGTGCAGAGTGGTTGCAATAAGTTTGTAAGCCCTAGAAAAACCAACAGCAGCTCTGTAAACAACCAACAGCTCACCTCTGTAAACCACCAACAGCTCACCTCTGTAAACCAACAACAGATCCCCTCTAATAAAACCACCAACAGCAACCCTGTAAACAACCAACAGCTCCCCTCTGTAAACCACCAACAGCTCACCTCTGTAAACCAACAACAGATCCCCTCTGTAAACCAACAACAGATCTCCTCTGTAAACCACCAACAGCTCACCTCTGTAAACCAACAACAGATCCCCTCTATAAACCACCAACAGATCACCTCTGTAAACCACCAACAGCTCACCTCTATAAACCACCAACAGCTCACCTCTATAAACCACCAACAGCACATGTCTGTAAACCACCAACAGCTCACCTCTGTAAACCACCAACAGCTCACCTCTATAAACCACCAACAGCTCACCTCTGTAAACCACCAACAGCTCACCTCTGTAAACCACCAACAGCTCACCTCTGTAAACCACCAACAGCTCACCTCTGTAAACCACCAACAGCTCACCTCTATAAACCACCAACAGCTCACCTCTGTAAACCACCAACAGCTCACCTCTGTAAACCACCAACAGCTCACCTCTGTAAACCACCAACAGCTCACCTCTATAAAACACCAACAGCTCAAGGCGTGTGACTTTAGTTCAGGACTCGAGGATGTAAATGTCATGGCTCCTGCTGCTTTGTGTCAAACTTTGCCCTTGAATCGGCTTGAGTCGAACATAGCACCCCATGCATGTTGCGTGCAGTCGCGTTGTTTACTCAAGTCATGTATGCCTAGGCCGGATGACGTCATGTGTGCCTTGGCCGGGTGACGCCATGTGTGCCTTGGCCGGGTGACGCCATGTGTGCCTTGGCCGGGTGACGTCATGTGTACCTTGGCCGGGTGATGTCATGTGTGCCTTGGCCGGGTGACGTCATGCGAGCCTTGGCCGGGTGACGTCATGTGGCCACTTCACTATGAAACTATATGTAGATGCCTCGCTATGAAACTATATGTAGATGTCTCGCTATGAAACTATATGTAGATGCCTCGCTATGAAACTATATGTAGATGCCTCGCTATGAAACTATATGTAGATGCCTCGCTATGAAACTATATGTAGATGCCTCGCTATGAAACTATATGTAGATGTTTTTCTCTTGGACATTTCAACATTCGGTTGGCATACGGAATCTATACCAAGTTCTGACGCCATGCAGCTTTGTATGCATCTTATTTCATTTAATGGAGTTATGTCCAAGATGCAGTGATGGATATGATATCCAAGACGTATTGATGTTCAGAAGACGTATTGATGTCCAGAAGACGCAACACTGTATGCATCTTATTTCATTTAATGGAGTCATGTCCAAGATGCAGTGATGGATATTATATCCAAGACGTTTTGATGTTCAGAAGACGTATTGATGTTCAGAAGACGTATTGATGTCCAAGATGTAGCGATGTCGACGTCAATAACGTCTTAGAAAAGCTGGCTACTTTCCCATCTCCAAATAGAAGACTACTGTCCGCCCCTACATTAAGCCTAGGAGACTGATTGGATTTTCTCATAACTACACCGCGTATTGGGGACGGGAAGAGAATTGGGACATAACGTATACAGCTGTGGGGTTAACATTCTACAGCTGTGGGGTATAACATTCTACAGCAGTGGGATATAACATTATACAGCTGTGGGGTATAACATTCAACTCTTACGCTGTTGCGCGGAGAATAACATGGACGGCAGCCAGCAGCATCGCTTATCGGCAGTGGGTTGGAATCAGTCGGGGTAGTAGAGTTTAAAGAGATGTGTTTTGAGTGCAGTTTTGATGGCTGTGATGATCGGTATATTGCGGATGTGTAGTCGGAGAGAATTCCATTGTTTGGGGACACAGAAAGAGAACGATCGTTCACCATATGTTTTAGTGCGTGTTTTGTGAACGGAAAGAATATGCGTGTCTGCGGAGGAACGAAGGTTTCGAAGGGGTCAATAGTCAACAGACAGAAAGAAGTTCAGGAAGATATGAAGGGCAGGAATCCGAGAAAAAGTTGTGACAGAGAACAGACAGCTTGTAATCAATGCGTGCCTGTTTGGGAAGCCAGGGAAGTGAGTTGAGTAGTGGAGTGACGTGATCACGTTTCTTTGCCTTTAGAAATAACCTAGCAGCTGAGTTTTGAGCTTTATGCAGTTTATCTAAAATAGTCAAAACAAGAGCACAGACTCCAACAAGAGCACAGACTCGAACAAGAGCACAGACTCCATAAATAGATCAACTCCATAAATAGATCAACTCCATAAAAAGATCAACTCCATAAATAGATCAACTCCATAAAAAGATCAACTCCATAAATAGATCAACTCTGTAAATAGATCAACTCCATAAATAGATCAACTCTATAAAAAGATCAACTCTATAAATAGATCAACTCTATAAAAAGATCAACTCTATAAATAGATCAACTCTAACGCTGTGGCGCGGAGAATGCGTTACCGGCAGTAACATTGACGACGTCAGCACTTTTCGCCATCGTCACGCTAGGGGTTCAGCTAAACAACGACACAATTGTCACAAGCGTACGTCACACAGCACCGAAACAACCAGCAGCACATGTTGACCAACTTTGTCGTTGTGCGGCTACGCTAAACACTACAGTTGTCAATTGTGACAACACGAGGCAACACTATGAACATCATCACCAATTTTACGATAGGTGGCAGTTTTATTTTATAAGCCTTTCAAAATATGTAGACACCTATTCCTTGTCCCATCCCTTATCCCATCCCTTGTCCTATCCCATGCACAAACGTTCGCTCCTTAGTCAACTCCGAGCCCACTCAGTGTGTAACGCTGCCCACTCAGTGTGTAACGCTGCCCACTCAGTGTGTAACGCTGCCCACTCAGTGTGTAACGCTGCCCAGTCAGATGGTCCCAACCAATCCTATTGCTCAGTTCTTTCACCGCCGAATGTAGACAAGAGCTAAAACTAACAACCGGACAAGGTTTCTCCGTCGTGTTTTCATGATATCTACCAGAGTAGAGTTTTTTAAACAGGGTCTCTTAAAATCGAAGTTCGGACAGGTCTCAGCGTACAATCGTAAAAAGCATATCAGAAGCGTAGATTGTATGCCAAAATCGTAAGAGTAACCAGGTCTGCTTGGTGATGTAACGACACAAAGGTACTTCCCTCCAGAAGTCCAAGTCTTGTCTTAACAGCTGCACAAACTGGCCTACCTCCGGCACTGGCGATTTGATTTCCAACACATGAATGTTACACACCTGACGATGTTACACACCTGACTATGTTACACACATGACTATGTTACACACCTGGCTGTTACTGTTACACACGACCACTCTTTGCAGTAAAATAAAAAGTTGGGCTTGAGCAAAAGATTTTGAAAGCAGATTGTTGAAGGCGGACAGGTACTCAGTTACACTACCGTTACACACAGGAGCTATTTTATAACCCTAATGGCGCGATTAGGATGATGGAATGCCCATTAAAATAAGTCGATTACCTCCCTTGGAAGTTGGAAGAAAATGTAATTGTACAAAGACTGCCCGGAGAACTCCTCATGGGATAAGGCGATGTCTTACTTTTGGAAAGAATATTGCAATGATGAGAGAAACGAATTTACTATTGTATAAAAATGGTGTTATTGGCTGACAGGGGCATGGCTAGAGTGATGTTACTGGCTGACAGGGGTATGGCTAGAGTGATGTTACTGGCTGACAGGGGTATGGCTAGAGTGATGTTACTGGCTGACAGGGGTATGGCTAGAGTGATGTTACTGGCTGACAGGGGCATGGCTAGAGTGATGTTACTGGCTGACAGGGGTATGGTTAGAGGGATGTTACTGGCTGACAGGGGTATGGCTTGAGTGATGTTACTGGCTGACAGGGGTATGGCTAGAGTGATGTTACTGGCTGACAGGGGTATGGCTAGAGTGATGTTACTGGCTGACAGGGGTATGGCTAGAGTGATGTTACTGGCTGACAGGGGTATGGCTAGAGTGATGTTACTGGCTGACAGGGGTATGGCTAGAGTGATGTTACTGGCTGACAGGGGCATGGCTAGAGTGATGTTACTGGCTGACAGGGGTATGGCTAGAGTGATGTTACTGGCTGACAAAGGCATGGCTAGAGTGATGTTACTGGCTGACAGGGGCATGGCTAGAGTGATGTTACTGGCTGACAGGGACATGGCTAGAGTGATGTTACTGGCTGACAGGGGCATGGCTAGAGTGATGTTACTGGCTGACAGGGGCATGGCTAGAGGGATGTTACTGGCTGACAGGGGTATGGCTAGAGTGATGTTACTGGCTGACAGGGGCATGGCTAGAGTGATGTTACTGGCTGACAGGGGCATGGCTAGAGTGATGTTACTGGCTGACAGGGGCATGGCTAGAGTGATGTTACTGGCTGACAGGGGTATGGCTAGAGTGATGTTACTGGCTGACAGGGGTATGGCTAGAGTGATGTTACTGGCTGACAGGGGTATGGCTAGAGTGATGTTACTGGCTGACAGGGGCATGGCTAGAGTGATGTTACTGGCTGACAGGGGCATGGCTAGAGTGATGTTACTGGCTGACAGGGGCATGGCTAGAGTGATGTTACTGGCTGACAGGGGCATGGCTAGAGTGATGTTACTGGCTGACAGGGGCATGGCTAGAGTGATGTTACTGGCTGACAGGGGCATGGCTAGAGTGATGTTACTGGCTGACAGGGGCATGGCTAGAGTGATGTTACTGGCTGACAGGGGCATGGCTAGAGTGATGTTACTGGCTGACAGGGGCATGGCTAGAGTGATGTTACTGGCTGACAGGGGCATGGCTAGAGTGATGTTACTGGCTGACAGGGGCATGGCTAGAGTGATGTTACTGGCTGACAGGGGCATGGCTAGAGTGATGTTACTGGCTGACAGGGGCATGGCTAGAGTGATGTTACTGGCTGACAGGGGCATGGCTAGAGTGATGTTACTGGCTGACAGGGGCATGGCTAGAGTGATGTTACTGGCTGACAGGGGCATGGCTAGAGTGATGTTACTGGCTGACAGGGGCATGGCTAGAGTGATGTTACTGGCTGACAGGGGCATGGCTAGAGTGATGTTACTGGCTGACAGGGGCATGGCTAGAGTGATGTTACTGGCTGACAGGGGCATGGCTAGAGTGATGTTACTGGCTGACAGGGGCATGGCTAGAGTGATGTTACTGGCTGACAGGGGCATGGCTAGAGTGATGTTACTGGCTGACAGGGGCATGGCTAGAGTGATGTTACTGGCTGACAGGGGCATGGCTAGAGTGATGTTACTGGCTGACAGGGGCATGGCTAGAGTGATGTTACTGGCTGACAGGGGCATGGCTAGAGTGATGTTACTGGCTGACAGGGGCATGGCTAGAGTGATGTTACTGGCTGACAGGGGCATGGCTAGAGTGATGTTACTGGCTGACAGGGGCATGGCTAGAGTGATGTTACTGGCTGACAGGGGCATGGCTAGAGGGATGTTACTGGCTGACAGGGGCATGGCTAGAGGGATGTTACTGGCTGACAGGGGCATGGCTAGAGGGATGTTACTGGCTGACAGGGGCATGGCTAGAAGGATGTTACTGGCTGACAGGGGCATGGCTAGAGTGATGTTACTGGCTGACAGGGGCATGGCTAGAGTGATAGCACAAAGTACAGCATTTGCCACACATTGTCTCATTAATTATTCTTTGCGCGATCTCGACAAAGATGACATGAGATTAACTTTGAAATAGCTTGATACAAACCAGATGGCAAGATGACATGAGATTAACTTTGAAATAGCTTGATACAAACCCTACGGGGAGCACACACCAGATGGCAAGATGACATGAGATTAACTTTGAAATAGCTTTATACAAACCCTACGGGGAGCACACACCAGATGGCAAGATGACATGAGATTAACTTTGAAATAGCTTTATACAAACCCTACGGGGAGCACACACCAGATGGCAAGATGACATGAGATTAACTTTGAAATAGCTTTATACAAACCCTACGGGGAGCACACACCAGATGGCAAGATGACATGAGATTAACTTTGAAATAGCTTTATACAAACCCTACGGGGAGCACACACCAGATGGCAAGATGACATGAGATTAACTTTGAAATAGCTTTATACAAACCCTACGGGGAGCACACACCAGATGGCAAGATGACATGAGATTAACTTTGAAATAGCTTTATACAAACCCTACGGGGAGCACACACCAGATGGCAAGATGACATGAGATTAACTTTGAAATAGCTTTATACAAACCCTACGGGGAGCACACACCAGATGGCAAGATGACATGAGATTAACTTTGAAATAGCTTTATACAAACCCTACGGGGAGCACACACCAGATGGCAAGATGACATGAGATTAACTTTGAAATAGCTTTATACAAACCCTACGGGGAGCACACACCAGATGGCAAGATGACATGAGATTAACTTTGAAATAGCTTTATACAAACCCTACGGGGAGCACACACCAGATGGCAAGATGACATGAGATTAACTTTGAAATAGCTTTATACAAACCCTACGGGGAGCACACACCAGATGGCAAGATGACATGAGATTAACTTTGAAATAGCTTTATACAAACCCTACGGGGAGCACACACCAGATGGCAAGATGACATGAGATTAACTTTGAAATAGCTTTATACAAACCCTACGGGGAGCACACACCAGATGGCAAGATGACATGAGATTAACTTTGAAATAGCTTTATACAAACCCTACGGGGAGCACAAACCAGATGGCAAGATGACATGAGATTAACTTTGAAATAGCTTTATACAAACCCTACGGGGAGCACAAACCAGATGGCACACCCCGGTTAACATCAGCTGGTACATCCAATAAAAGGTCAAAAGACACAAAGAACCAGATAGAAGTCATAAGAGACACAGAACCAGACAAATCATAAAACACAGAGAACCAGACACGAGTCATAAGACACAGAGAACCAGACAGGTCCTAAGACACTGAAAACAAGACACAGGTCATAAGACACTGAAAACCAGACACAGGTCATAAGACACTGAGAACCAGACAGGTCATAAGACACTGAGAACCAGACAGGTCATAAGACACATGGTACCAGACATAGGGTACAAGACACATATTATAAGATGTACCAAAGACAGGTCATTTGATGTAGCATACAAAGCGCATAAAATGTACCAGACATAGGTCATAAGATGTACCAGACATAGGTCATAAGATGTACCAGACAAAGGTCATAAGATGTACCAGACAAAGGTCATAAGATGTACCAGACACAGGTCATAAGATGTACCAGACACAGGTCATAAGATGTACCAAACATAGGTCATAAGATGTACCAGACACAGGTCATAAGATGTACCAAACATAGGTCATAAGATGTACAAGACACAGGTCATAAGATGTACCAAAATAGGTCATCAGATGTATCAAACAGGTCATACGATGTACCAAACACAGGTCATAAGATGTACCAGACAAAGGTCATAAGATGTACCAGACATAGGTCAAAAGATTACCAGACACAGGTCATAAGATGTACCAGACAAAGGTCATGAGATGTACCAAACATAGGTCATAAGATGTACCAAACATAGGGCATAAGATGAACCAAACAAAGGTCATAAGATGTACCAGACAAAGGTCATAAGATGTACCAGACACAGGTCATAAGATGTACCAGACACAGGTCATAAGATGTACCAGACACAGGTCATAAGATGTACCAAACATAGGTCATAAGATGTACCAGACACAGGTCATAAGATGTACCAAACATAGGTCATAAGATGTACCAAACATAGGTCATAAGATGTACCAAACATAGGTCATAAGATGTACCATAGACAATTAATAATATTTGTTCAACCCCGAACTTAAAAAGAAGCGTTCATTCCCTCTAAATAAAAAAAAAAAAAAAGTCCGATGATGTTCAGAACCTTGTGACGTCACATTCAGCCCTGTCTCTCAGTGGTTCTCACCCTTTTGGCAGCGCCGCACACTTATTTCATTTGAAAACTTTGCCGGCAACTCAGGGATACATGACTCCAAACAAACCTCATGTTCTTGGTCGTTCCGCATCCCTCCCCCTGAACACTGATTCCGGCACCCACAGGGCCGACCCTGGGGCTGGCACACCTGAACCACTGGTCCAGTTCATGCAATTAAGGAATTAAATGATCATGTAACAGCTCCATTGGAATGTTTCATTCCTTTCACAATCTGCCCGAATGACAGCGCCAAGCTTTTAAGTGCCTAGTGCCTAGGTAGCATTAGCCCCTCACCCACCACCCCATCCCTAGACGCACTGGGGGGAGGGGGGTCAGTTTTGGAGATTTTGCGTACAGCGCGCATGGCTGTGTGTGAAAGCAGTTGGGTGACGTCACTTCCTTTTGACTACGGTCTTTGTCTAGCACCGCCGGCATCTATCCACTGCCTAACAACCCCATTTGACTTGAGCCCGGAAGTCAGGGTGATTAACTCGCACGGCAGGCGAATTGAGCAGACCAAAGAAGCAAAGGGACTCAGCTCATCAAAAGTCGGCTGGGACAAACTTGACGAAGACGAAAGTGTCAATAAAAACACGCACATCAAATAGTGCCAGACAAAGTACCAGACCCTCCTCATGGCCTTATAGATCAGTGGTTGCCATGGTTACATGAGGGGGGCATCAAATAGTGCCAGACAAAGTACCAGACCCTCCTCATGGCCTTATAGATCAGTGGTTGCCATGGTTACATGAGGGGGGCATCAAATAGTGCCAGACAAAGTACCAGGCCCTCCTCATGGCCTTATAGATCAGTGGTTGCCATGGTTACATGAGGGGGGCATCAAATAGTGCCAGACAAAGTACCAGGCCCTCCTCATGGCCTTATAGATCAGTGGTTGCCATGGTTACATGAGGGGGGCATCAAATAGTGCCAGACAAAGTACCAGGCCCTCCTCATGGCCTTATAGATCATGAGGTTGCCATGGTATATGAGGGGGGCATCAAATAGTGCCAGACAAAGTACCAGACCCTCCTCATGGCCTTATAGATCAGTGGTTGCCATGGTTACATGAGAGGGGCATCAAATAGTGCCAGACAAAGTACTAGACCCTCCTCATGGCCTTATAGATCAGTGGTTGCCATGGTTACATGAGGGGGTTATCAAATAGTGCCAGACAAAGTACCAGACCCTCCTCATGGCCTTATAGATCAGTGGTTGCCATGGTTACATGAGGGGGGCATCAAATAGTGCCAGACAAAGTACCAGGCCCTCCTCATGGCCTTATAGATCAGTGGTTGCCATGGTTACATGAGGGGGGCATCAAATAGTGCCAGACAAAGTACCAGACCCTCCTCATGGCCTTATAGATCAGTGGTTGCCATGGTTACATGAGGGGGGCATCAAATAGTGCCAGACAAAGTACCAGACCCTCCTCATGGCCTTATAGATCAGTGGTTGCCATGGTTACATGAGGGGGGCATCAAATAGTGCCAGACAAAGTACCAGACCCTCCTCATGGCCTTATAGATCAGTGGTTGCCATGGTTACATGAGGGGGGCATCAAATAGTGCCAGACAAAGTACCAGACCCTCCTCATGGCCTTATAGATCAGTGGTTGCCATGGTTACATGAGGGGGGCATCAAATAGTGCCAGACAAAGTACCAGACCCTCCTCATGGCCTTATAGATCAGTGGTTGCCATGGTTACATGAGGGGGGCATCAAATAGTGCCAGACAAAGTACCAGACCCTCCTCATGGCCTTATAGATCAGTGGTTGCCATGGTTACATGAGGGGGGCATCAAATAGTGCCAGACAAAGTACCAGACCCTCCTCATGGCCTTATAGATCAGTGGTTGCCATGGTTACATGAGGGGGGCATCAAATAGTGCCAGACAAAGTACCAGACCCTCCTCATGGCCTTATAGATCAGTGGTTGCCATGGTTACATGAGGGGGGCATCAAATAGTGCCAGACAAAGTACCAGACCCTCCTCATGGCCTTATAGATCAGTGGTTGCCATGGTTACATGAGGGGGGCATCAAATAGTGCCAGACAAAGTACCAGACCCTCCTCATGGCCTTATAGATCAGTGGTTGCCATGGTTACATGAGGGGGGCATCAAATAGTGCCAGACAAAGTACCAGACCCTCCTCATGGCCTTATAGATCAGTGGTTGCCATGGTTACATGAGGGGGGCATCAAATAGTGCCAGACAAAGTACCAGACCCTCCTCATGGCCTTATAGATCAGTGGTTGCCATGGTTACATGAGGGGGGCATCAAATAGTGCCAGACAAAGTACCAGACCCTCCTCATGGCCTTATAGATCAGTGGTTGCTATGGTTACATGAGGGGGGCATCAAATAGTGCCAGACAAAGTACCAGACCATCCTCATGGCCCTATAGATCAGTGGTTGCCATGGTTACATGAGGGGGGCATCAAATAGTGCCAGACAAAGTACCAGACCATCCTCATGGCCTTATAGATCAGTGGTTGCCATGGTTACATGAGGGGGCATCAAATAGTGCCAGACAAAGTACCAGACCATCCTCATGGCCTTATAGATCAGTGGTTGCCATGGTTACATGAGGGGGACATCAAATAGTGCCAGACAAAGTACCAGACCCTCCTCATGGCCTTATAGATCAGTGGTTGCCATGGTTACATGAGGGGGGCATCAAATAGTGCCAGACAAAGTACCAGACCCTCCTCATGGCCTTATAGATCAGTGGTTGCCATGGTTACATGAGGGGGGCATCAAATAGTGCCAGACAAAGTACCAGACCATCCTCATGGCCTTATAGATCAGTGGTTGCCATGGTTACATGAGGGGGCATCAAATAGTGCCAGACAAAGTACCAGACCATCCTCATGGCCTTATAGATCAGTGGTTGCCATGGTTACATGAGGGGGACATCAAATAGTGCCAGACAAAGTACCAGACCCTCCTCATGGCCTTATAGATCAGTGGTTGCCATGGTTACATGAGGGGGGCATCAAATAGTGCCAGACAAAGTACCAGACCCTCCTCATGGCCTTATAGATCAGTGGTTGCCATGGTTACATGAGGGGGGCATCAAATAGTGCCAGACAAAGTACCAGGCCCTCCTCATGGCCTTATAGATCAGTGGTTGCCATGGTTACATAAGGGGGGCATCAAATAGTGCCAGACAAAGTACCAGGCCCTCCTCATGGCCTTATAGATCAGTGGTTGCCATGGTTACATGAGGGGGGCATCAAAAAGTACCAGATAACATAAGTACCAGGCCCTCCTCATGGCCTTATAGAAGTAAATAGAGAGACCTCCGAGTGCCATGATCAGACATTGTGAGACATGCGGCAAGTAAAATGGAAATACCCCAAAATCACACAACCTGTACATCACAAGTCATGTCATAGAATAGGTGGTATATCACAAATCATGTCATCAAATGGGTAGAATATCACAGTCATGCCATAGAATAGGTGGTATATCACAAGTCGTGCCATAGAATAGGTGGTATATCACAAGTCGTGCCATAGAATAGGTGGTATATCACAAGTCGTGCCATAGAATAGGTGGTATATCACAAGTCATGTCATAGAATAGGTGGTATATCACAAGTCATGCCATAGAATAGGTGGTATATCACAAGTCGTGCCATAGAATAGGTGGTATATCACAAGTCATGTCATAGAATAGGTGGTATATCACAAGCCGTGCCATAGAATAGGTGGTATATCACAAGTCGTGCCATAGAATAGGTGGTTGTTATAGAGAGCTTGTTTACATCATATTTCTCGTTCGTGCCCTCTGATTGACCCCGCATGAGACGCTGTGTTCACAAAGGGGTGTGGCTTAGGTCTTTGATGTATTCTTGTTTACACCGCCAACGAATAAAAATAATTAATCTGTTCCAAATAGCATTTTTTAGAATGATTTTGATTTTTCTAGAAATTTCTCGAAGGCAGGGCTTGGGCGTCGGTAGACCCACCTAAATAAGGGATTGACAGGCACGGACGAGGGACGGAGATTTCAGATAAATTTTCTTAACATTACGAGGCGTGTTTTATTCTTTGTGTATTTGTGTGCTCCTACTTATATGTGTTTATTTCGCATTATTTATTGGCATCATTATTTCTAATTGTATTAACTGTGTATCGGTACGAGATCTACCATACTGTAAGTTGAAGATTGTAATTTTATTTTATTTTGTAATTATCTTAAGACATAATAAATCTTAATTAATTGTAACTAGAAACTGTTTTGGGTCGTATCTTTAATATTGTTGATTCTAGGGTATCGTCCTTTGTTAGGCACTGTTTACAACGAGCCAATTAAAAATTAAAATTAAAATAGGAGATTAATTTCTCCCAATACAAGTCAGTGCGTAACAGTGGTATATCACAAGTCGTGCCATAGAATAGGTGGTATATCACAAGTCATGTCATAGAATAGGTGGTATATCACAAGTAATGTCATAGAATAGGTGGTATATCACAAGTCGTGCCATAGAATAGGTGGTATATCACAAGCCGTGCCATAGAATAGGTGGTATATCACAAGTCATGTCATAGAATAGGTGGTATATCACAAGTCGTGCCATAGAATAGGTGGTATATCACAAGCCGTGCCATAGAATAGGTGGTATATCACAAGCCGTGCCATAGAATAGGTGGTATATCACAAGTCATGCCATAGAATAGGTGGTATATCACAAGTCATGTCATAGAATAGGTGGTATATCTCAAGTCGTGCCATAGAATAGGTGGTATATCACAAGCCGTGCCATAGAATAGGTGGTATATCACAAGTCGTGCCATAGAATAGGTGGTATATCACAAGCCGTGCCATAGAATAGGTGGTATATCACAAGTCATGTCATAGAATAGGTGGTATATCACAAGCCGTGCCATAGAATAGGTGGTATATCACAAGCCGTGCCATAGAATAGGTGGTATATCACAAGCCGTGCCATAGAATAGGTGGTATATCACAAGCCGTGCTATAGAATAGGTGGTATATCACAAGCCGTGCCATAGAATAGGTGGTATATCACAAGCCGTGCTATAGAATAGGTGGTATATCACAAGCCGTGCCATAGAATAGGTGGTATATCACAAGCCGTGCCATAGAATAGGTGGTATATCACAAGCCGTGCTATAGAATAGGTGGTATATCACAAGTCATGTCATAGAATAGGTGGTATATCACAAGCCGTGCTATAGAATAGGTGGTATATCACAAGCCGTGCTATAGAATAGGTGGTATATCACAAGCCGTGCTATAGAATAGGAGGTATATCACAAGCCGTACTATAAAATAGGTGGTGTATATCACAAGCCGTGCCATAGAATAGGTGGTATATCACAAGCCGTGCTATAGAATAGGTGGTATATCACAAGTCATGTCATAGAATAGGTGGTATATCACAAGCCGTGCTATAGAATAGGAGGTATATCACAAGCCGTGCTATAGAATAGGTGGTATATCACAAGCCGTGCTATAGAATAGGTGGTATATCACAAGCCGTGCTATAGAATAGGTGGTATATCACAAGCCGTGCCATAGAATAGGTGGTATATCACAAGCCGTGCTATAGAACCATCTGACATTGATCAAACTCTGTTGAACAAAAGACGACATCGCAAAAACACGGGCATTATTCGGATATAAAAAAAAAAACAATAAGTGAATTCTTTAGAAACAAACAAACTAGAGGGGTGGGGGGGGAGTTGGTGGCAAGGGTGACATCTTAACAACACCAATAAATCGTCAATAGCAAGGAAGAAAACGCAGGGAGTTAGCAAACACAGAGAGAGGCAAATGGCGAGAGAAAGGAAGAGTGACAGAGAAAAGAGAAAGATGTGAGAACGAGAGAGGGAGAGAAAGAGAGAGGGAAAAGAGAGAGAGAACGAGAGAAAGAGAGTTAGAAAGAGGTAAAGAGAATGTAGGTAAAGAGAATGTAGGTGAAATGTGTTCCATCCTAGATACGTTGAAATTGGCATGCAAGATCGGACCGAGTCCTTTGATCAGTAAGTAACTGAAGGAAATATTGTAAGCAACACACACATTATCTCAACAGAAGGAAATATTGTAAGCAACACACACATTATCTCAACAGAAGGAGATAGTGTAAGCAACACACACATTATCTCAACAGAAGGAAATAGTGTAAGCAACACACACATTATCTCAACAGAAGGAAATAGTGTAAGCAACACACACATTATCTCAACAGAAGGATATAGTTTAAGCAACACACACATTATCTCAACAGAAGGAAATATTGTAAGCAACACACACATTATCTCAAAAAAAGGAAATAGTGTAAGCAACACACACATTACCTCAACAGAAGGAGATAGTGTAAGCAACACACACATTACCTCAACAGAAGGAAATAGTGTAAGCAACACACACATTATCTCAACAGAAGGAAATAGTGTAAGCAACACACACATTATCTCAACAGAAGGAAATATTGTAAGCAACACACACATTATCTCAAAAAAAGGAAATAGTGTAAGCAACACACACATTACCTCAACAGAAGGAGATAGTGTAAGCAACACACACATTACCTCAACAGAAGGAAATAGTGTAAGCAACACACACATTATCTCAACAGAAGGAAATAGTGTAAGCAACACACACATTATCTCAAAAAAAGGAAATAGTGTAAGCAACACACACATTATCTCAACAGAAGGAAATATTGTAAGCAACACACACATTATCTCAAAAAAAGGAAATAGTGTAAGCAACACACACATTACCTCAACAGAAGGAAATAGTGTAAGCAACACACACATTACCTCAACAGAAGGAAATAGTGTAAGAAACACACACATTATCTCAAAAAAAGGAAATAGTGTAAGCAACACACACATTATCTCAACAGAAGGAAATAGTGTAAGCAACACACACATTATCTCAACAGAAGGAAATAGTGTAAGCAACACACACATTATCTCAACAGAAGGAAATAGTGTAAGCAACACACACATTACCTCAACAGAAGGAAATAGTGTAAGCAACACACACATTAGCTCAACAGAAGGAAATAGTGTAAGCAACACACACATTATCTCAACAGAAGGAAATATTGTAAGCAACACACACATTACCTCAACAGAAGGAAATAGTGTAAGCAACACACACATTACCTCAACAGAAGGAAATAGTGTAAGCAACACACACATTATCTCAACAGAAGGAAATAGTGTAAGCAACACACACATTATCTCAACAGAAGGAAATAGTGTAAGCAACACACACATTACCTCAACAGAAGGAAATAGTGTAAGCAACACACACATTAGCTCAACAGAAGGAAATAGTGTAAGCAACACACACATTATCTCAACAGAAGGAAATATTGTAAGCAACACACACATTACCTCAACAGAAGGAAATAGTGTAAGCAACACACACATTACCTCAACAGAAGGAAATAGTGTAAGCAACACACACATTATCTCAACAGAAGGAAATAGTGTAAGCAACACACACATTATCTCAACAGAAGGAAATAGTGTAAGCAACACACACATTACCTCAACAGAAGGAAATAGTGTAAGCAACACACACATTACCAACGACGACTATCAACGGCAGACAAAATGACTATCCACGGAAAGAATGAAAGCGCCAATGTAGAACCTAGCCGGCCAAAAGAACAGATCGACCACAGTGATTCTAACTTGGTGTAACATGTACCCTTCTCTGTGTTTTGTAATGACACAAAATATTCATATAATATTTAATATTTACTAATATATTTTATTGCTTTGCACAGAATAATACATTTTTAACAATATAATTAAACTCTCTTTGTTAAAATTGTTGAGGTTTGAAGGGCATATCCCTTTAAGGCTTGAGTTGATACCGATTTAGTCAAGTACTATATTCAGTCCCGGTGGTATTTAATCTAGTACTATATTTAGTTCCGGTGGTAATTAGTCAAGTACTATATTCAGTCCCAGGCGGTAATTAGTCAAGTACTATATTCAGTCCCATGTGATATTTAGTCAAGTACTATATTCAGTCCAATGTGGTATTCAGTCAAGTACTATATTCAGTCCCATGTGGTATTTAGTCTAGTACTATATTCAGTGCCATGTGGTATTTAGTCAAGTACTATATTCAGTCCCGGTGGTATTTAATCTAGTACTATATTTAGTTCCGGTGGTAATTAGTCAAGTGCTATATTCAGTCCCAGGCGGTAATTAGTCAAGTACTATATTCAGTCCCATGTGATATTTAGTCAAGTACTATATTCAGTCCCAGGAGGTATTTAGTCAAGTACTATAATCAGTCCCAGGAGGTATTTAGTCAAGTACTATATTCAGTTCCACGTGGTATTTAGTCAAGTACTATATTCAGACCCAGGTGGTATTTAGTCAAGTACCATATTCAGTCCCGGTGGTATTTAGTCAAGTACTATATTCAGTCCCATGTGGTATTTAGTCAAGTACCATATTCAGTCCCAAGTGGTATTAAGTCAAGTACCATATACAGTCCCAGTTGCTATTTAGTCAAGTACTATATTCAGTCCCAGGCGGTAATTAGTCAAATACTATATTCAGTCACATGTGGTATTTAGTCAAGTACTATATTCAGTCCCAGGAGGTATTTAGTCAAGTACTATATTCAGTTCCGGGTGGTATTTAGTCAAGTACTATATTCAGTGC